>CM018695.1:62555432-62954094 GCA_009363875.1 Mikania micrantha
TACTCAGGAGACATGTAACCACTACAATCATATTATTTTGATTGTTAGATAAAGGAAACAAATTAAAAACCGCGTTGTGTTATAGCGCTAAGAATGATGCATACTAAGTTCCAACAATTCTACGTGTTGTAACTTCATCTTCGACACCTCCAAAGATTTTTGCCATTCCAAAATCTGAAATTTTCGGGTTTAGATCTGAGTCTAGTAAAACATTGCTAGCTTTTAGATCCCTATGGATGATTCTGAGCCTAGAATCATGATGAAGATACAAGAGTCCACGAGCAATTCCTTGAATGATCCGAAACCGTTTCTTCCAATCCAAAAGAGAAGCCTTTTCTTGATCTAGGATTGACACCATTCAATTGAATATATTTAAAAAATTTATAATATATATATATATATAAGGTAAAATTAAAGTTGGATTATGAGAATTTAATTGTAGGTTGGAAAAAAAACAAACCGAAGATGAAAGAATCCAAGCCTTTGTTTGGCAGGTATTCATAAACTAACATCTTTTCTTGCTTATGGAAGCAATATCCCAAAAGCCGAACAAGGTTTCTGTGTTGTAGTTTTGCTATCAACATTACTTCGTTCTTGAATTCTTGCATCCCTTGACCTGAACTTTGTGACAATCTTTTGACAGCAATCTCTTTCCCGTTTAGTAGATTACCCTGATTAAATCATCATCCTTTATAAATAATTTACAATTGTTATATATATTAAAGGCCATTAACATTACAATTGGATGAAAGTGACAATTTTGACATAAAAAAATGAATTCATGAAATTAAAGTTCTTTTTTTTTGCCGAATTATCGATTAGAGGATTTAGCTTGTATGAATCGATATGAACCTTAGCTACCTTATAAACGGAGCCAAAGCCGCCTTCTCCTAGCTTGTTTGAACAAGAAAAATCGTCAGTTGCTTTAGCTATCGTGCTCAAATCAAACACATGTAAATCAACATTCTCCCCGATATCGTCATGTGCCAATGACCCTTCCAAGGATTTCAAGCTATTTGTGAAACTGAACTCAACTTGGTCTTCATTTCGTTTTGCTGCATATATTAAACAATTTATGTCATAGTGATTAGTGATGTATTAATGCATTTTTTTAGTTAGCGTCTTCTTCTTCTAGCTAGGATCATAAGTCTAGATTCTAAACCTTGAAGCAGTCAACAATTTAAACCAAAAGAAAGTATCAATATAGGTGGAGTATGGTTTGGTCCCATTTCCATAATGTTTTAAAAAATAGTCCTTATTTCATGTTTCTAGGGCAGGATTATTTCAACTCAATTTCTATTTACAATGAAGGATATCATTCAATAGCATTAATTATATCATATATAAATAGTTTATAATCATGTAAAATAAAAAAATATCAAGAATGAGGTGAACAAAATGACTTTGTTGAACACTCATATTGGCATGCCGTTAACGGTAGCCTTAGAGATTGTTTGATAGTATCTCAATGATTTCATTAAAATGAAACTTCTTAATCGGTCAGAGGTTGGGCTGTTTGATAGCCACTTAACCACACATCCGAATCAATCAATCAACCTTTTAATAATTAAGTTGAAAAAACATGCTGACTAATTCAGATCTCTTACTTGTTAAAAGGTTGTTTGCAAATTAAACATCCCTTACTCTTGCTCAATCTTTCATTCCTCAATTTATTAGCACTTTGCTTTTGACACGATTGTTTATCTTATCAACATATTCCATCTCCGACATCCTTCAAACATCTCTATTTTTTTTTCAAACATTATGTTGGTCTAACATTTTTCTGAGTCTTTTGTGGTCAATGTTTACCTTTATCTACATCCATACAACCGTCACAAAATACTTCTATCTTATCCATGCATCTTCCTTGTATACAATCCTCTACCAATGGTCAACACTGTCTTGATTAGAGGTGTCAATTTTTACCCATGTTAAAGGAAATAGTTTGGTTTGGGTAAACAATTATAGTATAATGGGTTGAAATGGGTAACATCATAATATGGAATGGGTTGGGATGGGTAGCACTTAAACACAATGCGGGTCAAGACGGTAACCAAAAAAGTATGTAAATGCATTGGATTCAAACATTTAAGATGATTAATAAATATTTGATGAGAAAATCACTAAAAATTATCTAAATGGACTATTTGTTTACTTATAACACATCTTAAGTTAAACTAAAATTGATGTTTTTTAAGAACAATCCATTTAGACCCGAAATGATTTTGCTTAAAACCCGTTCTAACGCGCACCCATCCTGACTCGAACCCGTTCTGACCCGTTACCCAACCCGCCATTTTGCCAGGTATAGTCTTGATCCTCAAATTGATCATATTTACATTAATCGCCATGTTCGTTTCAATGAAATGGAATATATATACTAGGTAAGTTTGTTAGTCAGTTCGTTTTCATGAGGACCATGTTCCTTTCTTAAAATGCCTCTTCAATATATTTCCACCTTTATTCTCAAAAACTAACATTTTCTTTTTGGATCTCAACCTTCCCTTCCCATATCTCCCGCACCAACCCACATAAAATCTCACTCTAAACCCTAAACCCAGACCCTTACGTAGAAACCCTAAACCCTTACGTAAAAACCCTAAACCTCATGTTGCATACAATCTTTTTGCAAATCTTGCTACAATTTTGGCATTATAATATGCTGAACTCATGCATTTTACCATTGCAAACCAACAACCAAAATGGAGTCATGGCATGACATATGAGTTCCAAGTCCTTGTTAAAAAACATTTGAGCTTTTTTTCTAATGTTCTTAAGATTAATGTTACTGATTGTAAGTGGGTTTTACATGTGCAAAAAGAACCAGCATAGTGTTGCAACAAGATAAAAGACTCTCCTTGTAGCATAGGGATTTCACCAACAACGTGGTATTGACTTCACTAAAATACTTTGTCCAGTTGTATAATTTACAACTATTTGATATTTCCCATCTCTTAAGAACCTATATCAAATCTACCTTCGACATAAGTTCCTTTTTGGCTTAAGAAAATCTCCTTTTTCTTTTTACATCAACTGTCACAAGCTCCTTCTAGTTTGAACTTTAATGGCTTATCTAATCCTCTTTAGATACAGGTTTCAAACCACAATCATCTTTGTTTTGGATCAAGTCGATTACATTATTATATCATAGGAAACAATTCAACTACAGTCAATCGAGTTATACAACAACTTGCCGAAAACTTTGCTCTCAAGAATATGGGAAACCTTGAATAATACTTGACCTTGAGATTGTTAAACAACACAAGGGTATCATCCTTTCTTAATTAAAGTACACATCCGACATCATTAAGCGGGCTAATCTTACTAGTTGTAAACCGATATCTTTTCCATTGAGCACATCTCGATCATTATCTATTGCTAATATTTTTCCCTCTCAGATTTAGTCTAGTAAAGTCATGTTATTGGTGCCTTACAATACGTTATTTTATCCAAGCCAAACATTATCTTTGTTCTAAACAAAGTATGCCAATACATGCATGCACTAATTAACAACCATTAGTCCCCTGTCAAATGTATCTTTCAGTACTTAAAAGGCACCATGTATTGATCATGGGTTTCTAATTCATCACAATTAAGGCTCCCACCAGCTACATGCATTCACCTAATGACCGTCCGTCCATGGGAGGATTTGTTATCTTTTTGGGATCCAACCTTATATCAACCATACAAAAATAAAAGATAGTTTCTTGATCTTCTGGATAGTCAGAATACAATGCTATGACAGCTACTATTGCTGAATTGACTTGGTTAGAATCATAACTCATAGAACTTAAGTAAATACAATATCTACATCTACACTATGATATGACAATCATGTAGCTACCTATCTTGAAGCTAACCCTTATTTCATGCAAACATAAAACATGTTGAAATCGATTTTCACTTAGTCCAAGAAAGAGTTGCTTAAGGAAAACATAGGTATAGGAGATCAAATTGCATTCATATTCACAAAATCTCTACTAACTCAAAAATTTATGTTTTTATGTTTCAAGCTATATAGGTTCCTCCATGCCCTTCACTTACAGGAAAATATTGTCAACCTTAAATGTTTAATCCAAGTTAAAGAAAGTTAATGGGTCATTTGGGTAAATAGGTCTAATTAAGTATGTTTTTTTGTATGTATAGGGGGTATATCATGTCAAGTATTAAACTTGTTAAATGTGGTTAGGGTTATATAAACTAGGGGTGTTCAAAAAAAATCCGAATCCGAATCCAAATCCGAAATATCCGAAAAAATCGGATATCCGGAAGTTCAGATATCCGAAACTTCAGATTCGGATTCGGATACCTATTTTGAAAATTTTCGGATAGTTCGGATATCCAATATCCGAAACATATTTTTTTTCGGATATTCGGATACTTTTTTCGGATAATTTTTTGGATATCCAAATATTTTTCAGATATTTTTCGGATAATTTTCGGATATTCGGATATTTTTCGGATATTTTTCGGATATCCGGTTAATTTTCGGATCTTCGGATATCCGAAATATATATTTTTAAAATTTTTTATTATTTTTCTGATATCCGAACTTCGGATATCCGAAATTTTGGATACGGATTCGGATACTGAAAACCACTATCCGAAATTTTCGGATATACTATCCGAAATTTTCGGATATCCGAAACATCGGATATCCAAAAATGAACACCCCTAATATAAACCCAACCATGATTGTCTGTAAACATCGATCGAACATATATTCAAGAAAGCATACGCTTGTTTGATTGATCTTGTTCGTGTTGTTTTTATCTTTTGATTTCTTGATTAAGGATTTTGCAAAGACGATTCCCTGCAGTTCAACAAATACTAGAACATAGTGTAACTACGTTATAGTTTAGGGATATTTTGTGTAAATGCAACTATCAAATAACCATGTATTTTACCCTAACTGAAATACAATTAAATTGCATATAACAATATTATTTTCCCTTAACCTAAATAACACATTCTTCATTTATTAATTTAACTTATCTAATTTTTAACAGTGTTAATTAGGGTTTAACTTGAGATGAATATCGAATGATCTTAAACATACCTTTTTTCTTCCTTATGTAACAACAAATGAAGGAACACAAGAGAAACCCCGATGCAATCGTTGGCAATCCGATGGCCAGAAATCGGTTTTTATGTGACCTTTTCAGCTTCTTTGGTGAGTACTTGGCTGAAACACAATCACAAGAAAGATTACATATGCAAAGTAATAAGAACTTATTAGTTTCATAGATATAATAAAGTATTCTCTCACTAATTAAGATGTTACTCCAAAGAAGTTATTATGTATCCTTAAAGATCATTCGTTATATAAGAAATCCCTAGAGAAATCTTGAAAAGAGAATATGGTCCTACTCTTTAATTTTTTCTTTACCCGGCAAATTAAAATAGGCGGGTTGGGTTGGGTAATAGGTCAGAATATGTGTAAGTCAGGATGTGTGCGGATTAATATGAGTTTTTAGCAAAACCAGTTTGAGACTAAATGGGTCGTTTTTAAAAAACATTAATTTATTTCAAGTTAAAACGAGGTACACCAAAATCAATAGTTTATTTTAATAACTTTTAATGATTTTTTTTTCAAATATATTCTTAATCATTCTTATTAATTTGAATTAATTATATTCATATAATTTTTAAGTTACCAATGTTGACCCGTATTATGTTAGTAATGCTATATATTTCAACCCAAAGTACAATAATTGTTTATCTAAATATTCCAATTAATCTTGTTATTGGTCAAAATTGTCATATCTAATTTTTTTTATTGAAATTCGTAACTATCAATGCTAATATCAAATCGAATTTCTATCCGGGCTATTGTTTTAAATTTTTGGGTGGATGGTTTATTCGAGCTACAATTGAATCCGAATTAAAATTTAACAAAAAGAATATAAAACTTTAGATATACAACCCTTGGATTAGGCTAATGGAAATCAAAGGCATCTCATTAATATCTTACGATATAACAGAAATCTTGTTGCGAGTTCTAGTAAGGTAAAATTATTCTATTATGGTTGAAAAAATAAAATGAAATTTAAACGACTCAAAAACCTGTTCAAACGAACTTAGAGTGAACTCATTTCAATAAATTTGGAATCAACTAGTTAAATTTTAAAATATAAAACTAAATTCTAAAGTTAAAGCTTAAAAGTAATGATAAGCTGAAAAGACATAATAACAAGTAACAAGACACAATGAACTGATAACATATATTATAAAAACTAAAAGTTAAACTCTAAAGCTAAACTTTAAAATATAATGATAAAAAAAACACATTGAAGATTAAATAAATATAATAAGTTATATAAAAAACATAAACTCTAAAAACTAAACCTTGAAGAGAACATATTAAAACTAAATCCTAAAGTTAAATGCTAAAACACAATAAAAAGCATAGTAGACAATATGATGATGAGTAGGTAAAACATAATAATGACAAGCTAAAAGAAACAATGAGCTTAAAATGTAAATTAATTAACCTAAAATCTATATCTCAAAAGCTAAGATCGTAGATTTGACAAACCGCTTTCAATGGAACTAAAATGAGTTCAATTAGATGTTGTTTTAGCAGCCTTCTAAGTAGATAAATATATTTTTAACCAAGAGATAAACTAGGAATGGAGTAGAGAGCCCAGGGAAGACCAAGAAAAGGATGAACTGGAAGCATCAAAGACTTTACTGAATGGGCAAACTTATCAAACAGGAAGGATAGGTGGGTATGGTTGGGTTCAAATGATTTGCTATTCTCAGTTAAATCACTAAAAGCAAGGCTAAATGGTTGAACTAAAGGAGGCTTTGTTCTTCAATGGTGCAAATAGGTACCGGCTAAAGTTAATGTTTTTGCTTGGAGGGCGGAGATGAATAGGCTCCCTACTCGTGCAGCGCTCAGAAGAAGAGGTGTTAACGTTCAATCTTTGAACTGCCCCATATACAATAAAACGGAGGAAACTGCTGAACATCTACTAATTGTTTGCCCAATCGCGATTGCCGTTTGGCAAAGCATATCACAATGGTGTAACATTCCACCAATCTATGCATTTGAGGTATAGGATTTGATGGAGATTTCTAAACACTACGAGGGAGATAAAACGAATAAGAGATTGCCACATGCGGTAATAGTCACGGCCAGTGGCGGAGCTTCACGGTTATAAAAGAGGGGCGAGAATTTATGTGACTCTAAATACATGTTAAATTTTTGAAACTAAGGGGCGAAACCCATATTTTTAACTAAAAATAACCTTTCATCCCGAAAATTTACCCTACTGATGAAAAAAGAGGGGGGACGGTCCCCCTGCCCCTGGTCCCTTATAAGATTCGCCCATGGTCACGGCTTTGTGGTGCATTTGAAAGATATGAAATGATGTCGTTTTCAAAAGGATATCATATTCAACCAGATGTGTGGTGGAGGTTAAAAGAGTCGGGTTTCTGTGGATCAAAAACAGAGCTAAGTTAGAAAGGTTAGATTGGAACAACTGCAAATGTTTCCATGTGAACACTCTATTGTAATTTATTGTATTCTGGGTGATGTGTCCTCTTCCTTCTTCTAGTATCTTGCTAGTTTTAGGGTTATTAATTAAAATGTGTTTTGCCGTTCAAAAAAATTATTTTTAACCTGTTAATATAGACATTGTATTTAAAAGAAACTAATATAATTAATAATTTTTTATATGGATTTAAAATAAATGTGATGTGATTGAATTCGGTTTGGGAAAACAAATTTAGCGTGACCACGAGAGAGATAACTTTATGGCCGTAAACAAACATTTCATAATAAATGTAGACGTTTGACAATTAAATAGTACTACGTTTCGTGTTCTGTGTGTTCTTAGTCAACACTTTTTTATTTGATAAACCCAGTGGCGGAGCTTCAAAAAAAGCTCGGAGGGGGCCGAAGGTTTTTTAGGAAGAAAAACGGAGGGGGCCGAATGATTTTTAGGAAGAAAACGAGAGAAACCGGAGGATTTTTCGACGAAATACTACTGAATCAACTCTTCTGGCCGGAAAAACAGGGGGGCCGAGGCCCCCTCGGACCCTCAATAAGCACCGCCCCTGGATAAACCATCAATAATCATTTCTAATTATTATTTATTAACAAATCAAAATTAAATTTTGAAATAAAAAATAAAAAATATTTTTATTAATATTAAAAACAAGGGGAAATATTTGTATTTCTTGTCCAAAAAATATTATTAGACTTTGTTGAAACAAAATTTTTGAGTTTTAATTTAAAACTTAATTTATTACACATTACAAAAACACCTCATTGGTAGACAAGAAAGGAAGGAAGAAAAAAACGGTTAACCGAACTCTATCCATTAAGGTTTTTGAAAGAATCGACAGTTTAGACCTGGTTTTAGGTTTCATGTTTCAAGTGATCACCATACTGGTTGTTAATAATTTTTCAAACAGGTTAAACAATTTACTTAAATAAAAAATCAGCTATTTAGCAATTAACCGGTTTCATTTATTATCGGTTTCAAATTTCGAGCTTAAAAAACCGGTTGTAAACGAAACTAATTACAGTCAAAACCATTGATTGGTTAATTGTTTCGGTTATTTTAAACCTAGTTTTTGACCGGTTAACCAGTTTTGTTCACCCCTGTTAACTCGTACAATATTGATGGGGGAAGGGTTGAAACGAGTTTTGATTGCTACTAGATCATCTTATTAAAAGTTATAAAACAATAAAGACGGTTTTTGATTATAAAACGTATATCACAATAGGACTTCATATGTATTGATCAATCCTCATATATGTGTGATTATATATTAACCATATATGGATGGTTCATCGTGGATTAAATCATTAAACTATTTAAACGAATCGTGAAACAAATTAATAAATTATATTAAACCAGTCAAACGGTCAACTTGCTTGCATATTTAGGCTTCATATAATTGGTGTATTGAAGGGTAGGTGGTCAATTGGTTTAGCATAAACAACCCAAATATCAGAGTAGATGTATGAAAGCATGGTTAAATATAAGATTTAGAGGAAAATATACCAAGCAAGATAAACAAATTTAATTTGACGAACAATAATTATTGTATTTTGGGTTGAAATACTTGTTATTATAACACATAAGGGATTGAAATAAGTAACACCTTAATACAGTACGAGTCAAAATAAATCGCCTATAACCTATGCAAATAGAATATATTTAAGTCGGTAAACTGATCAAAAATATATTTAATAATAAAATTATTAAAGATTATGCAAATAAATTATCTGTTTACTCATAACGTATTTTAATTTAAAATAAATTGATGTTTGTTAAAAGTTAAACATGTAAATGCAAACTGATTTTGCTTAAAACTCATTATGAGTTGCATTCATCATAACCCAAACCCAACCTGACCCGCTAACAACCCGACTCAAACACGTGATCCATTTTACTAGGCTTGGAGGAAAACAATATTAATGGCGTACCTAATTCAGCGGCATCAACTCGAATATAAAACGACTGGCCACCATCAGAAAACGTCCTCGTATCAATCATGTCCCCATACCACATAATACAACCTCCTTTACTAACATCTGCACTGGCATACCCCATGCACGTGCAATTCATCAGGCACGTCTCTTCGCACGCTTCTAACCCCAAACTCATGTTCACACGTGCCGTCGATGTGTCGGGCACCTTAACTCGGTCCAACTCAACGAACCCATCTCCGGACCCACACATCTGTGTCCCGACCTTGATCTTACACCCTTTCGAACCGTCCCGTAGGTACCAGTCCTGTGGCGACCTTGGCTCATAGCCCGGAAGGCAGTCACACTCAAAAGAGTCTGATTTAAACGGATTGCAAAAGCCAGAAGGACCGCAATGGTTGTAGCCATCACACTGGTCTTTTGGAGCGGACCAGAACCCGACCCACTTTTGTTCTGCTTCGTGCCACGTTAGCCTCTCTACGGTTCCAGACTCGTTAACCACTAATCTAGAGAAAATAGACGAGTTGCGTATAAGGTAAACGACTACCACCTCATCGTTGTTGTTTATGTAAGAAACGTTAAAGATGTAGTTTTGGGTCATCGCGGGTACACCGCTCCACCCGTGACCCGTCCATGATCCGGTCCGCCAAACTCTTGTCACACCTTTATACAAAAACAACTGAGGTGACCCGACAAACTCCATTTTATATGAATAATCCCCAACACCCGGATTCACACCAGACTTCCAAGATGTAATCACCCGGTTCAGACCCGTTTTCTTATCCAACCCGAACTTCATACCCGGAAGAAGCGTATTTGAAGGGTAATCAAAGCTTTGCCATGAGTATATTCCGCCTTGAAACAAAACCAAATTCCCCGAATCCAACAACTGAGCCGAAAAGACATCGTTTGCAACTCGGGAGACATTGGTAGACCAAAACACGAAAGCTTGATCGTTTTCGTGTAGGACGAGGTTCCCGGTTTCATCAACGGATAGGATACCGGTCGAGCCGGTGATCGGACGGTCTCTATTGGCAACCCAAACTACAGTTTGTTCAGAAACCTTGTTATACCAGATGCCCATGTACCTGTTGCTGGAGTTTGTGGGGCTAAAAAATCCAAGAGCAAAAGTTTTTCCATTAGAGACCAAAATATCTCCATCTTTAAGTGGTTGAGTGAGTGTGATGGTGTCTGTAGAACTGCAAAACCTGACAATTAGAAAGATTAACATGGATGCAAGAAAGCCTCTTTCTTGATACATGTTTTTTGTTTCAATGATCAGATGTTTAATTTTTAATGAATATTTGATTGGTTTTAACTATAAGGATATGAGAATCATGATTTGACATTATAAATATAAAAGAAAATTATTTATTTATTTTGGGAACCATCTCTTTCATGACTTTCTAGAAATTCATGTAATGATTTTGATATTTCCTAAACTAAGCAATTGTTTTGGTTTGTGTTTTAATCAAGTAATTTATTGCATGCAGTGCATTTGTTTCAATAGTGAATAGTATAATAATAACGTTAAAAGTGTTTCTTTTCTAAAATAGATTATGTGTTTCTTTTTAATATAGATCAATAGTTCAAGTCGATAGTATAAAGAAGGAAAAATTGATGCTAAAGGAAGCAAGATAATTTAAATATAATTTAAATTTAGCACCCAATTATAAATGTTATAACAACCCGAATTCTTATATCCTAAATAAATAAATATATTTAAATAAACAAATTAAATAATTGGAATCTCATGAGTACATAATTACTAATCCACTAAACCCTTGAATTCACCTTGGAAATATTATCTTATATTACTACTATGATAAATAAATATTTTTTTTGGCACATGTTAACTTATTAAACCATTATTAACATATGTTATTTTTTTAAAGAATTATTTACACATGTAATTTTTAATCTTTTCAATCATTCTCTAATATTAAATGATAATAATAATTATAATTCTTAATTTATTAAAGAATTTTAAATTTAATGACTAATGACTTTATATACCTTTTTTATATTAAAAAATAGTTTTAATAAATAAAAAATGAAATCTAATTTTATTAAAGAACACACTTAAACAAATTTTACAAAATATGAAAATTTTCTAAAAATCAACTTTTTAGAAAAAAAATAAGAATTATTTTAAATGGTGGACTTCAATGACTCAACTGTGAACAGATGATAATGATCAAAGAAACTACAGCAGCTGAAGAATCGATGCTATTCATACACATTATGATTTAATTGGTACGATCCTCTCTACTTCTCTAGTCTCGTCCAACCTTTTTTTTCCCTTTTCAATTCCTCCTTGCTTTCTTTCTTGATTTTTGATGAATAATTCATTTTTAACAGTAAACGTTTGGTTACCCGGGATCACCCTGACAAATATATTACCCTTTCGCCATACAAAAGAGCGTGGTGACCGATCCACCTATCAGGAGAAAATCCACAACTAGAAAAACCCTCTGGTTCATCCAAAGCAATATTTGTTTTATACGAGACTACAACCAAAAACCTCTTATAAGAGAAGTTAAATTATATTTTGGAACAACAAATTATATCCTACGTCAAAAAAATGACAAATCATGTTTTAATAACATTTAACCTTCGATTTATATTTTGGCTGAAACTAGTTTATTATAACAACTAACTTGTGCTTGTTGGTTAGTATATTCACTCATAATTTGTAAATTGAATATTCAAAATATATAATTTATTAGCCTGATTAGTCACTAAATTGATTATACAATAAATCATGGGGTTAGCTTATAACAGTGAAAATTAATAAATAAACAAAAATGATGAAACAAAATATACAATAACTTGTCATTATATGAAAATGAGTAGGGATTTCAAAATGTTTACTTCACGCTTAAGATTTATTACAAGTATTATTGTTGATTAAGGTATATATATATATGGATTTTTTTCTATTGGTATAAATTCTATTTTGTTGTACTTCTTGCATGTATTCTATTATTTTACTTTGAATTATCGATTATTGCTTTCGTGATTTCATTGTTAAGATAATATCGCCCTTTAACTCTTATTGTTAACAATTCTTAACAATTTAGTATTTAATTTATCGGGTATTTACCCGTCGGGTATCCCGACCGGTTTTGGTATACCCATTAGTTCGCTAAATATATCTATTGAGAACAACTAGCTTAAAACACGTTGGGTACTACATATTTAATATTTAATTTATTTTTTTCATACCAAAAAAATATCACTACAAGAAAAGGCAACTAATGGGACAAAGGCTGTAGCGACGCCACGTCTCGTTCCTATAGGTTGAGCTATAGCGACGACAGGTCGTCGCTATAGCTTAAAAGCACTTTTTTCAGACTTTTTAAGCTAAAGCGATCACCTGTCGTCGCTATAGCTCATGGCGAAAAGGGCGGGTTTGACCGGAATATTGGTGGCTCTGGGAAAAATCTATAGCGACTAACGGTCGTCGCTATAGCTGACAATTATCAAGTTTTTTATTTTTTTATTTCTTTTTATCATATGGAAGACGGTTAAAAAATAAAAAAAAATGAAATACTTATTGCGACGACGTGTCGTCGCTATAGGTGAGGAAGAGGACAAATGTACTTTTCATCCGTGCATTTAATGCGCACAGCGGTTTCGATGTTTCCCTATAGCGACAACAAGTCGTCGCTATAGCGTTTATATACCCAAAATTTCGCGCAGAACCCATTTTCACTGATTTCTTCATTTCTCTTGTTCTTCACCATCCTAAGCGGCGATTTTGGGTTTTTATGAGTCTCTAGAGGTGATTTCACGGCTAAGAAGTGATTGAAATCTTCTCATTTGTATAGGTATGTGGTTTTTTGTTAAATCTGTCATTTTTTGTTGTTTTTTCATTGATTTGCAAGTATTTATGGATTTGTATGATTTTAGGTATGATTTGGTGCTTGAAAATTGTTGGATCCTTCTCATTTTTTCGTAGGTATGGTTTTTTTTGTAATTTTTTATTTTTTTTTGTAATTTTTTATTTTTTTTTGTATTAACGTATTTATTAAGAGATTTCTTATTTTTTTTTCATATTTTTTTTTCAATGTATGTGATGCAATGTATGTGATGATATGAAGTTGATTTCGTGTTGAAGCTTTCTTGGAACTTATTCGACATAGGTATGTTGAATTTTCAAATTTAATATGTGTTTATGTATTTTTATTGTTTTGAAATGTTTTGTATTCATGATGGGATATTAGTATAGTTTTGTTGATGAAACACATTTGTTTGCGTATGTTGTATATTTATGCTTATGTTTATGTTATGTGTGTATGTTAGAAAACATCAAGTTAAATGATTTGAGCTAAATTAAGATATGAATTAATGTATGTGTGTAACTCTATGTTTATGTAATGTGTATATGTTTAACTTGTGTTAACTTAAGGTTAGAATTTGTATATGTATTTTTATGTTTGGATCTTTGTTTGTGGATCTTTGAATATGTTTAGCCATGTGTATGTGTATTTTTGAATTGGGATATAATTAGAATTACAATATGTATTTTGAATATGTTTATAAGTATTTTTGAATATGTTTAGCCATGTTTGTGTACTGTGTATGTTAATAAAGCTTCATTATTGTTTATGTTTATACAAAAGTTTAATGTTTTGAATTGTAAATGTATGATTGTATTATTTAGTTGTTGAAACACATTTGTATGCATATGTTTAGTTATGTTGTATGGGTTGTTTATGTTTCATTCGTAACACTGACTTTTTATAAGTATGTTTATGTTTATGTGTTTATAAATTTCAATAAGATATGCAAGTTTAGGTTTATTTGATAACCAGGTATGAAGAATTACGTCAGCAACGTATCAAGCACATTTGATCGTGTTTAAAATCCACGTTGAATTGGCAGCCGAAATTAATATGAGATGATAGTATGCATAAAATGATGAACGTGGGTGAAAACGGTGCGCGAAACGGAGATACGGATTGTCCGGAATCGCGAAACGAAGTTTCCGTCGAAAAATAGGTGAAAAAGGACTGGGGCGGTACGCCCCACGCCAAGTGATCAACCTAGGCGATGCGCGCGGGTCCCCACCGAAAATATATGGATGCCCTTAAGCCGCGCGGTACGCCTGGCGAGGCTGCGGGGGTTCAGGCGATGCGCCTGGGGTTGATTTGATCGGCAACTTGCATAAAGATCAGGATTTTCATTCTTATCACCATTTCTTGCTTCCTCTCGACGTTACCAGCCCCCAACTCACGAAAAATCTTCATCAAACTCATCAAATCTCTATTTCGAAGCCTCCAGGACGTTTAGATCGTATCCAGAAGTGTTAAAACAAGTTCTGATCATCATTTCATCTGTTGGAATCCGTCAGATTAGGTAATGGTTCATTTTAAACCTTCTGGTTTGATTATGAATGATTAAATATTAGTTTTGAACGTAATGATATAGTTAGGGTTGTTGATTATTGCCTAGATGATGGCTAGGATTGATTTTGAGTGACAAACTCGAACTGTTAATGGGTAAATCCTTGTTTTGAGCCGTTGTAATGCCTGGTTTGCATGGAATCATAACAATGGTTATAATGATTTAAACCATTTGATTATGACAATGTAGATGATTAGTTTGATTAATCCTTTACATGCAACGTGAAAGCCATGTGTTTCAAACTAATCACAGTTATTAACATACTCGTTGGAACGATTATCTGACGGTTTTGATAACAGTCAGATCAGTATGTTAAACATGGTTATTAAACCTACTCTAATACTACATTGTGATATTCCATGATAATTGGGTAATCAATAACAAGGATTAATCATTCCTAAGCCATTAAACTTTCTAGAGACTACTTTAACATTATAATCAACAACATTAACTATTTGGTTAATCTGAGATTATACTGATTAATCAAGTGAGTCATCAACTTAGTATTAGGAACCTGAATCAGTATAGGTTCCTACATTATCATACATTGTATGATATTACATTAAAATAGGTAATTAAATACTAAACATCGTGTTGATGACCGTTAAGACAATGTCTTGGACATTGGACGTTCAAAATGATTTAATCAGCAAGTTAAAACATAAATAACATATCAAACATAAACTAATGCATAATTTCATCATTAGCATCAGTTGCGTGTGTTTCTATTGCTTTGAGACATCAAGTGAGTTTCGTACAACCCCTTTTCTTTTTAATGTCTTATAAACATCGGGGTAACTCTGCAAACTGTTTTCTGAACATATGATTTGCATCACTGATATCTGTGTGATTTCATGTGACATTTTGTGTGATTTCATGGGATTTTGCCGTTAGTAACAACTATCACAGTATCAAAAGTCCTCATTCGTGAACTGTATCTAGTGAACCTATGTGCGGCCGAACAGGAACCATTGATAGTACTATTGGCTGACAACCCATTTGCTGGGAGGATTGCATCTCCCCTGGTGTGAATGTTTGGTGCCTGTTTCCATAACAACTTCTTAATGTTAGTGATAGACATTAAGATAACGAGGCAATAAGATATTTACCGACGGGTAGTATCTTCGTGAACAAACAACAGTCCGAAAGGAACTAGATACGGGTCCCATGGTTATCCAGAACTGAACTTTTTGTGAACTTACTTATCATATCATATTGTTCTAACTGAACTGTCGAACTCACCAGCTTTGTGCTGACCTTTCAAACTTAACATTTTTGCAGGTCAACGGTGACAACACGGTGAGGATGCACGTCACACTTGTGTAATTAAGAAGTTTTGATTGTGTAATAAACTAAGTTGTTAAGTTGATATATTAACGAAACCCTTGTAATATATTTATTTTAAGTGAATCTGTGTGCTGTGATATCGGTTCAAGTAAGTCACACCTCATCTCTGAGACATCACCACTATGCTTCCGCAACCAAAAGAATGAGACTTATGACATCATCTCAGGTCACGAGAGGTGGGGGTGTGACAGGGTGGTATCAGAGCCACAGGTTATAGAATTTAGGTGGACTTAGAGACCTAGACTATAACCATAGGCTCGTATAGTGACACAGAGAGCACCGAACATGTTTAACGAACAAAACTTGTTTTGACTTAAGCCAGGATAATCAGGTGGTACGAATCTCAGTTATGAGTGGCCAGCATAACTGAAATTCGCAACACGTGTGCATCCTAGTTTGATTTGATTCAAGTAGAACATTAATAACTAAATGACGAATAGTTGCGTTAAGATAGGAGGATGTCTCATATCATGTTTTATGTTGAATATTTTATTCAATATTTATTTTATGGTACTGATATGAGAATTCTGTTTATACAGCGATGGCAGATCAATGAGATATATATATATATATATATATATATATATTAGAGTTTCCATATGTCATTATGGACGATACTCATAGTTCTAGCTCAGGGTCTGACTCAGATCCTTCAGAGGTTGTATCATTAGCATCACACACATCTGCAGTGCCTCCCATACCACCACTACCTGAGCCAGTACCGGTGCCGCCACCACCACCAGTACTCCCTATTATACCTAGTCCTCCTCACTCACCTCCAGCTGATCCAGTTGCTGATCGGATGCAGAGTATGTCAACCCCTAGAGTACCCGCTTGGGACGGGTTGCGGCGTATGCGGAGTCAAGCCCGTAAAACCACAGGATTGCCTCAGCGACATCAGATGGCTCCACGGGATGAGCCACAGGCTGTTCATGAAGTGGGAGAATCTTCCCACCAAGCCGAGTTGCGGGCGCAGGTGCAGCAGATCTCTCAGGATTTACAGGCCCTGAGACAGGATGTACATCAGCACCATACTCTTCACGAGGACACTCTCCATACTGTACTGGAGATCCTCACTTCTCACCTGACCCTTATGGAGCAGGTGAATGTCTTAGGTGCTACTACTCAGGCTTGGAGAGCGACGATGGAGGATCGATTTCGGAGAACCTGGAGACAGGCGCTGGTAGTTACCTTTTGGCAGGAGGTAGCATTGTGGAGCGAGAGATGGGTGTATTTGAGGCAGTTTGTGAGCACCATGAGTTTGGAGGCTCTGCTGATGATAATAGCTATAGTGATGGCTGCTATAGCTATAGTGATATCCTGTTTACCTTTCTTTATACGGTAGGGATGGTTGAGGTTGGTCATTTTGAGATGTTATCAGTACTGACGGATAGGTTGCTAGTGTATGAAGCATAGGGAAATTTTTGGTTGTGAGATAGATTCCCGGTAGTAGTATTAATGTTCGGTTTGCTGGTAATGGTTGTACAAAAACTTTTCGATTGTATAAAAGCTTGTCTGGTGATGATCGTTTGAATCTTATTGTGTTGTATGTGATGTGTAGTATATGTGGATATCAAACTGTTTCAAAATCCGGTGTGGTACAATTTCAAAATCCTGTGTGGTACAATTTCAAAATCCTGTGTGGTACAATTTCAAAATCCTGTGTGGTACAATTTCAAAGTCCTGTGTGGCAAACATTTCAATTGTCTGTGTGACAAACATATCAAAGTCCTGTGTGACAACATATCAAACTCCTGTGTGGCAACATTTCAAAGTCCTGTGTGGCAATATTTCAAAGTCCTGTGTGACAACATTTCAATTGCCTGTGTGGCAACATTTCAAAGTCCTGTGTGGCACCATATCAAAGTCCTGTGTGGCAACGTTTCAACGTCCTACATGATCTGATATCCAAAAACATGTAAATAATAACATATCAGTATTAATATCACGAAGCAGTGAGCTGAGTGATGATGTGACATGTTTTTGAATGTAAGACTAAGTATATCTACAAACATTTGTATAATCACAGTTCATTGAGAACATATTGGGATTTTGTCAAGTAGTTATACTGTAGTTACTATAATCACATTTTCAATTTTATAAAGTTTCAGTATAACTGAACATGATTGAATTTATGTGATCAAATGGGTTATATATTTAATGTTCTTGGCTGACCTGAGTTTATCTGCTTGTGAGCAGAATAATGGCTCCTAAACGAGGTCGACCGACTAAGAGATCTATCAGGAACATTACTAACCCTGAGCCGAATCAAGTTCCACCAGTTTATACTGAATCAAATCCAGATCCACAGGTTAATCTGGAAACAAATGCTGTTCCACCTTTGAACCTGGGAGTGAACACTGCTCCACCTGCAGATGCAAGTGGATCTGAAACTAATGAAGCAATGATAGCGCGAATCGTGCGGGAACAACTATCTGCTTGCGGTGTTCTGATACAACATCAACCACATGTTACCGCGGGTTCTGGTGGGGACCACGCTCATAACGAACATACTGTTACTGGTGGCAATGCGGAAACTCATCATACCACTGGTACAACTAAAACTGTTCTTGATCCACCATGACAGGGATGCACTTATAAGTATTTCGCTTCCTTTAACCCTCCTACTTTCACTGGTAAGGAAGGAGCGGCTGGGTTGATAAGGTGGATCGAGGAAATGGAAACGAAACTGAAAATCAGCCAGTGTTTAGAGGAGCATAAAGTGTCTTATGCTGCCTGTTCTTTTAAAGAATCAGCTTTGACCTGGTGGAATACCCAGGTAAAAACGTTGGGCTCAGCTACAGTCGACTCAATGGGCTGGAATGAGTTTAAAACTCTGATTAGATCAGAGTACTGCCCACTCACCGAAATTCAAAAGCTCCAGGAGGAGTTCTGGAATCACTCGATGATCGGAGCTAACTGTTTAGCGTATACTCATCGTTTTCATGAACTCACATGTTTACTTCCCGATATGTTTCCTACTGAAGCAGCATTGATCGAGAAGTACATTAAGGGTTTGGTTCCCCAGATTCGGGGAATGGTAACTGCAGCAGAACCCACAACTCTTAAACGTGCAATTTTGTTGACCACTAACCTCACCGATGAGGCGGTAAGGAGTGGGATGTTGGTAACAAAAACTTAGACGACCGTGGGCCGTAGTGATGTCGGTACCTCAAGTGTTGCTAAAGGTACCAAACGAAAGTGGTTTGGCAAACCTAAGGCGAGAGCTCCGGCTGAGATCAACCAGAGCAAACAAACTGTGAAAAACTATGGTGTTGTTACTCCTGAGAAGAAAACTTACATTGGGAAGTCGCCTAAATGTATTCGGTGTTCATTTCATCATATAGGACCGTGTCCTACTTGTGCCAACTGTAATAGAGTTGGGCACTACACCAAGTATTGCAACTTGCCTGCTCGCCAATCAAATAAAGCACCACAACAAATCACTCAAACGAACCGATCATGTTACAAGTACGGGAGTCCTGATCACTTGATTAGAAACTGTCCAAACAATAATAACACCAATCCGGGAAATGAAGCTAGAGGGAGAGCTTTCCAGATTAGTGCTACCGAGGCAAGACATGATGCTAACATTGTAACTGGTACGTTCTTACTCAATAATCTATATGCATCAGTTCTCTTTGATACGAGGGCAGATAAGAGTTTTATCTCTCCTGAATTTGCATTATTACTTTCATTGCCTGCGGTAGAACTAGAAACTCCTTACGTTATTGAACTTGCTAATGGCAAGTTAATAAAAACTAACAGTGTCATTCAAGGATGTTGGTTGAATCCGAACGATCATCTTTTCGATATTGATTTACTTCCTATTGAGCTTGGGAGTTTTGATGTCGTTGTCGGCATGGACTGGCTTTCCATTAACCAAGCTGAAGTAATATGTCAAACTAAGGTGATCCGTATTCCATTACCTGAGGGTAATACACTGATAGTTCAAGGGGAACGAGCTGGTAGAAAACTGGGTATCATTTCTTGTATGCAAACTCAGAAATGCTTACGGAAAGGGTGTCCGGCCTTTCTAGCATATGTGATCATGTTGGACCAAAAGAACCAATGAGCCTGATCAGAAAATCCTCTAAGTCCCACAGTCACACAACAACTGAAGAATAGGGGTGAGCAAACTCCGGGTCTAGAACCACGATACCCGCAATACCCGTTGGAACCGACCCGTTGAGACCCGGTTATAGTGTATTAGGGTCGGTTCTCGGGTCTTAAAATTCCTTAATTTTGGGTCGCGGGTCGGGTCGGGTATATACCCGTTATTTAAATCAGGACCCGTGAGACCCGTTAAACTTAAAAAACCTTAATAAGTAATAATATAATTAACATACACATGCTATTATACGGCGCTTCACGTGAATCACATATTTTGCCTTATACTTCTTCCGTTCTTTGATTTCAATTTTCAAGATGATTGGATCATCATCTACAGCAACTAAGTCCAAGTAAGTTTTATTCAAATTTGATGATTTTAATTTACGTAAACTTGAATAAACTTTTACTTAACCTCCTTAAAGTATGATTTATTCGAATATCGTTAATTATTATCAATTGATTTACGTAAACTTGAATCATTTATTATCAATTGATTTACATAAAATTGTTTCATTATAGTTATTGTCTCGAATTCCATACAAAATCAAAAAATTATAGTTGGTAAACTGGTTTCATTATTGTTGATAAACTTTTTTGTTTCATTATCAATAAACAATTATGACCTTAACCCGCGTAATAATGTTCCTTTAATGGACTAGAAATTTGAAGCAATTAGGTAACACGGGTCTTGAGATTTAGAACCGAGAACCGACCCGTTCAAAACCGTACCCGATACTTTTTAAAATTTCGGGTCTCGGGTATTGATATTGTGATTCGTCGGGTCGCGGGTCGGGTAGGGTAAACACGGGTCGGGTAGGGTCTTACCCGTTTGCACACCCCTACTGAAGAAGAGCACAACAGCTGAAGACAAACGACTGTTGAAGAGAAGATCTGAAGAGTTACAAGCTCTGAAGAACAAGTCTTCAGATGTTGTTCGCAACAGCTGAAGTGTTAGTTTTCAGATGTTGTTGTTAGCCTTCAGTAGTTGTAGTTTTATTTCAGTAGTTTTAATTCTTCAATAGTTGTAAGAGGATGTTTTCATATGTTGTAAACATTCTCAGTAGTTTAGTTATTTCAGTAGTTATCTTTTGTCTGTTAGGTGTCAACATCATGTGACATCATCAGACGTCACTGCTTCTATATAAGGGCAGTTGACATATTGTATCTTGATGCGAAGTTAGCACAATCAATGAGATTATTCCTTTTGCAGAATTCTCTTTTTATAACAATTTGTGCTTTACTGTTCTATTAGATTAACCTTCTTCTTGCTAATTTAGAGCTAATTCATTGTTGAATTCCGCTGCTATAACCTAATATTGATCAAATGAGAACATCTGATCCTACAAATGGTATCAGAGCTAGCTAATCACTGATCGATTTTACAATTGAAAGAACAATTCGGTGGAACTGATGAGGTTCTGGCAAACACAAGAGAAATTCTCGCCCAACAGTATGAGACATTCTCTCATAGGAAGGGTGAGTCATTGACTCAACAGTTTGAGCGGTTCTCCTGTCTGATTTCTGAGTTGAAAATGGTTAAACAGGAATATACCAATAGTCAGATGAACAACAGGTTTCTTAGATCATTGCCTGAGAGATGGGACACTTATACCATTGTCCTATGCTCCAGTGCAAATCTAGAACATCTATCTCTCACCCAACTCCATGGGAAACTCTTAACATTTGAGAGAGAGGTAGAACAGAAAAGAAAGCTGTCTTCATCTGGCAAGCTCACTGATGACTTTGTTATTGGCAACACTGCCTTGATAGGTCAAGAGTCAGAATATGCTGCATCCGAGTGTTCTTATGATGAACATATTGATTTTTCTACAAATAGTGCTGATCATGCTTTTGTTGGAGTTGATGGTAATTCAGGAAACTCTGAAGACAACTGGTGCTTTGTGATGGATGACTTAAAGGGAATTCCTGAAGATGATCTGGAAGAGATGGATATTATGAGTCAGATGGCATTGATTAATATCAGATCTCAAAAATTTTACAAAAGAACTGGAAGGAAGTTTCCTGGACTGCATGCTAAAACCAAGGTTGGGTTCGACAAGAGCAAGTTGAGATGTCACAAGTGCAATAGGCTTGGACATTATGCTAGAGAATGCAAATCCTCTGGATCTGGTTCTTCAGCACCTTTTGTAACCTTTCCAAGCAATAACTCTCAAAACAAAGGGCAACATTCTTCTGGATCCAGTCAACAGCAGTTCTATCCAGCTCATTTTATGCCACAAGGACCCATTCCTTATCCATATCCCTGTTTTTACATGCCACAGCCTACACAAAACCAACCACTCACCCCTCAACATCCTCCAGCTCTTCCTGAAGCCAAGCAAACTCAAACCAATCAACAACCCCAACCACAACAACAAAGCTTTTTCACCACTGGTGTAGCTGATTGGAGTAGTCTACCTGATGACTTGTCTGACTTTTCTGGACAGATATTTACTGGTGCTAGTTCTCATGGAGCAGAAAATGTATTTGGGAATCTTGCTCTAATGGCCATTGATTCAAATGATCATTCTGGCTCAACATCATCAAGTGCACAGGTATCATCCGAATCAAAAGCTAAGTTGTGTTCAGAGTCATGTGTTTCAGCATTTGCTTCCATTAGAGAAATCAATGTTGAGTTAATCAATGAGAAGTTGGATTTCGAAAGGGTTATGACTAAGAATAAAAATGAATTTGAGAAAGTTTTGAATGAAAAAGAGTCTGAAATTTATAAACTCAAGTGTCAGTTGTCTGATGAAAAGGCTAGGGTGGAAGTCATGCTTGTAAAACACAATGATCTGAAACAAACACTTGCAGCAACCCAAGTAGAGTGTGAACGATGGGTTGAGTCTTGCAAGGGGTTTGAGATGTTGTTAAACAAACAAACAGCATCAAATGTGAAGTTTGGTATTGGATACAATCACACTGCCCCTCCAGCTGATTATACACCAAAAAATCTTAGCTGTGAGTGTGAAGGGGACAGTGTATACCAATCCACTAACTCTTCACAAAATTCTGATGCTGATGAAACTTCTGAATGTGAGTCAAATGAATGCAAGTCTGAATCTGAAACTGTTGATGTTGAAACATATTCCTATTCTATTGGATGTACTAATGTCATCCAGGATGAAACAGATAAGGACAGTGTTTTAATTGAAATTAAACCAGATGAAAACATTTCAAATGAAGTCAAGTTAAAATTGATTGATTCAGATGGACATGAAGAGAAACTTGCAAGGTCTTTGATAAGTCAGAGTGTCTCTTCAGAAGTTGTAAAAAATGTTGAAAATATCACAACTACTGATGAGACATGCTTCAGTACTTTGCAACCTCTGAAAGACACAAAGTCTGATCATAAAAAGTCTGAGTTAAAGAGTACTGAAAACAACTCACAACAATCCACAAAGACTGAAAAGAGACAAGTACTGAAGAAGACAAAATGTGTTACTAAGTCTTCAGTACTTGTAGACAATCATGATAAGAAACAAAAGAAAAAGTCTTGTGAAATCTGTGGTTTGTTCAATCACACTACAGTTGACTGCTGGTACAGAAAAGGTTCTAAATTCAACAAAAATAAGAATAAAAACAAGAAATTAACTGAAATAAAAAATGAATTTAGATCCAAATTTGTATCAGAATCATCAGTAGTCCCAAAGTCTGAAAAACCCTTGAAAGGACATAATGTAGGTAAATCCAAGCAAGGTCAAGGGGTCTGTCCAGATTCAAAGAGAATACACTTGAAATTAGATAATAATGTTTCTGAACAAATCAAAACTTTGAGGCAAAATCAACATCAAATGGTTTTGTTGATGCAAAGTCTGCTAGGAAAAGTCAATCTAGTAGATGCATCAGTTGATTCAGCTCATAAAAAGAAACCAAAATCAAAAACAAAAGTTAATTTTCAAAAAAAATCTTATTCAAGTGTTATCTCAAAGAATACTGTTAGTGTCGTTTCTTCTCTTGAAAGCAGACCCAAAACCGAAATGGTTTGGGTCCAAAAGTCTAACTGATTGGTTTAGTATGTGCAGGATCCTTCAGCATGCCAAAGGAGCATCTGGTATGTTGACAGTGGAGGATCTATGCATATGACTGGGAGCAAATCTCTTATTAATGATTATTATGCAGAACGAAAGGGATTTGTCTCATTTGGAAATGATGCTAAGGGTTACATCATCGGAAGAGGATATGTTTCCAATGGTGATTTAAGGTTTGATGATGTGAACCATGTAGAGAACCTCAAGTATAATTTACTGAGTGTTAGTCAGATGTGTGATAAAGGCCGAATTTCTCTTTTCTCCAAACAAGACTGCAGAATACTGTCTTCTGAAGTTTTGCCTCTGATTGACAAGGTTTTTGATGAATACACTCTTCTTAAAGCTAACCGTGTAGGAAAAGTTTATGCTTTGGATCTTTCCAAGAAAATTGCCTTGAAGGGTCCTCCATGCCTGTTCTCTAAGGCCTGTTCCAATGAATCAAATTTGTGGCGTAGAAGGTTGGGTCATGTGAATCTCAAAAACATGAATCAACTGGTGCAACATAGTTTGGTTAGAGGTCTCCCTATGAAAGATTTTAAGTATGATGAGAACTGTTCTGCTTGCTTGAAAGGGAAACAACACAAGGTATCTTTTCCATCCATTGATGATCCAAAATCCACTGCCTGCTTACAAATGATACACATGGATTTGTTTGGTCCAGTGAGAATCATGAGTATGGCAAAGAAGAAATATTGTTTAGTAATTGTTGATGATTTTTCAAGGTTTGTTTGGACCTTCTTCTTACATTCAAAGGATGAGACTGCTAAGTATGTCATTAACTTTGTATTGTATGCTGAGACGCAATTTTCCCTTCCTGTCAAGTATGTGAGAAGTGATAATGGAACAGAATTCAGAAATCAAGTTCTTGATGAGTTTTATCTTTCCAAGGGAATTAAAAGGCAATACAACATTCCTAGAACTCCTGAACAGAATGGAGTTGTTGAAAGGAAAAACAGAACTTTAATTGAAGCTGCCAGATCAATGCTTGCTGATTCTGGTCTGCCATTGATCTTCTGGGCAGAAGCTGTCAATACAGCCTGCTATGTGCAGAATAGGGTGCTGGTAAATCAAAGAATGATGAAAACTCCTTATGAAATCCTTCATCATTTGGCTCCTTTAATTTCATTCTTTAGAGCCTTTGGATGTCTCTGTTACATTCTCAACACCAAGGATCAGCTTCAGAAATTTGATTCCAAGGTGGATGCAGGGTATTTTGTGGGATATTCTTCAACTTGCAAAGCTTATAGAGTGTTTAATTGCAGAACCAAGATAGTTGAAGAAACTCTCCATGTCAAATTCAATGAATCTCCAAAAGCTCTTATCCCACAAAATCCTGTAGAGATGTTTGATTTGGATGTCCTGCAATCTGTCCCATATAAACCTTCAACTGCACCAGAACCAGCTCCATCAGCAGTTGTTCAGGCACTTTCTCATGCAAATCCTGATGATGATGATGTTAGTACTCACCTGTTCAGGTTTAGTGATTCTCTGCCAAGGTCTGCTAAACCTGATGCTCTACCTGCTCCAGTGGTTCCTCCTACTACAAATGCTGATGAAATTCTAAACTCTTCTACATCTTTTGAAATTCCTACTGAATTATTTCCAGCATCTTCATCATCATCTGCAACCATTGCATCTTCTTCAAACACTTGCACAGATCTTATTCCATATCAAGAACTGAAGAATCATCCTTTATCTCAAGTTCTTGGTGATATTGCTGCTGGTGTCTCTACAAGAAGTCAATTGTCAAATTTCTGTCTTTACACTCTTTTTGTCAGCCAGCAAGAGCCAAAGAACTATCATGTTGCACTAAGAGATAATGGATGGGTGGAAGCTATGCAATTGGAGCTCTTGCAATTCAAGAAACAACAAGTCTGGGAGCTTGTTCCTCTTCCCCCAGGTAAGTGTGCAATAGGCACTAAATGGGTGTTTAGGAATAAAACTGATGAAAGTGGTCAAATAATTAAGAACAAGGCCCGACTGGTTGTACAGGAGTTCTCACAGGAAGAAGGCATTGACTATGATGAGACCTTTGCCCCTGTAGCCAGACTGGAAGCAATCAGATTGTTTTTAGCATATGCTGCTCTATACAAATTGAAAGTTTTTCGAATGGATGTCAAAAGTGCTTTTTTTATGGTACAATAAAAGAGGAAGTATATGTGTGTCAACCACCAGGTTTTGAGGACAATAAACATCCTGATTGGGTGTATAAGCTTGATAAAGCTCTTTATGGGTTGAAACAAGCCCCCAGAGCCTGGTATGATACATTATCTACTTTTCTTCTTCAAAATAAATTCACTAGGGGATGCATAGATAAAACTTTGTTCATAAAGATGGTAGACAAGCATAAGCTCCTTGTTCAAATATATGTTGATGACATCATTTTTGCCTCCTCAGATCCACAATTGTGTCATGATTTTACTGAACTCATGAAAAAGAAATTTGAAATGAGTGCCATGGGAGAATTAATGTTCTTTTTAGGTGTAACATCTGTGCCGGAACCGTCACCGGAACAGTAATTTGCACAGTGAAGTGCACAGTAACTCAGGTACACGCTACGCGAGGCTATGGTGATACTATGTACACTGGAGGATTTACACTAAACAAATACGCGATTGTCTGAAATCTGACTTAAAACCTTAGGGTTTAATAGTCAGAAACACATCAGACAACAATGAACAAGTAAATATATGTGTGATTTGATGCCAGGTTGTATAAACGCATGCGAGGATAAACAGAACAAAACCATAACAGTTGTTGTTACAGAATGTTAAACAGACGAACTATTCGTATAGGTGACGATCTGTACGAATAGATCTGAAGGTTTAATGATCTGAAATGATGACTGGAAAGTAGAAAACAAGATCAGAAAGTGAAACGTACGATCGTGTTCGTGTAGTTAGCGCTCTGCACGAAGACGCGCGTAAGTGACGTTTTCTGACGAAACGAAAACGAAGAACGATTCGAACGATAATAAAGTTAAGGAAATAGAATATTTCCTGTTTTACAATTTTGAAACTCATCATAAATAAACCAAAACAAAACTATTTTAATTTCGAGCGCGTAAAACCAAATACGCGAAAAATCAAGGAAACGCGTTAAAAATAATAAATTTCGTTAAAACATTTAAGAATAATAATATTTAACATATTTATAAAAATAATTACTTACCAAATAATTAAAATGAATTCTTTTATTTAATTACGTAATTATACGCGATTTACGTTCCGGAAACGTAACGAAACCGTGAACCGAGCAACGAAAATGAACCCGAATACCCTCGGGGTATAAATACTTAAATGAGGGCATTTTCCCTCATTTTCTCTTCTTCTTTCTCCTCCACAAACCCTAAATCCGGCCACCACCACACCACCACCAAAAACCACCTTCTCTCCTCCATATCTTGGTCATTTCTCAACGAAAATGGGCGTTCTTGGTGTCCACGCGTAGCCCTTGACATCCTCTACATGAAAGTACAACAGATCTAAGCCAAAACTCACGAAAGATTCAGGTAAATGGCTGTGAAAGTCTCGAAAAACTAGGGTTTTTAACCCCTTGTTCGAACCCTCTTCCAAAACCGGCTCACCCCACCCCCTCCCTTGTACCACACTCTCGAACCACGACTCTAACATGTCACAGAACATCTTGTGGAGGGTTAGGGTTCGGTTAGAACCACCTGGTCGACATGGGCTCTCAGCTAGCCGAATGGCTTGCTTCGGCCGAAGGTGGGAACCAGCCTGGTCGAATGGCCAAAGGCCCTCGAATGACTTCCTCCTTCGCCAGCCTCTCACTCGCCGGTACTCCCTCATTCGACTGCCCCACATTCGCTGGTTAACTTCATTCGCCAATCTCCCTTCGCCCAGCTTGTCATTCGGCCAAGACATTCGACAAAGGGCCATGCTTTCATTCGGTATAGGTGCACACAACCCTCATTCGGCCTAAACACTGAACCATTTGGCCACTACCCCTCAGCCACTAGACAGCCATCCTCCGGCCATCCCCATCCTTCCAGATTCAGTTGGTGGGCTTAGGGGGGGGCTGCTTGGCCTAGTTTAATGAAGTGGCCCACTACTTTTGGGTTGTTCTCGGTTCAATTGAACAGGCTCAAAAGACTCCCTTGTGATGGCCATTTGGGTTTTAAGACCAACTATACTTGTTAGCCCATCTAAGTAGCCACTGGTTACAACAGGCCCACGAATTGTTAATTAGGCCCAACTATTCTTCTGGCCCATAGCTCAAACCACCAGACCCAAAAAACATTCAGATGGCCTTGACATTCTAGTGACCCATGAAATAGTTGCAATGGATCATGTCATGTGAATTCACCAACAAGATCAGCTCAGGCTCAATTAAGACCCAACAGGCCCAACAGTAGGCCCAAGTACATTCTGGTTGGCCCAGGAAGGGCCCAACAACATACTGCTTAGTCTTAGTGATATCTTGATCCAATCATTCGGTTCCAGCCCAGTTGCCCTAAGTAGGCCCATAAAGTTAAATCAAAAACCTTGTTAGGCCCACACCTAGAATGGACCAGGCCACCAGTGGGCCCACCTCAACCTTTCAGGCCCAACACCCCTAAATTTGATCCATTTACTCTTGGAAGGCCCAACATGAAGTGAATGGCCCAAGGCCCACTACTTATGGCTTAAGGCCTACTACCTTTGGCCCAAGGTCACAATTTTGGCCAAAAAGCCCAATTTCAAGGCCCACAATGATTTCAGCCCATGTAAGCAAGGCCCAGCTTGGCCCATGAACCCTTTTGGCAAAGGCCCGAGACAAATCCCCATGGGCCCATCAAAATCCACCCGAGGCCCACAACAAGGCCCATTTGAGGCCCTTGTCCTCACTTTTGGGGCCATGTTGTCATTAACTTGGTCACCAACATGTTTCTGATCCATTTTTGATTCCAACAACTCTATATACTCTAGGCCCAGCAAATATTGCCTAGGCCCACCTTGGGCCCAATAAAATCCTTAGAGGCCCAAAACGAGGCCCAAAAGGTCACTTGAACGCTAGTTTTGTAACTTTTGGAAAGGCCTTTATGATTCAACACCTAATATCATTGGCCCAACTTAAATTGTTGGCCCACATGACTAAAGAACTATTGTAACTCTTTAACTCAACACTAATAAGTATGATAACCAAGGGATTACTATCAAAACGGTAACTTTTGTAACAAAGTCTTGTGATTTATAACACGACTTCATGAAACTACAAATGGACTTTAAACACAAGCTAGATAAGACAAGAATAAATCAAAGAAAGTCTATGGATTACAAGAACCAATAACAAATAAAGATGGGCCAATAAAGACCGAAGACTTTGAGTGTTGGCCAAAGCTTATGGCTAACACATACAAACACACATAATCCCTATAATTCATACTAATGAGTTATAAACATCGTGAAATCAATACAGGATCGTGAAAATACACTCGAGCACAATCAAGAGCGCGTACATTCTTGTTTAGGCTAAGTCAAACCCCAACAACTACAAGGTGAGTTCATTGTCCCTTTTCAAACATATTTGTTTTTACCTCGGGACTGAGAAGCATGTTATACATTTTAAATAAACATTGAAATGTTTTAAAGAAATACTTTTACACTTATTCTTGGTGCTTATACTGTATGCTTGACACTTATGACTTATTGTTTATACTTAAACTTCATGATTGATACTTATGCTATGAAACTTTAGGCTTAAACTTTACACTTGGTGAGGATACTATAAACTTTATTCCTAAACTATAGGCTAAAGTCTAAATGACTATGCCAGGGGCTACGTGCTTAAACTATACGCTTGATGAGTGTGCTATAAACTTTATGCTTAGACAACATACTCAATGCTAAGGCTTGAAACACTGACACTAAATGCTAACACTTGATACACTCGTTTCGGAAACAAATACTATGAACGCATATTCTGAACACTAATACTTTATATCATTATTCTAAAGGTTAATTTCTTACACTCTTAATCTAGGTGTCAATTCAGTTTGTCACTTACACTTCCTTGCTTAAACTTAAACTTGGAAACTTAACTCACGGAGACTTATATGCTTAGAATTCTTAAAACACTTAAATACTTGAAACAATTATTCTAAACTTAGAAAAATGCTTTTATACTATTGATTATGCCAAGTGCTAAAGGCATAAGACACAACTAAAACTCAATGCTATTTGATTATGCCAAGTGCTAAAGGCATAAGCTACTTGCTAATACTAAAGCTATGTGTTAATAACAAGTGCTAAGGGTATTTGCTATCTGATGATGCTAATGTGAATGCTTGATATACTTGGGAAGACTCAGACAACAGACTGATTGACCGCCGCGTCTTGACATTAGTCAAGCCCTACTAGTCATCAGTAAAACTATGGGGATGCTTTAAACTTGTATGCTTAAGCTATAGGACATTGTAGGACAGACTGTTGACCGCCGCGTGTTGACCTAAGTGTCAACCCCTACTAGTCATCAGTGTTCCTCCTTGTCAGACATCGTAAGATTGACTGATGGCCGCCGCGTCTTGACATTGGTCAAGCCCTACTAGTCATCAGTGCTCTTCGGTGTTAAAATCATGTAAGACAGACTGATTGACCGCCGCGCCTTGACAGTGGTCAAGCCTTACTAGTCATTCAGTGATCTTCTTGATTTAATCATTAGGACCGTTATGGATGGATGCTAAATTCCCTAGGGTATTAAGCTGTCCATAATGGTGCCTCTCAAACTTGATACTCATATACTACTTTGTGCAGGTGGGATGTTAGGTAAGACGCTTAATTATCATTAACAGCAATGTCCTATGCGACTTAGTATGTGGTGGGACGTTGTCTGGGCGGGTCGTAGGCTTGACCCAGGGGTATGCCCTATATATAAGCATACCGAGTTGGATGATACAGGTGGTGTTAATGAGATTAGGGTTGTTACCTAGGGGATACTAGAATGCTTTCGAGGGATTATCATAAACTCTAAACACAATGCTTGTTAAACTCATGTTGAAACTAATACATACTGATAACATGGACTTGGAAACTTTGAATCAATAAACAAAAGCTATTTTTCACATACTAAAACTACATGAACTCACCAACCATTGTGTTGACCTTGTTTTCTTACATGCTTTCTCAGGTGACGCACAGGTATAAGCTAAGACTCAGAACTTTGCATGCTAGGTAGCCCAACTAGAGGACCCAGCAGACTTTTGAAGAGCACATCTTTTGTAGCTAATACGAATTCATTTTGATATCTTGTACAGATACAAGATAGAAACATTTGATTCTTTTGAATAGGTTTACTTGGTTAAATTATCAAACATCAACATTGTAATTTAACTTTGTAATCCTATCTTAATGCTTTATTGTGCTTTAGATATTCTTAACATTGATGCTATGTAGACAATCTGATCAATCACTCACGATATCGCACTCCGGGAACCTTCCGCCCGACGGGACAATCAATCCTATCCCGCCGGCTCGGGGTGTGACATTAGGTCTTCAAATTAAACAAAATCCTGATGGAATTTTTATTCATCATTCAAAATACACAAAAAATCTTTTAAAGAAATTTGATTTGCAAAACTGTAAACCTTGTTCAAATCCCATGAGCAGCACAACACAATTGGACACAGACTTAAAAGGAAAATCAGTGGATGAAACACTTTACAGATGTATGATTGGTTCCCTGATGTATCTCACAGCATCTAGACCAGACATTATGTTTGCCACATGTGTCTGTGCTAGATTTCAGGCTGCACCTAAAGACTCCCATTTGATTGCTGTCAAAAGGATCTTTAGATATTTGCAGGGAACTCAATCATTAGGACTTTGGTATCCCACTGGGCATTCCTGCAAGCTAGTTGCTTTCTCTGATAGTGACTATGCCGGATGCAAACTCACTAGAAAATCAACATCTGGTGGATGCCAATTTTTAGGAAATTGTTTGGTTTCTTGGCAAAGTAAGAAACAAACATCTGTTGCCACCTCCACTGCTGAAGCTGAGTACATTGCTGCAGCCAGCTGTATTTCCCAAATACTTTGGCTTCAAAATAAACTTTTGGATTATGGCATCAAAGAATCTAAGACACCATTGCTAATGGAAAGTGCCTCAGCTCTTTGTATTGTCAAAAATCCTGTTCAGCATTCTAGGACCAAACACATTGAGATCAGACACCATTTTATAAGAGATTGTTTTGAAAAAGGTCTGATTGATCCAAAGTTTGTTCCTAGTGCTGATGAACTTGCAGATATCTTCACTAAGCCTTTAGAAACTTCAACTTTTCAAAATCTGGTGTTAAGGCTTGGTATGCTGCAATTAGAATAAAACTGTTTTCTTTTAACAACTTACCACTTTTAAAATAAAATGTTTTTTATCATTTAAAACTGCTATAAAAAAAAATGGGTTAACAACACCTGAGAAACAACAATTGTTGGCCAAAACTACTGACAAGTCAACAACCTCTGATAAGCAGTATCCAACATCTGATGTATCCAACAACCTCTGATAAGCAGTATCCAACATCTGATGTATCCAACAACCTCTGATAAGCAACATCTGATGAGACACTACACCTGATGCTTGAATTTCAAAACGACTGAAACCGTCAGTAGTTTTCTTTTCTATATAACCCAAACCCTAGTTAGATCTTTCATTACCAAAACCTTCAATCAAAATCTCCCTCCTGAAACCTCTGCTCACATGGCGAACATGCAACTCAAACCTCGTCACAACTCAGTTGCTTACTTGACCAAATCTGCCTTCTGGTCGAAGTTTGATGAGGCTGTCGACCTCATGAATACATCGCAATATCAAACTGCATTCCTTCTCCATCCCAAGATCCATGTCGAGTCTCTTCAACAGTTTTGGGCAAATGTTGAGCTCATCAATGTCGGCACTGGAGTTCTCTCCATCGGATCATATGTCAATGGGAAGAACGTGCACATCAGCACTGCAGAGCTACGGGATGTGTTGAATCTTGATGATGCAAATCTTCCAACATCCTTTCCCAAGAGCATGACCGATCTCTGTTTCACAAGCCATGAATACCAGGGTGATTTGAGCGACTCCACACTGTTCAAGAAACATTTTAATGATCCAGAGCGCCTTATCTACCACATGATAAACGTCTGTCTAGCCCCAAAGTCTTCTTCATGGGACCAGATGTCATTCAAGTGGCAGCAGTTATTCTTTTCAATCCTCGAATCTCAAAATCTAAATTTTTCACAAATTATATTTTCTGAATTATCTGAACATGATGCAAAACCTGCGGCACAAAGATGGCTGTTATATCCTCGCTTTGTAATGGCCATCATTGAAAAGCAATTAAAACAGGACGACCTTGTTGGCCAGGGAATAGATGCTCCAGCAGTCTTGTTGGAAGTATATTCCCGGCACAACTCCAACCTCACACTCAAAGAGGCTGCCCGAAAGCTAAAACCCAAGCATAGGGAACCCACAGTCTCAACTTCCAAATCTAAATCCAAAGTCCCCACCAAGTCACATTCCAAAAAGCCCAAAAAGGCTGCTCAGGAAAATGAGTCCCCTGAGTCTGCCCATGCCTCACCACGGCATGAAATGGCCACTGGCAGTAGTCAGCCAGTGGTACACCAGGCTCTACCAGCTGAAACCGCCCAAGAATCCTCTCAACAGGAACTTGGTGCAACCATTGTAGGGGTAGACACACTTCTAGAACCTCTTTCATTTGAAAAGGTTTCTATTGAAAAGCACCATTCTCCCCGGGTGCAATCTGCTTCCAAGCCTACTTCTCCTCAAACCACTCCCCAAAGCCCAACACTTATTATAAGTGATGTCCTGATTCAGTTAAGCACTCCAACCCCCTCCCAGATACCTATCACTACTAGGATTACCTCCATCATTGAGGGGGAGGAAACAAGTGTTTCTGATGACCCACAGGACAATGACTACATTGTTAGGTCTCCAGGTGTGGCCTTGGAGTCTCTGATATCTGACAGGGCTGCTACTTCATCAGCTCCATCATTTGGACTGGTTGATTGTAGCAACATAGCTAAGACCCTGTCAGAGGCAACAGCTGATGAAGGGATTTTCTCTGAGGCTGGAAGTCCCCAGTACCAAGAAAAAGGGGCACCTGAACATGTTGAGCCACACTCAACTCAGGTAAATCCTGATACTCTCAGGAGATCAGATGATTCAGCCAAGGCTGATGATGATCATTCATTGTTATCAAATGTTTTATCAAGGAACAAATTTCTTGAGGCTGAGGTCTGCAGACTCAATGAGCTGCTCACCAAAATGTCCAAGGATAAAAGTCCATCTGCCCTTTCTCACCCACTGATGGCACCTTCACCTTCTGGAGGTCCCCAAAACACTTCATCCTCCACACAAAAACAGCCACCTGCCTCTGCTTCAGGCACAAATCCTCTGGACTCAAACCCCCCAGAAGCATTTGTTGCTGGTTTCATTGCTGCTCTTCCCCTCATCACTCCCATCCTCCAAACCCTTATTTCTACATCTCTTGACAAGTTACTTACCGCACAAACACAAATCCAAACAATGATAGATGGTGCAGTTCAAACAATTCTCTCTAGCCTTACACCTCCTACTCCAACTGCAGCCAAAAAGGGGGAGTCTAGTTCTGTCATAGAGACAAAAAGAAAAGATTCTGGTGATGTACAGGAAGTGGGTATACAAGTTGAAGCTATAGACTTTGAAAAGCCTGCCTCTCCTCTGAAATTTACTTACAACAGGCAGAAGAAATCTTCCAAGGCTGATGTGGTTGAAAAAGTTGTAGAGAAAGAGATTGCAAGTGAAAAAGCTGAAAAGAATATAGTTGAAAAGGCTGCTGATGTGATAGAGCCTGAAATGTCTGAGCTTCAGAAGCTAGTACAACAGGCTGATCAAGTTCATTTTCAAGCCATGGATGAAATCATAAGCCAACTCTTCAAGGAGAATGCTGAACCTGAAGATCTGAATAAGAAGATCAGGGAATTGGAAATAAATCACATAGACAACATGTGGAAGCAATATGACAAGGAAGAAAGTGAGAGACTTCATATCATGGCTAGGTTTGTAGCAAAATTCTTAGGGAGATCAGTTGCTGAGATCAGGGCTTGGGATAGGAATAATCTTATAAAAGTTACAACAAAGATCTGCAGCTCTGAGACTCCTAACAAAGAACTGGTAGTTGAAGCAATGGATGTGGTGAGCCTGAAGAAAAAGAAGGAGCTGCTTAAAAAATCTCAACAGGAACTCACTTCCAGCATGCTTAATTTTCATAAACCTGCTCCAAAATCAGCCACTTCCATCCCAAAATCAAAACCTGTCAAAACAATTGATGCACCTCTCAAGAAGAGGAGAAAGCTGATGATTCAGGAGGAAGATGATGAAGATAGGCAACCACTGTCAACTGTTCTAAAACTGAAAAAGCCTGAGTCTTCCATTGTCCCTGTAATGACTCCTGAATCTCAGATGCAAGCTGTTAAAGTGAAGATAGAAGAAGAGGAAAGTCAGAGATTATATGATGACAAAATTCTAAGATTGGTAGACAAAGACTACCCTCAGACTTCCTCGCTAACAACTATGAGGAAGGAAGCACAAAGGTTATTTGCACTAAGGCATACCTTCCAGTACAGGAAAGAAGTAATCCGGGTATGGCCTGACCCAAGGGTACAGCACATGATACACAAAAGAAACATTCCACAAGCCTACAGAGGAAGAATCAAAAAGGTGATAAGTGCTGACATTATGGCTGGGTTTGTGATGGACCCTTGGGAAATCATTGAAGATTTTAAATAGGTTTACAATGCTAATCTGCCAGTTTCCAAATTATTGGAAAACAAAATGATCAAGAAGGGGCTGGTATACAAGAGAATGGAAGGGTTAAAGAAGAATGAGCTACAATTGTTCCTGGAAGGAAAACATCCGGATGAATTTGTATACAGAGAAATCACAAGGATTGAATTGCACAATGGGTCTACAAGCAGGTACCTTTCTGAATATTATGGACCTGAGTTCTTCTTTGAAGGTGAGCCAGAGCTACTAACCATTGAAGGTCAAGTAGTCCTTCTGGAAGCCTATGTCAGAGAATCTTTTAGACTCGTGCATGGGCAGTAGCTTCATTGAGAGAGGCAACAACTCTTAGTCCATTCCCCAATTGGAGTTCTCTCTCATCCTTCAACTGTTAGTTCTTCCGTAGCTGCTGTCATCCAGGCCTACACTTAATTGGTCATCTTAGAAGCAGATCTCTAAGGAAAAAGACACATCTTTCTGCCTGGAAAAGCAACAATAAGTGGGACAACTAATAATTAGAGGTTTTGGCTGCATTGGTTCAGGGGGAGTTTGTTGGACCAAAAGAACCAATGAGCCTGATCAGAAAATCCTCTAAGTCCCACAGGCACACAACAACTGAAGAAGAGCACAACAGCTGAAGACAAACGACTGTTGAAGAGAAGATCTGAAGAGTTACAAGCTCTGAAGAACAAGTCTTCAGATGTTGTTCGCAACAGCTGAAGTGTTAGTTTTCAGATGTTGTTGTTAGCCTTCAGTAGTTGTAGTTTTATTTCAGTAGTTTTAATTCATCAGTAGTTGTAAGAGGATGTTTTCATATGTTGTAAACATTCTCAGTAGTTTAGTTATTTCAGTAGTTATCTTTTGTCTGTTAGGTGTCAACATCATGTGACATCATCAGACGTCACTGCTTCTATATAAGGGCAGTTGACATATTGTATCTTGATGCGAAGTTAGCACAATCAATGAGATTATTCCTTTTGCAGAATTCTCTTTTTATAACAATTTGTGCTTTACTGTTCTATTAGATTAACCTTGTTCTTGCTAATTTAGAGCTAATTCATTGTTGAATTCCGCTGCTATAACCTAATATTGATCAAATGAGAACATCTGATCCTACAGATCAATAACAGCTCTTCGCAAAAACGTATCGAAGATATTCCAGTAGTCAAGGATTTTCCTGAAGTCTTTCCTGATGATATATCAGGATTACCCCCAGTGAGGCAAGTTGAATTTCGAATTGATTTGATTCCAGGTGCAGCACCTGTGGCTAAAGCTCCTTATCGTTTAGCACCCTCAGAGATGCAAGAGCTTTCAGGTCAACTGCAGGAACTGTTAGACAAGGGTTTTATTAGACCTAGTTTCTCAACTTGGGGAGCACCAGTCCTTTTTGTGAAAAAGAAGGATGGATCGTTCAAGATGTGTATTGATTACCGGGAGCTCAATAAATTAACAATCAAAAATCGTTATCCATTACCACGTATAGATGATCTGTTTGATCAAGTTCAAGGCGCTACTTACTTTTCAAAAATTGATTTGAGATCCGGATATCATCAATTAAGTGTGCACGAAGATGATGTTCCTAAAACTGGTTTTTGAACTCGGTACGGGCATTATGAATTCCTAGTAATGCCGTTTGGATTAACAAATGCACCTGCAGTTTTCATGGATCTGATGAATCGGGTATGTAGGCCTTACTTGGATAAGTTTGTGATTGTATTTATTGATGACATTCTCATTTATTCTCGAAGCCAACAAGAACATGCTCAACACTTGAAATTGATCTTGGAACTTTTGGCACGTGAAAAATTATACGCCAAGTTCTCCAAGTGTGAGTTTTGGTTACGAGAAGTGCAATTCCTCGGGCATGTAGTTAATCAAGATGGCATTCAGGTGGATCCCAGTAAGATTAAAGCTGTAGAACAATGGGAAACACCGCGAACCCCAACTGAAATACGTCAATTTTTAGGGCTGGCAGGTTATTATCGCCGATTCATCAAGAACTTCTCAAAGATAGCCTGCCACTCACTACATTGACGCAGAAAAATCAACTGTTTATATGGGGTTCTCAACAGGAGGAGGCTTTCCAACTGTTAAAACACAAACTCTGCCATGCACCTATCTTGGCATTACCGGAAGGTACTGATAATTTCACAGTATACTGTGATGCTTCTCGCCAAGGTCTGGGGTGTGTTTTAATGCAGAGCGATAAAGTGATTGCTTATGCTTCACGACAGTTGAAAGTACACGAGAAGAACTATACCACTCATGATCTAGAACTTGGTGCAGTGGTGTTTGCACTCAAGATTTGGAGACATTATTTGTATGGAACTAAGTGTATTATATACACTGATCACAAAAGTCTTCAACACATTCTAGATCAGAAGATGCTTAATATGCGACAAAGGCGGTGGGTTGAATTGTTGAACGACTATGACTGCGAAATTCGTCATCACCCAGGCAAGGCAAATGTCGTAGCCGATGCTTTAAGTCGCAAGGAACGAGTCAAACCGTTACGTGTGAAAGCACTAGGTATGACTATTCAAACCAGTCTAATTCCTCAAATCAAGGAAGCTCAACAACAAGCTTTACAAACACCGAACTATCTTGTTGAGGAATTGAGGGGATTAGACAAGAAACTTGAAGTTAAGACTGATGGAGTGTTATATTTCAAAAGTCGAGTATGGGTTCCTTTATTCGGTAACACGAGAACAATCATCTTGGATGAGGCGCACAAATCCAGGTATTCTATTCATCCAGGTGCTGACAAGATGTATAAAGATCTTAAAGACTTTTATTGGTGGCCTAGAATGAAGAAACATATCGCAGAACACGTGGGTCGATGTTTAACGTGTCTAAAGGTTAAGGCTGAACATCAACGTCCTTCTGGGTTATTACAACAACCGGAGATTCCCATGTGGAAATGGGATCAGATCTCTATGGATTTTATCACTAAACTACCCAGAACATCACATAATCATGATTCTATATGGGTTATCGTTGATCGCCTTACTAAATGTGCGCATTTCATTCCCATCCGAGAAGATTACTCTATGGATCGACTTGCTAAACTCTATGTTAAGGAGATTGTGTCTCGACATGGAGTACCCATTTCTATAATTTCGGATAGAGATAGTCGATTTACATCACGATTTTGGCAAACTCTTCAGAATGCTCTGGGCACGCAAATCAATATGAGCACAGCTTATCATCCGCAAACTGACGGGCAAACCGAACAAACTAATCAAACTCTGGAAGACATGCTGAGAAGCTGTGTGATTGATTTTGGTGGTAGCTGTGATGTTCATCTTCCACTTGTTGATTTCTCATATAACAACAGCTATCATACCAGTATTAAATGCGCTCCATTTGAAGCAATCTATGGACACAAGTGTAGATCACATGTCTGTTGGTCAGAACTAGGTGAAAATCGAATCATAGGCCCAGAACTCATTCAAGAAACAACTGATAAGATCGCACTTATTCAAGAACGAATTAAAGCTGCACGCGATCGACAAAAGAGTTATGCTGATAATCGTCGTAGACCTTTAGAATATCAAATCGGTGATCTAGTAATGTTAAAAGTCTCACCATGGAAAGGCATCTTCAGGTTTGGAAAGAGAGGTAAACTTTCACCAAGATTTGTAGGACCATTTAAAATTCTTGAACGAATCGGATCAGTAGCCTACAGACTCAAATTACCTCCTGAACTTGGTAACATTCATGATTTTTTCCATGTATCAAATCTGAAGAAGTGTTTAGCTGATGAAACACTGATTGTACATTTGAAGGAAATCCAAATTGATGAGAAACTTCAGTTCACAGCGTGGACCAGAATATACGTGGGAACGCGAAGATCAGATGAAACTGAAATACTCACATTTATTCTCATGATCAATGGTTATCCGATAAGTCTTCCCTAAATTTTGGGACGAAATTTTTCTAACAGGAGGAGACTGTGATAACCAGGTATGAAGAATTACGTCAGCAACGTATCAAGCACATTTGATCGTGTTTAAAATCCACGCTGAATTGGCAGCCGAAATTAATATGAGATGATATTATGCGTAAAATGATGAATGTGGGCGAAAACGGTGCGCGAAACGGAGATACGGATTGTCCGAAATCGCGAAACGAAGTTTCCGTCAAAAAATAGGTGAAAAAGGACTGAGGCGGTACGCCCCACGCCAAGTGATCAACCTAGGCGATGCGCGCGGGTCCCCACCGAAAATATCTGGATGCCCTTAAGCCGCGCGGTACGCCTGGCGAGGCTGCGGGGGTTCAGGCGATGCGCCTGGGGTTGATTTGATCGGCAACTTGCATAAAGATCGGGATTTTCATTCTTATCACAATTTCTTGCTTCCTCTCGACGTTACCAGCACCCAACTCACGAAAAATCTTCATCAAACTCATCAAATTTCTGTTTCGAAGCCTCCGGGACGTTTAGATCGTATCCAGAAGCGTTAAAATAAGTTCTGATCATCATTTCATCCATTGGAATCCGTCAGATTAGGTAATAGTTCATTTTAAACCTTCTGGTTTGATTATGAATGATTAAATCTTAGTTTTGAACGTAATGATATAGTTAGGGTTGTTGATTATTGCCTAGATGATGGCTAGGATTGATTTTGAGTGACAAACTCGAACTGTTAATGGGTAAATCCTTGTTTTGAGCCGTTGTAATGCCCGGTTTGCATGGAATCATAACAATGGTTATAATGGTTTAAACCATTTGATTATGAAAATGTAGATGATTAGTTTTATTAATCCTTGACATGCAACGTGAAAGCCATGTGTTTCAAACTAATCACAGTTATTAAGATACTCGTTGGAACGATTATCTGACGGTTTTGATAACAGTCAGATTAGTATGTTAAACATGGTTATTAAACCTACTCTAATACTACATTGTGATATTCCATGATAATTGGGTAATCAATAACAAGGATTAATCATTCCTAAGCCATTAAACTTTCTAGAGACTACTTTAACATTATAATCAACAACATTAAATATTTGGTTAATCTGAGATTATACTGATTAATCAAGTGAGTCATCAACTTAGTATTAGGAACCTGAATCAGTATAGGTTCCTACATTATCATACATTGTATGATTTTACATTAAAATAGGTAATTAAATACTAAACATCATGTTGATGACTGTTAAGACAATGTCTTGGACATTGGACGTTCAAAATGATTTAATCAGCAAGTTAAAACATAAATAACATATCAAACATAAACTAATGCAGAATCTCATCATTAGCATCAGTTGCGTGTGTTTCTACTGCTTTGAGACATCAAGTGAGTTTCGTACAACCCCTTTTCTTTTTACTGTCTTATAAACATCGGGGTAACTCTGCAAACTGTTTTCTGAACATATGATTTGCATCACTGATATCTGTGTGATTTCATGTGACATTTTGTGTGATTTCATGGGATTTTTCCGTTAGTAACAACTATCACAGTATCAAAAGTCCTCATTCGTGAACTGTATCTAGTGAACCCATGTGCGGCCGAACAGGAACCATTGATAGTACTCTTGGCTGACAACCCATTTGCTGGGAGGATTGCATCTCCCCTGGTGTGAATGTTTGGTGCCTGTTTCCATAACAACTTCTTAATGTTAGTGATAGACATTAAGATAATGAGGCAATAAGATATTTACCGACTGGTAGTATCTTCGTGAACAAACAACAGTCCGAAAGGAACTAGATACGGGTCCCATGGTTATCCATAACTGAACTTTTTGTGAACATACTTATCATATCATATTGTTCTAACTGAACTGTCGAACTCACCAGCTTTGTGCTGACGTTTCAAACTTAACATTTTTGCAGGTCAATGGTGACAACACGGTGAGGATGCACGTCACACTTGTGTAATTAAGAAGTTTTGATTGTGTAATAAACTGAGTTGTTAAGTTGATATATTAACGAAACCCTTGTAATATATTTATTTTAAGTGAATCTGTGTGCTGTGATATCGGTTCAAGTAAGTCACACCTCATCTCTGAGACATCACCACTATGCTTCCGCAACCAAAAGAATGAGACTTATAACATCATCTCAGGTGACGAGAGGTGGGGGTGTGACAGTTTATGTGATGAATGAATTTCATTTGTATGCATATGTTTAGGTATGTTGTATGTGTAATTTCATTTTCATTTGTAACATTGACTTTTTTATAAGTATGTTTATGTTTATGTGTTTATAAATTTCATCTAGATATGCATGTTTAGGTTTATGTGTTGATAACTAACATGAAAGTTGATGAAAGTTGGATAAAATTACGAAACCAGAGATGTCCGGATTTTTTAAACTGTCTCAAGAAATTTATGGAGATTGCAAAGAACCATGTCAAAGGTGAAGGTAAAGGGTATTGCCCATGTAAAAGTTGTGCAAATTCTAAACGATCACTCTAGAATTGTGACACCCTAGTCACTTTCATGTAAAATATGGACATTTTAAAACATTATTTAATAAACTACGTTTAGGTCCCAGTAAAAACTTTTGTAACACCTCGACCGATGGCGGAAACGTCGGGATGCCACGAGGGATGTGTAAATTGTTTAAAAGCCCGTGGGCATCTAAATCAAGTCATCATATAGCACTTAATCAACCAAAATAATTACACAAAAATCATGTTCGTCATGAATTAAATACATCAATTACACAAAAGAATTAGCTAAACTAACTAAACTCTAATCGCCAGAATTTTAGTTAATTAACTAAGTCCAAGATCCTATATGATGATGTCCTAAAGTGTAGGTTCCATCTTCATCAACCTACTTAGCTTCATCACCTGAAACATGTAAGAAAATCAAGTGTCAACTACAAAAGTAGTTGGTGAGTAGTCATAAGTTTTTATACTTAAAAAGTGTTTTAGTAAGATAAGTTTAAAAGTTTGTGCTTAAAATGGTTTTATGAAATACTTTGTTTAAAATGAGTATAAAACTTATGATCTTCCCGAGAAAATCCATATGAATACCTGTATGAGATAATCCAACACACAACCACCAATTCAACAATCAAACATTCAATCAACACATAACCACATAACAATTAAGTCATAGTCAATCATAAATATCCAATCACATAATCATTCAATCAACCTCAACATCAATAATCTCAAATAATATATGTGACTATACATGGACATTATGTTATTAAGATAAGTTAAAAACATGATCCATGGAGTGGTCGCTAACCACGTGACAATACATGAAGTCAAAGCAATTAACCGAAGTCAAAGGCAATGATTCACGGATGTGGAACCCATCCACGTGACAATACATGAAGTCAAAGCAATTAACCGAAGTTAAATTCTATTTTGTTGGACTTCTTGCATGGATTCTATTATTTTACTTTGAATTATCGATTATTGCTTTCGTGATTTCATTGTTAAGATAATATCACCCTTTAACTCTTATTAATCTATATATTAAAAAGGAAAAGTTTGATGTGAGCAAAAAATACTATTCCTTTAGGTACAAGTATTTTAAGCATATGGTACAACCTTATAGCACACCGAATCTTCATGGGAGACACAAAGCACATCGCGTCAAAAAATAAACAACCGCGTCAAAAGATCCAAATACAAGAAAATATAACTGCGTCAAAAGATAAAAAAAGGCATCAAAATATCAAAAGAAAACTTTCAATACTTTTGAATTAATTTGAAATTTTCATTTATAATCCTGAACTTTGAACTATTATTTTTAAAGATCTCTCTCACTTTACTCACATATTTTTAATGTTCACATGATTTTAACACGTTATTAGGTTATCGGATAAAAGTCAATATTATATTAATTTGATCATAATGGCCTCATGAACGTTTATATAAATTTCGAACACAAATGACCATAGCAATTTTGCGCATTGTTCACATTCCTATAACGCGTCCGCACATTATCAAATATTTGTATCGTTTATATCATTTTGATCGTAATTACTTCACAAACAATTTAGATTTAATAATTTTATAAACCATGAGTATTATGTATACTACATATATATACGATTTACATTTAATAATTTATAATATTTGTATCGTTTGTTCTGTTGGTTGTTTTTACGTCAGTATATCATACCTCGCGACAACGCGCGGGTCCTATATGCTAGTTGTTAACATTTCTTAACAATTTTGCCTTTATTTGATTCGAACCATTTAGCATACAGGCATTCATTATGTTTGATAGAAATCACACTTATTGTATTATATCGTACTCGATGTCTCGATGAGTATATCTTGGAATAGTATTACCAGGGCCGTCTCAAGCATTTTCAAGGCCCTAAGCGATACTTAAATCTGGGCCCTTCTCTCACATTATTAGGCAACCAATTTAGACAATATAAAACCCGGACAAGCCATGATTAAAGCTTAAACTACTAATCAACGATTTTGCAATCAAAACACATAAAAAAATCAAAATAATATGCAACAAATCAACAAATGACCACATATATTGAACAACAAAAACCTCAACATGCCAACAACAAATCAACAATATCACAATAAGCAGCATGAAAAAGTTTAATAAACTACCTAATCCGGGAAAGAAGTTAAACCCTAGATCTAGTCCAACAAATTAACAGTCGTTCAACCACTACCAAATTAATGAAGCTACGAACTGAAACAATATAAGAGACATAATCGTAACTCTAACTCCAAATATACTAATTTGCATACAGTCATCTACGACCGATGGACACTCGAGTCTTGACGTTGACGGATTGTTTAACATAGGGCGATGGGGATTGACGGAACAACAGATTGTGTAACATAGGGCACCCAATGGGGATTGACGGGTTAATGGCTTCCATGGCGCTTCGATTTCAACAACGGTGAAATCAAAGAGACGAAGTAAAGATACGTGAATGGTGATGGCGATGCCCTAATTTCTCCTAATTTGTGAACAGCAATGTGAACGATAGAAAGCGTGAAGAATAAAATATGAAAAATGGATTCCCCACCCCTTTTTTCTCTCTATTCCAAGCCCAGCGGCAGCCCATCCAATTCCAACATACATAAGCCCATTTGATACTTTTATGGGGTCCTATAAAATTTGGAGGCCCTAAGCAGAGGCCTAGATTCCTAAGCTCATTGGGCCGGCCCTGAGTATTACATATTAGATTTCATACTTGTCTTTATTGTTTTTATTATATTGCTTGAGCTACACATTTGTGAACGTCACCATTAGGCGTCTCTCATCGACCGGTCTCACGGCTAACATGAGGTATGTAAATTACGTGACCCAGGAAAGGGTGGAAAAAAACGTAAACTTGATGGTTCTTAAAATGATAGCTATTACTTTTTTTTTGTTAAGGAGAAACAAAATAACTAAATTACCATTACTACATATACAATTCACAAAAACAATCATTACAACAAAACAGTAAAAATAATTAATTAATAGTAATAACTAAATAAATATACAAGTTTTCAATATAAATATGCAATTTGAGGTTGTTTAGAGCTCAAGAACACATGTGGGTAGGTTTTGGGTTCTCCAATCCTCAACAATTGTTTTTTGGTATTTTTTTTTGGTTTTTTTGTTTTTTTGTTAAGTAATTTAATTAAATAACAATACTAGTCAAATAACAATACTAATCATATAATAATAATGATTAAATAATAATAGTATGATAAATAAACAATATTTTCTTTATTTTATTCAACATTATGTCCATATTTTTTTACGTTATATTTTGCGAATATAAAAACTATTTTAGCATTTTCATTTTATGATTTTAGCAGCGTGTGCCTATGTTTGTGTTCGTATGTTATTTTCATTTTACTATTTTCTCTATTTTTATGCTATATTTTTTTGTCTAAGTTTTGATATATTCATAATATTACTACTATTTTCGCGATGGAGTACTCATATCGACAAATCGGTAAAACTCAAGTTTTTTTTTTTTTTTTAATTTATGGCATTGTTTGAGTCAACTTTTAGGTTACTTTTAATTTTTCATTATTATTGAATGCTTGCAAATAGACAATAATATTATTGAAAAAACATAATTTTTTAATGTATAAGTCTTATGTTTGTGTTCTTGATTATTTTATGACTAAGTACGACCTTTTTTGTGTAACGGATATGTTTACGATAACTACATTTTAATGTTTTATGTTAGAGTAACAAGTATTATGTATTTTTACATCGGTATTTAATTATACGAGATCATGTTTGAGTTCGAATATTTGCAATCGTAGCTAAATTCTCGCTGCAACGCGTGGGGTAGCCAACTAGCTTATGACTAAAATACAAAAATAATAATAAATTAAATTAATGGGACTCAAGACCTAGCTAATTAACTTTTTTTAGAACGGCGGTTGATGCAACGACAAGGCCGTTGCCTCATAGTGCAATGACCGAGTATCGAAACCTCAGCCTTACACTCATGCTACAATTGTAGCGGTGCATTTTCAGTGGCATTAGAGAGGCTTACCCATGCTACGATTGCAGCGGAGGCTCCACCCAACCTTCCTAACGTGCCAAGTTGGTTGGAGTCGAAGACTCGTCAACCAACCGTTCTAGAGAAAAACCGGACATGAAGATTTAACCTTTCTGCGTAAAACCCTTTTGGCTCGGACACAAAGCCGGGTGATAGCCCGGGTCACGCGTCATTGCCATGTTTCACAAAATTTTGACAGTAATAGGAATTGAACCCACAACCTCCAATTAGAAGTGTGAACCTCTTACCACTACACCAAATCTTGAGGAGACCTAGCTAATTAACTAACCTAAATTTTTCACTTTATTTTTACACACAAAATACTTATACCACCGGGTCCACCACTAGCATAAGTCTTTAACACCACTATTAATGAATCATCCATTTATCCCCACCATCACAAATTACTTCTATATCCGTCCGATGGCAGGAAACTTTTTATAATGTTATCAATTTACTAAAGTTGTTTCAAACAAAAAACTGTAATGAAATTTGCTTTGTAGCTGTCGTGCTTTGAAACTGTTGACACGGCTGATCTCAGCTATTTTAAACGATCAGGATTCCTTCTCAGGGTTGTTGGATAGACTAGGAACCATATATATATATATAGGGTAAGGATCAATTAGTAACCCATGATAATTGAGATAACTTATCAACACAATTTGATTGGTTGTCTAATTTAATGAATTTTAAATGTGTGGTCTATATTAATTCTGGAAAAATGAGTGGTTAAGATTTCTTTAAGGGTATTTTGGAGATTTGTCAGGTGTACTTAATTTGATTTATAAAATAAAAGTTTACCCCCCAATTTTTTAAACATTCGTAACTTTTATATACATTATTATTTTTTTTTAAATTACACCATTAAATTTGTCACATTTTTATCTTTAATTCAAGTATAGTTTTGTCAAATTTTTTTAAAGTTTTCGAAATTACACTGATGTAACGAGCTGAATTTTTACAAAGTGTTCGTAATTACACTGATATAACGAACTGAATTTTTTCAAAGTGCTCCTAATTACACTGATGTAACGAGTTGAATTTTTTCAAAGTGTTCATAATTACACTGATGTAACGAGTCGTTACACAGATGTAACGAGCTGTAACTTAGTATTTTTTTTACGTTACAATTATCTAACTTTCTATCTTATTTGATATAAATTTATTTAATTAACTAAATTTTATAATAAAAATAAGTTTGTAATATATATTTAAGATGAGAAGAAAAAAAATTTGACGGAAAATTTTTGAAAAAAAAGGGAAATTATTGTACTTATGTTTTTTACGTTAGTGTAATCACGAACGCCCGAAAAAAATTTGGCATTACTATAATGAAATTAACGAGAAAAATATGACTAGTTTAATGTTATAATTTTTATAAAAAAATAACATAGTATAAAAAAGTTATAAGTGTATAAAAATCAAGGGGGAAACTTTAATTTAAAAATAGGAAAATAGATGATTTTTTAAGAGTGTGACACTTGTCAATCTTATATTAAATCTGATTTTTGTAATTAAGATAAAAGACTATGATACCCTTTTGTATTAAAAATTAATTAGTGACACATGTCACCATTAGATTAAATCTAGAAAATTTGAACCATTGGATTTGAATTATAGAGTTTTCTCAATTAGAGTGGGTTATTATATGATCACTTCCCTATATATAGACACACACACATACATATATGTGTATATACATATACATATATGTACATATACATATATATGTACATACATGTACATATATATGTATATACATGATGTATATACATATGTATGTACATGCATATACATTTGTATGTATATACATACATTGTATGTATATACATACATTTTTACGTCATTGGAACCGGCTTGTAACTCACTAAAACCTAAACCTTAAATCATAAACAATAAACCTTAATAATAAACCCAAAATTATAAAAACAAACCTTGAACATAAAGATAAAACTTAAAAGCTAAAAAAACATGTCATAAAATCCAAACTTTAAAACTAGTTGTTAAAGCTAAATCAAAAGGCAAATCTTGTAGGGGTTGATGTGACGGTTCCAATGCCATCGAAATGAGTTTAATTGGAGTTCGTTTGGGTCAGTTTTAAAGATTTTAAAAATCCTTTTTAACATTCTTAGGCAAAATAGACTTTTTATTTGATTATTGCTCTATATATACATATATATAGGGAGATGATCAAATGTTAACCCAAGTTTATTGCGTTAACCGAATAACTACATTATAAGAAAAAATGGCCACTCCCAACGAACTCTAATGTGACAATATTTTTTTAGTGTAAAAGATAAGACGACGAGATTTCTTTTGACAAGTTATTAGAATAGCCTTTGCTGACATCATGCCGCCAAGCAAATCGAAATTTTGTTGTATTGTAAATGTCCAATTTGTATCCATGATTGATTATACCTTCACTTCACTAAGTCCCCATTATGGGCTTAATGGTTCCTATAATCCTATAATGTGTTGATTTGTATTAGCTAGGTTGCACCAAGTGTTTTCACACTAACCAAGTGTGACGCCCCAATCCCGGGCTCCCGAAATGGTGCCACTAACGACGGTTGGAATTACTCCCGAACACAAAGTTATACAGAGTTAAAAGGCAGCAGAATTAAAAACATCAACTTATTTTATTAATAACTATATACATTCAAGGAAAAACTACAATATCATAGGTTCAAACTAAGCCAGTTCAAAATTCGTCAGACAAGCCTTCCTTATGCCAATTATGCCTCAGTCCTCCCTTTGCTACATGAGGCCTTATTCCTTCCTAGTATGCATACTCAAACAAGTCAATTAAAACTGAGTTCTAAGTTTTACAAACCATAGTCCATATTATATGCATTAACAATTTCACCTAATCATTATAAATAAATTGAACAATATCACAAATAACCACAGTAATACCTTTATACATTCCATACTAAAGCACTGCCCCAGCGGTCACGCACCATCTGAAGTGATCGTCACCACTTATTCAGGCCCTGTTACAACCCGTCATTACAGTCTTATTCTAAGTAGCGCTTATTGCAAATGCTATTATAATGGGTTTGAAAACCATTTTAAAAATATTTTCTGTATACCTTTATTCACAACGTTTTTACTACTACATGCAGTACCAAAATAGTTCTCAGCACCACAATGCTCAACTACTGCCCAACCGCAGCCGAGACTTCAAAACCACCTTTTCTACTCGACCTCAGCCGGGACTTTCAAAATCATTTATTGCTCAACCACAACTGAGACTTAAAACATTCTTTAGCCAACCACAGTCGGGTTAAAATCGTTTTAGCAAAATAGTTTTGTAGCATGCATATCAGCTCAAAATGATAAAACGTTTAAAACAGGGCTACGAAGAACTCACCTGACTTATATAATACTTTATTGACATAACCTCGATCTTCTAGCTTGATTCCACGTAATCACAGATTTTCTAATATCAAAAATATCCTAGTAGAATCATTACTTGAGTAATAACACTAATTTGGGTTTCTAATCGAGCAACACAACAACTTATATTAACTTATCCTTTATACGAGTGTTTAGCTCGTTTCATTAACCACGAGGTAATATGTATATAAACATCTTATAATAACGTGCTTAACATGTTATCATAGCCTTTGGATGTCTTGTGTTACCTCGTGAAAATAACTTAACTGAACGAAAGCTTTAAAGCCTTATCTCTTGATAAACGAGCACAACTCCGTTTAACGTTCTGATAGCATTCCGAGCGTAATCTGAGATTCCCAGCACTTGTATAATTTCAAAGGGGGCTTATAGGGGTATTTTGGTTGAGAGAAAGTATGATGTTCGAAAGAAATACGAAAAAATGAACCGGTGAAGTCCATTTATAGGAACTGGCACGCGAATCGAGGCACCAATGTTGTGACACATCGCCGGACACGTGGCGGCCTCTAGAGACACGTGGCATACATCCTGGACACATGGAAGGTCCTGTTGACACGTGTCATGGCAGCTTGACACGTACTCGTTTGCGCGCAATGCGTTTAAAACTTGTTTTCGCTATTCCCGCTTCATACGAACTCCATTTTGCGTACCGTTTTTCCCTCGTTCATGATTTTCAGATACTATCCAACCATATAAATTTGATAATCTGAATCCATAGTGACATTTTGAGTCTACTTATGATGCTTGTTTTAACAGCTCGATTTAGCATATTTTTCGTTATGTACATTGTTTGCTAATTCTGCTTTCACCCAAAATAATCATTTTTATATAACGTATCCATTGTGAGTATGACTTATTTATCTCCTTGAAAAGTTATCACAGTGATATCCTCCCATTTATTTTATATATCAAAAGCTTCGAATTTAACTGATTACGTTTGTCGGATTACAGGGTTAAAGTAAAATTAATACACCATACATTAAAGCACATTCATTGCATAACAAGAATGAGTTACATGGAAATAAGGATGTTACACCAAGTGTAAAGAATAAATTTATACAAATTATGTATAACATATTACAAATTTAAAATTTTCCGGATCATACGCACAAATATAAATGTTTTATACTTTATTACATTAAAACTATTCGATCTAACAGTAGTAAAAATATAAATTGTGGCATAACGGGACACCATTAGGGCTGTCCAAAATGCTCGTCGCTCGATGCTCGCTCGGAACTCGTTCGAAAAAAGCTCGGAAAAAGCTCGTTCGAATTTCGCTCGGTTTTAACGAGCCGAGCACGAGCCGAGCACGAGCCAAGGTAAGCTCGGTTGCCGCTCACTCGGATAGTCGCTCATTTGGCTTGCTCGGTTGGCTCGCTCGTTTAGGCTCGTTTATGTTTAACTAAATTATATATATATATTGAGTAATATTAAAAAAAATTATTAACATTAAAATGTTACAAGTTTCAACAATGAATGATGATGTTGTTATATTCGAACTAACTAGGTTAGTATCCCGTGCATTACACGAGTTAAATAAAGAAATATAACGATTAATTTTCAATTAAAATTTATAAAATATAAAATGATTTTTAATATAAAATACGATTACATGCAATTTCGTATGATTGAATATTTTAATTATTAAAATAATAATATTATCTATTTAAACACTAACTTTTTTTAAAGTTTGTTTTTCTTTTAAACATTGTGTTTTAAATAATTGTTTTTGAAAATTTTATAATTTATAATAACTTTTTTAAATAAAAATGTGTGTTTTTAATATTAATATATTTTAATGTATTAAAAAATCTTTTTGATCTTAAAATTGTATAAAAAATATATTTAATATTTAATATTATTATTTAATATTAGATGTATTTAATAGGAGAGAGATGCGGGAAATGAAGGTTGAAATGCTCTAGAAACATGCCATGTGGCACTAAATACCTTGATTTATTAGCATAGGTAGATTAATGATGATAATTTATTCAAATATTTTGAACCTTTATATGTTTTCATTATTCGTACTATGACATTTGTAATTTATGAAATTTAATTTTGTTTTGGATTGTATATTAATAAAATTATTGTTTTTTTTATTATTGAGTTCGAAATTGATATAAATATTTTAAAATTAAATTTTATTTTGAAACCGAGCCAAACCGAACCAAGCCGGGGCGCTCAGTTTGTAAACGAGCCGAGCACAAGCATACCATTGCTCGGTTCGGCTTGGCTCGTTATAGCCCTAGACACCATTGGTTTCCAAATTCCAATTATGCAGAGCATCCGCTCATGTTTTGTGGTGGATTACCGAATTAAGATCCATTATACACACACACTACTGTAGTGTAGGAAATATGTTCACGTTTTTATTATAAAATAATAATAAAATATACATAATAACGATACACTCGTTATTCGTAGAAAATAATCTAGTACATTACCGGTTACAAGACTAAAATAAAAAAATATAAATTACTAATTTATATACGAAACATGTTTTGATCAATGTCTTCATTGGGTACTCCAAATAGCGAGTCTTCAATCAAGCATCTTGGCGAGCCGGTAACAAATACTTCAATACGCTTATGTCTTCCACCTATTCTTCATTAACATAGAATAAACATGTTGATGATTATGGTTGAGGCACGTATTCAATACGCTTCCCTTAAAACAGATTTCGCGCCTCTTCTCAAGACGAACGCGTCTGTCTCCCAGGGTACAACAACCGAAACAGTTTGTGTACTGCCGGGATTAACCAAGCACCTGAAAAATATGTCTTAAACAAGAGCTTGAAGAGCTGAGAAAGTTGGAAATTCTTCAAAGTTTGTGTGTGATTTTATGTAGTATTCTTTTCAACAACCTAACAAGACAACATATGTCTTCTATTTATACTACATGAATGTAATACCAAGAGTCTTGACATAATACATATAATAAATATATGTAATTTGAAGAGTCTTGATTTAATTGAGTAATATGAAAAGTTTTTGATTTTAATTCATATTAAATTTGAAACTATTCAAATTTCCAACAATCCCCCACATGAATAAAAATCAACTCATACACTCAAGTGTTAAGACACAATTTCAGCGGTTAAGTATTGCAGGAGAAGTAGGTGTTTCCTTTGAACTTTCCTTTGTGAAGTATACTTAGTCTCCTAGCGGTTAGTAGACGCGATGTCCTTGAACTAAACCCCTTTTTACGTAGACGTTATTACACTTCACACAATACTCTTCCTGGTATGGTTAACCCCTCATTGTCGTGTCCGTTATGGTCATGGAACACTATCCTGGTTCTGCAAGAGCTCTAGGAATTATGCCCCACAATTCCATTCGAAGCGACCCCACTTCTCTCTAACATAGGTGATTTGTCCACAAATCATTAAAAGCATTTTGGTTATCATGATTTACACAGATCGTTAACCATATATTATGCTTAGCCTCACACAACAATGTCACTGATTGTTATAGGAATGGACTAGGACGTATTTAAACACCCTTTTACAGTTTAGGAGGATATATATCAACATATATATTAGCTTATACATCCATTGTATGACTATGCCTCCACAGTGACCACGCTAGATATATGAATTAGTTGTCCTATTGAACCTAGACCTTAGGATCTCCAATCAACTAGGTTAGGTGTCCTTCAAATATCTCTTTACATGGGCTTTAGTCACATTCCTCAACTTAATCTCTCATGTTATTGGATCCAAAACATTATCTTTGACTTCACCAAGTCAACAACGATAATTTGTAATTGAGATAAGTTGTTATAACGTGTTCTTGACTTACAGGTCATACTAGCCATTTTTTCAATGTATAAGACTATAACCAGTGATCTCAACTTGGATCAAGTTATATAACCATGTCTTTAAAATGATTTTAAACTCATTTCAAGGCTAAACACGTTTCACCATGCCTTTGGTAAGCTTTTTCAAATATCTAACTACAATTTGAATTTTACCAATTGACATTTGAGTTCAATCAACTTGATTGACTCCATATAACCATCATGTACCCCCACTTGGTCACGAATTTGCAATATTTATTTGGATTACTAAAATCCTTATTACAAAATCTTTCACATACTTGTATTAAGTGCAATCAACCCCCATATTTGAGTCTTATTAGATAACCATTTTCCAATGATTAAAATTGTGCTGTGAAAAGTTCTCCTTTTTCACAAGAGATTGAGAAACTTCTCAAATACTATCTCTTACAAACTTTAGAGGGTTGTTTCGTAAATGACACATTCCCCCACATTGCTTACACTTTGATTAAGTTTGGGCAATTTATCTTTTGATGACTTTGACACATGTGATAAGATATCAAACATATATACATCATTGTGTCACTAAGTTCATCCATACATATTACTCCATGAGTTCTCCTCATATGAACCGAAACTCATTCTCATGTCATCACATATATTGAATGTTTAAAGTTAATTTAATCTCCGCAGAGCATCTAAATTAACATGTGAACAGAAGATGCATCATTCTGATCAATCACAGCTTCTAGAGATAACACATTATCTCTACAAACATTCATACCTTACTTTAGACAAGAATGATGAGATTTATAAACCCTTGGTTTAAGAAAAACTCATAACTATATTTAACTTCATCCATTATGTAGGATCATAACTCATTTGCCTTTAATCTCTAAGGCTTCACCATTTAATCATAAGAACTTAAACATATGTCTTAACTCAAGTCACTTTGGTGAACACATTCATCAACATATGATGAATGCTATTTGTATAAAATCACTAGACTCTTGAGATATAGTCAACAAGATTGATACTCAACAATATGACATCCCATGTGTCTAAAGTGATTTATACATTTATATTGTTGTTTCAATGAAACCATGTATTAGGATACTCTCCTAAATTGAAGGATAAATCCTCCACATATTTTCAATAACGTTAATGGTTGTAGCATAATCTACAAGACCATCACTATTGTAAGTATCTATAATAAATATGCAAAATTTATTAAGATTATTTACAATAATAACATATATTTCTTTCATATGTTATAGTAATCAAAACACACTTATGAATTTCCATGTTGATGCTCTCAACATTAGACAACATCATTCGTTTTTGTGTATTTCATCTTAATGCACTCACCACATTACATTTGAAGTTTAATTTGCGACTTACAACATAAGTAATGATCGCAACTCCCTCGTTGTATTCATGCAAATCACTACTTGTACTTTCTGTTAAAATATGTATTTTTATTTAAAATTAAAATCCTCCAACATTTAAATATCATTTTATTATCTTTAAATCAACTTGTTTATTTTTAGAAATAAATATACTCAAGTCATAGTTGAACATAATAAAATATAACAAATAACATATTTAAAATGATACAAGTATGATATATACACATCAAAGTCTCAAAGTGTTATTTCTTCAACACTGTCATCATTTATCAAAATCATCGTAAGTGACCTCGGCACATGGTATGTTTTGAAGTCCTCTCTCAATAAAACACATACACTCATTATTACAAATTAAATTCAAATGTTCATTTGTTACACATAATCTCATACTATGTATTTAGGATGCTTTTTTTAATTAGTAGACACATAATCCACAAAATTTCAAAAACAATGAAAGAAATAGAAGCATCTATATGTCATCATCACTTTATAATAAATCCCACAGAATTTATTAATATAATTAACTATAACATATATCTCTTTCATATGTTATAGTGATTATTGTGCATAAAAGCATGTGTTATCTTAAGATATTGAACACTACCAGCACACTAAAACAAATGTTTATTTGTAATAGTTTAAAAAGACATATAGATGACTTCTAAACATCAAGTCATATAATGTTACTATCTTGAACATTTTCGGTATAGATCAGAAGATTCATTAATGGTTGCACCTGATATGTAATAACATGTATCCTTTGGGATAAACAAAAAATGGCCCCAATAACATCTCCATTCTTTAGTTGTTTCATTTTGAAACTTTAAATCAAACAGTCACAAATCAGTTCAAAATAAAACGATTACACAAATCGTATCTACCTTTCATGTAAGATAATTAAATTGTTTACATAAAACAATTTATTGTTTATAACATAAACTTTTTCTAATAATCATATTAGAATTTAGTCGATTATAAAAATCGTGTCTAATGTTCACGTTAGATAATTGAAAATTGCTTTCATAAAGCAATTTTATTACATAATGCATGACTAACATGCACATGAATAAAATGTTTACCAAAACATTTTCATCCAAACATACTTCTATCTTGTCATGAAAACCAACCGGTTAAAATTAACATTTTTTTTATGACAAACCAGTTTCTACTGTGTTCGTTTGAAAATAAACAACAAAATTTTCAAAGTTTTTTTTTTATGTTTAGATAACAAACTGATTCCAACACTTTTGTTAGAAATAAACGATTACGAATATCCTTTCTAGAGCTTTTCGTTTAAAAACAAGTCGATTCTAACACGCTTGTTAGAAATAAACGATTACTCGAACCGTTATAAAGCCTTTTTGTTTATAAAATAAACTGATTTTAGCACACTTTGTTAAAAAAAAAAATAAACGATTACCAAAATCGTTATAAATCTTATTATGTATATACAAAATAAACTGATTCTAACATACTTGTTAGAAAAAAAAACACGATTACCAAAATCGTTATAAAGCTCATTATGTTTATACCAAATAAACTAATTCTAAAACACTTGTTAGAAAATAAACGATTACCAAAATCGTTATAAAGCTTATTATGTTTATACCAAATAAACAAACTCTAACACACTTGTTAGAAAATAAACGATTACAAAAATCGGTATATACTTATTACTTTGTAAGTAATCTTTTATAACATGCTTGTTATAAAATAAATAAAGTGTTACACAAACACTCTCGATTCTAACATGTTTGTTAGAAATATAAATGCATGAGAACTTTTTCAAACACAATATTTTCTAATGTGTTTGTTAGAATATTTATTATTTTAATCAACATTATAATTTCTAACACGCTCATTAGAAATATAAGTTAAATGTTGATAACCGAGTATACAGTTTTGAAAACCACTTTGTTTTTAACACGAACATTAGAAAACTTAAATCGTTCAAACCAATATTGTTTACCAAAAACAATAATTATATATAACATTCTTGTTAGAAAATGTAAAGGTTTCGTAACCAGTAATATTTTTAAAAATAATAATAATAAACTTCTAACACGCATTTAAAAAAAATTGTTATGTGTTTCAAAACCACCTTTTTTCTAATAAGATTATTAGAAAATGAATGTTCAAAAAACACATTTTGAAGCAACCAAAAATTGTTCATGGTTAAAATTCATAATCAAAACCCATGAACTCAAAACAATTAATCAAAACATGTCTTGTAACACGGTATTCGGATTAAATATTGTACTCCAATTACAAAATCCGACCAACTTGTACTAAATATTTCTAAAAAATATTTACTAGATTTTATCAAAAATCTTAGTTTATATTTAACTTTCATGAACCCAAAATCCTTATTTATAAGGTTTTTCACGTAAGTCTGTTTTAAGATTGTAGGAAATGGGTTCACGTTTTTATTATAAAATAATAATAAAATATACATAATAACGATACACTCGTTATTCGTAGAAAATAATCTAGTACATTACCGGTTACAAGACTAAAATAAAAAAAAAATATAAATTACTAATTTATATACGAAACATGTTTCATTATAAGCAGTTTTGGTATGAAACTGCTTCTAATGCATGGTTGAAATAATGACTAAAATTTAAAAATAAAAACAACCATAGTTTATTATGTAAATCCCTCCTAAATATTATAATTTATGGAGTAGTTTAAACAAACTGTACCCAAAGAACATTTTAGGAGCAATTTCACTCCTAATAACCGTATTTCTCATGTCAAAATGTTAAAACCACTCCTAAAGATGACACTATTTGTTGATTGTTAACACAAACCAATAGAAAAATAAACAATAGTGTTACGTTGTTGGATTGAAATGACAAGTCTAGCTCTTTATGATCTTAACAGAAGTTACAATTAAAGTAAAATATAAACACCCAATCATAATTTGACTTTATCAAAAAAACCAATGTTATAACGAGCTAAAATTAAAAAAAAAATCAAAATATACTGATTTTGCATTTAAATATCATCAATTGGCATTCATTATGTATGCAAATTTGACAACAATAATATATATTTTACTTTTATTATTACCAAATATTTTACTATTTTATTTTTAAGTTAGGTTTTTAAATGTTAAATTTGGAAGTTTCTTAGATTTTTCTTTTTGAAAATTAAATTTGCCTTAATAACACTTATTAAAAGTCATCTTCCTCTTGTGAAGCGTGCATATAGCCAGCTAGTTTGAATTCAGTGTGTATGCAAATTTCAAAGTGCGATGATGATAACAAAAGAGTAAATGCTCCGGCAGAAATTACGTTACGATTCAAAATATTATAATGCAAATATGATATTGCATGTTAAGACAGAGACATAAAATCACGTCATAATGGTGGCCGCTTCAATAAAAACCCTAAACCGTGCTCGTCACATACTTGCCCATCACACCTAAACAAAAAAATAACCATTGCTCATAAAACGATAACCTTAAAAAAGAAAAACAATGTTATTTTTTATTTGTAATCATTTAATAAAACTAAAAAAATAAATAAAAACGACTTTAAACTCTTCTCATATAAAGTTAGCAATTAAAAAAATTATAATATTATTGTCATTTATAATCATTCAATAATAGTAAAATAATAATAACGACCTAAAACTCGCATCAAACAATTCTACCCAATTAAAAAAATTGAACCATACCAATATTACCCTGCCGATATGAGTACTAAATCATAACGACGATAACAATATCATAAATATTAAAATATTCACTCCGGTTAGTTGGGTATTGGGAAACCCTAGGTTTACCACGCAAGTAGGTTCCTCGGTCATCAAAAAAAAATTAAAATATAAAATTAGAAATATAGGTGTAACAAATAAATAAAACAAAAAATATATTATTTAATTCCTATTATTATTATTATTTAATTATTACTATTATTATTATTATTATTATTATTATTATTCAATTAAAATACTAAAGTGACTAAGCATAAAAAAAAACTAAGAAAAAGAGAGCGAGAAGCTTTGAATAGAAATCGAACAATATTCCTCTTCTCCAAGGCGGCGAGGCATGCGCCCTAGCTAAAACAGTTGTGCATTTGTGATTTGTATTGAAAAGTATACATATTTAACTAGTTATTGTCATTATTAAATAAATTTTATTATTTACTTGCAATGATTATTTTTATTATATAGAGATATAATTTAGACGTATTATAACGACCCATTTCACGAATAGATATATTTTAATCCATCTGGAAGTTATTTAAAGTTAAATGTTATTTAACTTTATTATTAGTAAATGGGTTAATTTGGTTAAATTAGTTGTAAAGTAAGCTAGTTAATCTAGTTAAATGATATATGAAATTGAGGGGTTGAATTCGCCTTTCTTTAAAGTTGAGTTTTAATATAAATAGACATTGACCAAGTCAAAATCATATTTCTCTTATTCCTTTCTCATGGCAAATGACGATCAACAACAAACCCAAAGAAAAAATATTGGGTTTTTAGATAAATCAACATCCTCTTGTGTCTTGATCTTGAATGCAATCAAGTATTTCAACCCTCCTTGCTTCAACTAACACCTTGGCAAGTAAATTTTTGGAATTTTAGAGTATAATTCGTGGGCCACCATGAGGTATAGATGAGTTGGTGTAAAAACCTGAAAATGAGTTATTCATGGATGCTAAATACTTGTGGGTTTTATGTAAATCATATATACTATCTTGAAATCATATACTTGAGATTGGATAATGATGCATGGGATAAATATGAGGTTCTAATAAGCATTTTTACAAGTGGGAAAAAGTGATGCACATAAGTTGTTAGTATAAATACCTAAATCACCAAAGGGCTTCTAGCCTAATAATAGCTCATTGACTTCTCTTATGAGAGGTCTTGGGTTGGAGTCTCACCTATAGCAAATATTATTCTGGGTGAGCCAGGGGTTTTCCTAGTTGTAGGTTTCCTCCTGGGCAGTTGGGTCAGGTCACCATGCTCTGTTATTCGGGTGGAAGGGTGATCTATTTGTCAGGGTGATCCTGGGTGACCGGGCGTTTGCTGTTCAAAAAATAAATACCTAAATCAAAAGTTAAAGTAAGTGTAGATCGAAAATTATTTTCATTTCTGCATCGTTTTTGAAAAATCATATAAAATCAAGTGTACCTCTAATTAAGGCGTATTTTATATGCACGGAAAGGTATTTCAGTGTACTACATTTTGTCTTTAAACATTATAAACTAATTCGGAGTGTAAGGGAGTCAAATTGGTCGAATTATATTGCAATACATAAATTTCAGCATGATGTTTGAACATCATTTTTGTTGTGCTGATTTTTGGAAATATTATTGAGTCTAATTTCTACATATTTTTAGAAGGAGAAAATATATTGACATTACGTGCATGAAAAATTCAATTGAAAACAGCTTCATAGATTTGATAAAAGCTGAAATTTTTATAAAATGATGAATTTGCTTTGTTTTTGAAAAACCATATAAAAATATGTAGAAAATAAGCTTTATATGGTTGGAAAGCTGTATGAGTTTACTACAATTCATATTGAACATCAATGGTCGAATAAAATTATAAATTGGTCAAAATTAACAATTGCAGGAGCAACTCAAAAAATTGCGCACTAAATTAAGACTTTTACAAAAATGTGATAAAAATGGGAACTTGAGTAGATATGATTTTCAACAAGAATGAATGTTATTAGTAGATTATATACAAATACTTGGTTGTGTTATATGTATTCAAGATGCTTGAAAAATGGGTAGGACACACATTTACACAAATGTATCAAAATAAGAATTTGGTTCAAATATGTAGAAAAGAGGATCCTTGTGTTATTATGTGGTATGATTGAAAATTTGAAATGCTAAATGACATGTGTGTCTTGTTGTTTGTATAGGAAATGAAAATTAAAAGCGGAATCTATAAACCTTAAAAGAAGTTATGAGGTTTGGCTTTTATGCGGGTCAAGGTGAGTAACCAGTTCACTAAGTGTGATTAGGGGTGTTCATCAGGTCGGATAACGAGTTATTCGGATTTGAAAATTTTTTTGTTCTATCTGAAACCCGACCCTAATCTCAAAATATATTATCCGACCCGAAAAACCCTAGCAAACCAGTTTTATTCGGGTTATTCGGATATCCGACCCGAAATTTGTTTTTGCATATCCGAAACCCGACCCGAATCGAAAATCATATTATCCGAGCTGAACAACCCGAATTAGATTTCGGACGAGGTTTTTTTCGGGTTTCGGATACGATTCGGATTTCGAATTTTTTCGAGTTTTGGATATTTTGAACACCCCTAAGTGTGATGGTGTCTATACAACTGCAAAGCCTAGCAATTAGAAACACCCGTGATCACCCTGGCAAATAGATCACCCTTTCGTCCGAATAACAGAGCGTGGTGACCTGACCCACCCGCTCAGTAGGAAACCTACAAATAGGAAAATCCATGTCTCAACCTAGAGCAATATTTGTTCTAGGTGAGACTTCAACCCAAGACCTTTTATAAGAGAAATCAAGGGACTACACTAAGCTAAAATCACTTTGGTAATTAGAAAGATTTAACATGGATGCAAGAAAGCCTCTTTTTTGATACATGTTTTTTGTTTCACTGATATAATGTTTTTAATGAATATTTGATTGGTATTAAATATAAGGATACTAGGTTAGTACCCTGTATATTACGGGATTAAAAAAAAATATATAACGAATAATTATCAATTAAAATTTAGAAAATATAAGATGATTTTTAATTTAAAATACGATTACAATTTCGTATGATTTAATATTTTACATATTAAAATCATAATGTTATTTCTATAAACAATAACTTTTCAAAAACTTTGTTTTTCTTTAAACATTATGTTTCAAATAATTGTTTTTGAAAAATTTTATAACTTATAATTAATTTTTTTTAAAAAGTGTGTTTTTAATATTAATATATTTTAATGTATCAAAAAGTCTTTTTTATTTTAAAAACTTATAAAAAGTATATATTTAATATTTAATATGATTATTTAATATTATATGTATTTAATATGAGAGAGAGGAGGGAAATGAATGTTAAAATTCTCTAAAAACATGACATGTGGCACTACAAAACCTTTATTTATTAGTATAGGTAGATAGGTAGATGAGAATCATGATTTGACATTGTAATATAATTTAAAATTAATTAATGATTTTGGGAACCATCTCTTTCATGACTTTCTAGAAATTCATGTAATGATTTTGATATTCCAAAGATAAACATATGTTTTGGTTTGTTTTTTAATCAAGTAAGATATACCTACCAAGTGCATTTGTTACAACAATATCATGATATTGTTTAGGTGTTTTTTTTTTCCAGAATAGATAAGAGTTCAAGTTTTTTAACAAATAAAAAAGGTGGAAAAATTGCTGTTAAAAAAGGAAGATATTATCCTAATATAAATTTAAATTTAGCACCCATGTTGTAGCAACCCGAATTCTTATATCTAAATAGATAAAAATATAAATTAATTTTAATAAACAGATTAAATAATTTGAATCTCAAGTGTACATAATTAATTATTAATCTACTAAACCCTTAAATGCTAATTAAACCCAAATTATATAATGAAGTTTAGGAGTATGATAGATTTAAAGTTCAAATAAAAGTTTGCTCCTCACCCTTGGAAATTCTATATATAACAAAAGATAGTGTAAGGGTGGACTTCAATGACTCAATTGTGAACCGATGATAATCATCAAATAAGTTGCAGCAATTGATCGAAGAGTCGATGATATTCATACACATTGTGATTTAATTGCTGCCATCCTCTCTTTTATGAACGGAAAAAATCGAATGGCTAGCACGTCTCTAAAGGAAAACTCGTACATCAACCACACCACCTAGGCCATTGGTTGTTGGCTTGCTGCCATCCTCTCTACATCTCGTCTCATTCAACATTGTTTTTTTTTCCAATTCCTCGTTTTCTTTCTTGAATTTTATGCATAAATTTTTTAAAAGCAAACATCTGGTTATCTGCGATCACCCTGACAAACAGATCATCCTTCCGTCCAAAGACTAGGTGCTGTTTGTTTTTGAAGAGGTAAAACGTCTGCAGTCTGCGGACCACATCTGCAGCAGAAGAGCTAGACTAAACGTCTGCAGTCTGTAAAAAGAAGACTGTTTGTTTTTAACGTCTGCAAACTATTAACATAATCTGCAATAAACCATTTTGCATAAACCATTTTGTATAAACCAATTTTGATTCAATATACCAATTTTGCAATAAGGTAGATGCTGAAAAACAAAAAAAGATAAAAAAAAAAAAGATCAAGATGATGTATCACACCTGCCTATCTCCTGCCATCAGTGAGCCAACGGAGGGCCAGGCACATGAGCCAAGTACCCAGACTCAAACGAATATCCTCTTTCTAGAAACGCCCAACAATCAAACTAATATCAAGAAATGAATCACACCCTCAAGATAAAATTAACATGTGAACATAAGTATTGCATAAATTATCATATTTCTACGCAATTAGCAAAACCCCTTTTCTGTAAATTCCAAATTAGTTCGATTGACTTGTTATCCGAATTTATTTCAAATCGAAACAAACAAGAAAGATCATTTGCATGCAAACCCATCTAAAATAATCCAAACCCTAATCAAAAACGGCAAATCCGGATAAGAATCTAAAATAGCAAGAAAGAAAGATTGATGAATTGAATGATGCGATGAGAAATAGAAGAACCTGAAATCAAGAAAAGAAGTTGTTGAATGGCGATGGTGGAAGCTGATTTTAGGTCTAAGAAAGAGAGGCGAAGGGAGATGGATACACAACCGGCACTATGGACACAGAAGATGTAGCTGTTTGATGGTGGTGGAGCGTTGGCGTTGGAGCGCCGCTGGTGGTGGATCGCAGTTGGGATTTGATGGAATCGTCGATGGGTATGCGGGAAGGGAGAGGCACGCTGTCTGATTTGTAAACCTAGAAGAGGTTTGGAGATTTGAGAAGAGGTTGTACCATGTCTGCAAGAAAAAGAGGTTTCGCAGACGTTTAATTAATGAAACGTCTTCCAAAAAACAAACACTCTTCATCTACCCGTGGTCTGCGGGGCGCAGACAAAAGAGGTTTAGAATCTCTTTTTCATAAAAACAAACACCACCTATAGCGTGATGACTTGACTCACCTACTAAAGAGAAAACCCACAACTAGGAACATTCTTTAACTCAATCCAAAGCAATATTTGCTTTAGACGAGACTTTAACTTACGACCTCTCATGAAAGTAGTGAAATTATATTTTGGAACAACAAATCATGTTTTAAGAAAATTAAACTTTCAAATATTATTTTGGCTGAAACTAAGTTATTATAACAACTAACTTGTGCTTGTTGGTTAGAATATTCATTCATAATTTGTAAATTGAATATTCAAAATTTGTCCTTTATTAGCCTAATTAGTTACTAATTTGATTATACAATAAATCATTGGATTAGCTTATAATAGTGAAAATTAAAAAACAAAAAACAAAAAATGATGAAACAAAATATACAATAACTAATCATTATTTGGAAATGAGTTATGGCTTTCCAAAAGTTTAATACAAGCTTCATATTTATTAAAATTACTTTTTTTCTTGATTAAGGTACTGATTTTTTTCTTTTACATCATAGTATAAGTTCTATTTTCTTGGACTTCTTGTATGGATTCTATTCTTTTACTTTGAAGTATCGATTATCACTTTCGTGACTTCATTGTTCAGATACTATCACACTTTAACTCTTATTATTAACAATTCTGCATTGATTCGATTCGAACAATTTAGCATTTAGGCATTCATTATGTTCTATAGAAATCCGAATCTCACATCATGATAGCAGGCAATATTATTATTTATGTGTATTCGTTATTGCATGTTTCTAGTAATCATAAGGATTGTTTATTGGAATAATTGTTGTTTCTACTTAGATACCCAAGCAAAGTCTCCTATGAGAGACCCCAATGTATTGTATTGGTGGGACAGTGGTGTCGTTACCACCCTCAGTCATACTAAATGTATTTGGGTCTATAAAACCTATGCATAACTATCGTATTGTACTGAACGGCTAACGTTGTATGCAATACCTTAACTCACACTTATTGTATTATATCGTGCTCGAATAAAATCTATTCATATGGTATGACGTATTAGATTTCATACTTGTTTTTATTGTTCTGATTATATTGCTTCAGCTATACATTGGTATTGTTGTTAGCATTATCATTTATCGTCATTCATTATCTGTTTATGATTTATATTGATGTCATATTGTTAATTAAACCATTTTATTACTTTAGCTTTTATTATAAATGTCACCATCACTACTATTGTTCTTTATGTCACTTTTTTTTTTTTTTGCCTTAGCTGTATTTTCTCTTGTTATTTTCCTTTGTTTTCATGACAAGGTTAAGGGGATAAGTGAATGTGTGAAGAGTCTTTATGAGAATTGGACATAAAAGAAAAGTCAAAACGATTGAGTTAAACGTTGTAATTACTTTAGACTGCTGTAAGGCTTTTAGTATGAGTATAAATTTAGATTTTTAATTGAAGACACTACTAGAAAAAAATAACTTTGCGACGCTCGATTTTGTGGCAAATGCGTTGCAAACTGGATTTTGCGACACATTTACTACCAAATTTTTTTTGGGGGAAAAAACCCTTGCTGCAAAAGCTTTGTTACAAATTTACGACACAAATTTTAACAATTTTGTGACAAACAAAGTGCGTCGCAAAGTTCGTACGCATTTGCTACGCACACTCCTAATTATATTTTTCTTGTTAACGTAATTGCAAGTTTTATTTTGCAACAAATTTGCGATAATGTTCGATTTTTTATTTTTTTAGCGACACTTTGCGACATAAATGGAATTTATTTTCTTTTTATTTGCTACACATTTGCATCTCAAAAATAATTTTCTTTTCATAAATTTGCGACAAATTAGCAATATTTATTAATTTTTTTAAATGAAATAATTTTTTTTCTTTGTAACACATTTGCAACGAATAATAATTTCCTTTTTGTAGGTTTGCGACGAATTAACAACACTTACAAATTTATTAAGCGAAATAATCTTTTATTTTGTGACACATTTGCAACTCATAACAATTTTCTTTTATATATTTGTAACAAATTAGCAACACTTATAAATTTAATAATCAAAACAATTTTTATTTTGCGACACATTTGCCACAAAAATATAATGTTCTTTTATAGGTTTGCAACAAATTAGCAACACCTATAATTTTTTTAGTGAAAAAAAATACTTTTTTTTTGCGACAGATTTGTTTCAAACTTTTCCTATTAAAAAATAATTGAAATACTATAAAAATAAGTTTTTTTTAATTACTAAAAGAATCTAATTCAACCAGAAAACTTTCAGAAACTTCTTTTGCAAATTCAACCACAATCATAATAACCTAAACAAATAGAAAATACATGCATTACTATCCAAGTTTTAATATCTAAACCAGAAACCTAATACAAGTTAACATATCCAAAATATCAACTTAATTCAACCCAACTACTAGTAGTTACTCGAAGCAATAAATTTACTCATAAACTCTTGCATTTGTTTTTGCATTTGTGCTAGCTAGTTTTGCTCTCGTAATCCATGTTCAATTCGTTGCTCCGACTCATCCCTTAATTTTCTTTCAATTTCAAGTTGAGATCTAAGCTCTTGTAGTTGTGATTCCAAATCTTGAACCTAAAACTTTGTTAAGACATTCATAATGATTACTAAACAAATAATACATAATATTAATACTGATAATAACAACAAAGGTGAGCATAATCACGTCTTTACCCATTAAACCCACTGTAACCATGAAACCCGACCCACGATAAGCGTTTAAATTTTACAAGCTACAAGTTATTTATTGTGATCATCATTTTGCTTAGAGAACTATTTTGTATGTATGTCATAAGGTACAGCTATCCAAGTATCCAAATCTTAGAGATCCCAAAAAGGTAATTTCAAAAGGTCAAACTTGATTATAAGATTTAAAATTCATTTTGCTTAGATAACTATTTTGTATGTATGTCATAAGGTACAACTATCCAAGTATCCAAATCTTAGAGATCCCAAAAAGGTAATTTCAAAAGATCAAACTTGATTATAAGATTTAAAATTTTAACTTGTAAACTTACAAAAAGAATATTTTTGAAGTTCAAACATAAAACTTGAAACTTGTAGAGATATTTAACAAACTTTTACTTCGAATATGATGCAAAATGTAAAAAAAAAGTCAAATGTAATACAAGTAATCCTTAATAAAAGTTAACCATACGATTAGAGATATACACCAGATTTGAACCTGAGCACCTTTGTAAATCATATTGGTTTTTCACCTCTACTTATATAGTGTGAATAAAAAGAAAGGTTTACCTGCAAATTGGAATTTTATTGAACAAGAGCTTGATCTCCTTGCATCTCACTTAACATATCTCCTATGGGAACAAGATGGATCATTCAACATTTAAAGAGTAAACTGCATAAAAGAAACCGTAACTACAAAAAAAAATTACCTATTAATAAATCGAACACTAAGGTTGAAAACATTTAAATAATATATTGGGAAAATTGTGACACCCCGTAAATTCCAGGTCAGCATTTACATTAATTAAATAATAATTTAAATTATTATTACATGTGTGGCACAGTAGTCCGAACACAAACAACAAGATGATAACTCGACGAATTATCAGAAAACGCACACACGTGTCTTGAATTAACGAACGTTGGTGAAACACTTGAACACTTATGAAATTTAACAACAATTAAACACTATGTGAGCATACAACAACCAATAACTATGGAAAAAGTCAAGAAACGACAAAAGTTAACGAAAAACGAGCGAAAAAAAAATTCGAAATAACAAAAATGAGTCATTGGGCTAGTCCGCCACTCTTCGCGGTATGCCAAGGGCCTTAGCGAAGGGCTTGGCGATACGCGAAGGTGGGTGGGACAATTTGAATTCTCCGAATTTTTTCGCGGTACGCCACGACCGATTAATTTCCACTCGGCGACACGGGGCGTGTCTCGGGAGGGAACCCGATTAACATATTCCCGGCGGTACGCCAAGAGCCCATTGAGTCTCCTTTGGCGGTACGCGAAGCTCCCCATCATCTTGAAACTTTATAAAAACCTAACCAAGCTATTCTGTTTCATTTTACCCCAACCCTCTCATGCTCAAGTACCATACTCGACTCCCATTACCTGCTACACCCCTCCCCAACCTCCAGAAATGAATTTGGAGCTGTTCTTGAAGTCCCATTGGAGATTGGAGCTAGAAGAAGCAAGGGAGGAGCTCACCAAGACCACAACCAAGCTTGTATCTGCTAGGGGATCATTTCTAGGAGTTTTTGGAGTTGCTGAGCTTCTGTTTCAAATCAATTTTCAATGATTTGAACCTTTGGAGGTAGTTTCTTGTATCTATTTGCACTAAAACACACCTAAACACACATGCACTTTCAAAAACCCACATGCAAGGCTCTAGATGGCACATGCACGAGATTCCACTTCAATAAATCTGTATTTTGTTGATTTGATGACTGACTTGTGGTCATTGGAACGATCTATGATGATTGTTGTTGAGATTTGATGATTATTTGATAGTATTACTAAAAATAGTAACTTTTTGGTGACATGCATGGATAATCCATGAAGTTTTAGAACATTTTAGATATGAATGAATGATTATCTATGATATTGGAAGTGTTTGCAATGAATAATCTAGTTATTGTGGCTATTTGATGATTATTTGATAATATTTCTATAAAAGGAAACTTTTGTTGAGTAAAATGTGCTAGATGGGGATTTTGATGCAATAGGTAAGTTTAAATGATGATTTGGGACTAGTATAGATGACATATACATGATGGATATGTTTGATTTGATGATATGAAAGATATGTTCATAGATTTCTATTTTTAGAAACTTTTAGTTATAGAACATACTTGCATGTTGATTTTGAGTTATATTGAGATTGATTGTTGATGTTAGTAATCATATGAACAAGTTTGTATGGTTTGATTTGGTTAAAACTAGTTTATTTACAATCTTACTAAAATTAGTATCTTTAAATTGGGGATTTATGTGAAATGTGATAAATGAGCATATTATAAGATGGTAAATGATTCAAACCACTTTGTTATGATCATAAGAAGATTTCATGTGAATTTTGGATATTAAAACATAGTAAATATTAAAAATTACTATTAATAGTAACTTTATTTGGGTATTTTGCAAGATATGACTTTTAATGGGATTAATGAGTAAACTATGCTTGTAAATGGTAGTTGATGATTGAAGTAACAAGTTCGTATGTTTGATTTACTCAAGACATGTTAGATATAGGAAGTTTCTATATTTAGTAACTTTAAAACGAGAAATATGCTTATGTGATAACTTGTAACAATGTGCTATGTGAGAACATCATCATATAGGATAAACAAGCATGCTAGAATAATTAAAAGGAGATTTTATATAAACCTGCCTAAAATGGAAACTTACTATAAATAGTAAGTTATCCGTCAAACGCGACATATGTGCTTACACGTAATACACGAGACTTAACACACGTTGAACAAATACTATAACTAAACGAATCACCAACGGGTCGTTAAGTCAAACACGGTCAACACAGTCAAACGCAATCAAACACAACAAACTTAGTGTTGTTTGGACACAGATATGGTCTAGTGAGACCGAAACAAACACGAACACAAATGCAACAATGAACACGAACTCACAACACCTATGTGATATAGGTAACAACTAGATACGAACATCTCACAGTTCACGTAACAGCAAACAGCCAAACTCAGGTGAGTTTACTGTAACATCAAGTGCCAGATCGTCCGACAAGTCCGTACGGTATGTGTACTTTCACTTTATACCGTGTGTAAATACATGTACATGAACATCTATTGTATTAACAGAATTCAAAATACAATACACAGTTGTACGTATTTTAGTGTAAACTTAAATACAGTAAGTACAACATACATTTGAAACAATGGTTGTGTGTGTTTAAGTGAACATTTAAACACAGTTAACACAACGAATCACGGAAAACAACAGTGCACAAGTAAACAACGAAAACATATCGGTTGCGATCTGATGTCCACAGATGACAGGAATCAGATGGCCGACAAGTCATTACAAGAACAATGTGAAAACAGGAAGTTAGTTGAGTCCGTCAGTGAGGAAACACAATTCAAACACACATGCAGTGTTATTTCAGAATAACGAACTGACAGTGTGTTTGCATGGGTGACGATTCACACACACATATATGTGAGTTTAGAGTTCTGAAATAATGACTGAAAAGTAGAAAACAAAAGTCAGAAAGCAAAACCATCGTCGTGTCCGTTCGAATGACGATTCGAACGAATACACGCGAAGGCGACGCGTTCTGACGAAACGAAAACGGAAATGGCACGAACGACAATAAATTAATAAAATAAAACATTTTTAATGTTTTACAATTTTGAAACTCATCAAAATTTAATAAATAAACCCTTTTATTTAAAACACGCAAAATACGCGCGTTACGTTCCGGAAACGTAACGAAAACGCAAACCGAGCAACGAAAACGAACCCGAACACCACACGTGGTATAAAAACACTAAAATGAGAGTTTTCTCTCATTTTCACCATTTACACTCTCTCTACCTCCATTTCCGGCCACCACTCTCTCTCTAAAAAGTTGAAACTTCTCTCTACCATATCTCATCCATTTCTTGATGAAATCACTCCATTTTTGAACCTACATGAAGCTCTCATCACCCTCTACATGAAAGTACAACAGATCGGAGGTCAAACCCACAAAATCGAAGGTAAAACGAGCTCAAAGTATGCGGTTTTTAGGGTTTTCACCCACCTAGTTCGAACCACCTCTTTAAAAACCGGTTCCAAACCCTCACGTTCGAAACCCTACACCCTCGAACACCAACTCTAACATATACCACCTTCAAAATCCACCCTTGAGCCGTGAAATGGGGAGGGTCCGAGGCAAAGTTGGTTGCGGCCGAAGGAAGCCTGCAGGTCGACGAATGGCTAGGGCCGAATGGCTCCATTCGACCGAAACAGCCTCCTTCGCCACTAGCTCATTCTCTCGGCCAAGCCCCATTCGCCAGCCACTCATTCGCCCCAACAGCCTCATTCGGAGCCTACTCATTCGACCTAAAACCACCCTATTCGGCCGCCCCTTATTCGCCAGTCTTGCTTCATTCGACCATTAACTCAGCCGGCCACAACCATGTCACTCGGCCAAGCAGCTTCCACCATAGCTTCGGCCCAAGCTAATATCTCGGCCCAATGACCTTAAAGAGGCCCAACAGCGACTCTTGGCTCGGCATCACATCTATTTTGGCCCAATAAGATGAAGTGGTCCATTAAACTACTTTAGCCCATTCATTTACGAGGCCCAACTTCATCACCCAGCCCACCAGTCGGCCCACTATTGCCCTAAGGCTCTTTGATGCGGCCCAAGGCCTATTGCTACAGGCCCAACTTAATTTGCAATGTGTCACGCTTTAGCCCACACACCCACACAAGCCTTTACTTCGGCCCACTGTAGTCCAGGCCCAATAGCGTGGCCCAGACACTTATTCGGATGACAGAACCCTTATTCGACCAGCCAAGGCATTTGGCCGAAGGCCCAAACCACCCGCCCCAAGTGAATCGGCCCCATCGGCTTAGTTAGTGGTCCATTTAGCCACATTTCATTTGGCCCAATAATTTTGTTTGGGCCCACACATTATTCGGCCCAATTGATCTTTGGAACCACTTGACACAAGATGTAACTACATTCTAAACAAAGGCTTGGGTTTAACAATGTATTTAGAATATGTTAACAATTGGTTTTAAATGTGGAGGCAAATGGAACAATTACAATACAAAGCTAAGTGACAAAATGCTAAGGATTTATAACATTTAATCTAGAACCTAAGTGTTACATTTAGAACCCCTTTTTTTTGTCACGACAATGATTTAATTAGAACATAAAGTCAATAACAAGGTGTGTTATCTTTAACCTAAGAGGTTTAAGGTTATTACAATCGATAACAAGTAGTCAGGGCCGAATGATGATCAAGACCTATAAGCGTCGGCCAATGATTTGGCTAACACATACACACACACGAATTCATACGAACTTACAAACAACGTGAAATCAACACAGGATAGTGAAACCAACAACAAGTGCAATCAAGAGCGCGTGCATTTCTGTTAGGCTAAGTCAACCCCAACAACCACAAGGTGAGTTCATATGCCCCTTTTACTTTAATCTTAACTGATTTAAAACTCTCGGGGCTGAGAAACATGCTTTACTTTTATTTACTTAAAAGTTTTGCTTACATTTTGTTAATACTTTGATTACATGATATTAAATTGCTTATTATCATATATCTTTGTATGCATGCTTGTATGATCATATTATGACAGGGAAAAATAAGATGATGATGATATTATAATATCATAACTCATCAATACAATAGAATAACATAGTTGTATGATTATCTCTTACAACACTTAGTTATTCTTACAAGAAATAACATAGAAACAATTACAAGGAACATGATGACATGATTACATGATGACAAGAACAAAACATAAGAATGATATGAAGATAATGCATCTTCATTACATCATTCGATACAAGAGTTAAGTAAGTGTGATAAGACTAGTTCTTATAACACTTAACTTTACAATTCAACACATATTACAAGAGAACAAGGAACGTAGAATGATAATCATGATAACGTAATTTCATGATAACAACATCATTCACTCAATTAATTAACATAATGTAATAAGACAAGTCTTATTTAACTTTGTTAATATCATGGAGAACATATGACAATGAGAACAAGAATACAAGTGAATACGATTACAATTAGTTACTATTGACCTGTTGCATTATATCACTTCAATCATGTGCCAAATTGTACAAGTTGATCATGTAAGCCCCTTTAATTCGCTGACCAGTTAGTTTGACGTGACTAAACCGACGATAGCATAGTGGTACCATAGGTTTGACAAACCTCTAGCTTGTAGGGCTAGTATGTTGATCGTATTGATTCATTAGCCGGTAACGTATGACCGGTGACAGGGCTACCTCAAGTCAGGTTCTGGAAAGCGACACATGGTGATATTAATCTGCAGTGATAAGTAATTAATCCAGCGGAAATCCTATTGACTAGTAGATTGAGAAAGTGATCTTCTCTCATGTTACACTACTAGTAATAGATTTTGTTGAGGACACTAGACATACAAAGTGATAGAGGTAAATCGGATGCATTGAAATCTGATTAAGTGAGGATTTCAATGGATTCCTTTTAGGCTCTATGAACTATAGTTCAAGAACAAATTTCAAGCGGTTAACTAACACTCTTAATATTTAAAAGTGTAACAACAGTTAACCCCCCCCAAATATAGAATAATACAAGAAACAGATTTAATAAATCTAATATCCTTAACTTATAATGGTTATCTAAAATTCGGTTCGATAACAGAAATTACTTCATTATATTATTCTATACAAGTTATCACAGGTTGTAAAGACTAATAAAGGCTGATGCTCACCAAACTTCTTGTTTTGTCCAAGTATAGGAGCCTCTTTGAATAAACACCTTCGGAAGGAAGAAGTGATTCTTTGGAAGCAGCATTGCTTCCGAAGGATAACTGGTTCCTGCCGAAGGTTATACAAGACAACTGCTTCCGAGGAATCCTCTTATGCACTGAAGACAAAGACTTCCGAGGTTTATCCTCTGACAAAGACTGTAGCAGATTACTCTTATGGTACAAAAGGTACTGACACAAGACATGTTGGTCTGAATAAAGATAGAGACAACATGTAATGAGTCAGATAAAGCACCTTACCTCTCCCATGCTACATTAAATGCAAAAGATCATCTGAAGCCTTGAAGATCAATAACATTAAATGTCTTTTGTATTTAGTAGTCTTTTGTAAAGTCAATGTCTATTAATGTAATGATTATGAAAGAGTGTCTTAGCCTGTTAAGACACTCAACATACTAGAATAAGCTTTACTTTATGTACTTGTCTAGTATACCCAACTTGTATTCCTAAGTGTATACGGTTGTAGCCTCGGCTATATAACCTCCCAATGTATGGTTGCTTGAAGTGTGCTTGCTTGTATACTTCCACTTTGAGAGAAATATATCCTTGAGCTTGAATTATTCTTGTGTTCTTATTATTGTTCAAAGATTATTACTGTGTCATTTTGAGTGTAATTGTGAGATCATTCTAACAGAACATTCCGCATCTGTTAGAGTTAAGTAAGAAATACTTGTGAAGTGTTGTTTAGACTTAACAACCCGATCCTATAAGTGGTATCAGAGCTTGGCTCTTGAACTTGACTGACTAATTATCATCAAGTTACCAGTTCTATTTCTTATAAAATCTCATAGTCTTAACACTCATATTTTCTGTGTCTGTCTAAGATGGCTGCTCTAAACAAACATGATACAGAAAATGGCACTCTCAACAAGCCACCGATGTTCACACCTGAAGATTTTGACACCTGGAAAGTCAGAATGGAAGGATTCATCAGGAATCAAGACTTTAAGCTTTGGAAATCTGTTCTTGACGGTCCTTATGTTCCCACAATTGCTACGGCTGGAGCTGGAGGACCTGCAGTACCAAAAGATCCATCTATGTATTCAGACGAAGATTACAAGAAGATGGAAGTTGACTCTAAAGCTCTCTGGCTCATTCAGATGTCAATACCTAACTCTATTATACATGCATTCAAGAAATGCAAGTCTGCTCAAGAACTGTGGAACTCCTTGAAGCAGATGTATGAAGGTTCAGATGATGTCAAAGAGAACAAGAAAGATATGCTGAAACAAAAGTTTGAAAACTTTTGTCAACAAAACAATGAAAATATGTCTTCACAGTACCTAAGGTATGTCCAACTTGTGAATGATTTGGCATCTGCAGGTGTAACTCTGGATAATCAAGACGTGCTCAGAAAATTTCTGAGATCTCTTCCAAAGGCATGGAACATTTACTCGGTAACAATCAGAAGAACAGAAAATCTGAAGACTCTAACTCTGGGAGAGTTGTTCGGTATTCTCAGTGCCTATCAGATGGAACTGGATGCCCAAGAATCTAAAGTCTTCCATTCACCATCAGGTTCAGCTGCTCTTCATGCACCCATCAACAATCCTCCATACCAGAATCATCAATCCATCAATCATCCTACCTTCACACCTGCTGTCACTTACACTGAAACCTCAACTTCATCAAACACATACACAAATCCTCTCACTAATCCAATTCCACTACTAGCCTCTGGTCAAGGAGCTTTTATGGCTGAAGAAACCAACTACTTCCATCTGTGTCAAGAAGACTTAGATGGCATTCCTGCAGATGATTTAGAGGAAATGGACATCAATTATCAGATGGCCATGATCTCCTATCGAGCAAAGAAGTTCTATCAGAGAACTGGAAGACAGTTTAAGAAGCACAATATGAAAACTGGGTTTGGTCTAGACAAGTCCAAGCTTAAATGCTTTAATTGCCAACAGTTAGGACATTTTGCTAGAGAATGCAAGTCCACAGGAATTCAGCCAACAACATCTGGGCAACCACTGCAAAGATCATCAAACTCAACAAACAATGCAAACATTGCAGAACAAGACTTTGCAGATTGGAGCTTTCAAGCTGAGGATACCTCCATTTCCAACAGTGCTTTGATGGCAGATGACTCATCTTCCTCAAACAAGGTAAATAATAAAATGTGCTCACCTGAATGCTCAGAAACATTAACTATTTATAAAAAGATAAATTCTCAACTCTGTAATGAGCTTGAGTCTTTACAAGTTGTCAAGGCAAATTTCTTTGAGGTTGAAAGAAATTACAAAGAAAAGGTTGATGAAATGGAGAAAACTATTTCAAGTTTAAAACATGAAGACACTAATAAACAGTGTCACATTAAAAATCTTTTAGAAAGACTAACCACTGCCAAGACTGAACTTGTATTGGCTGAGTCTTACAGAGACAAATTTCTAAGCCAAGGTGAAAAATATGAAAAACTTTTCAGGATGAGCAGCACAACTGAATTGGTAAATAAACATATGGCTGGTTTGGGATATAACAAAGTAGAACCTCCATCTGCTTATACTTCCATAGCAGATGTTAGGTGTAAACCACTAGTTGATCTTGTGTATAATGAGGTATTGGATATACACAAGGTGGTTCAAACGGATAATCTTTCTAATCCAAGTACCTCAACATGCTCAGATGAGGATGATATTTCTATTAAACCAGTAAAAGAAAAACAAGCTTTGAAAATTAAGAAACAAAATAAGAAAACTAAGAAACATTCAACAGTTTTTATCAAAGCTAAGACCACAGAAAATATCTCCTCAGATGAGTATGTGACTTGCCTGTCTGACAAGTCAAAAAGAGGTAGATCAATGGAGAGAAAGATCAATTCTCCAGGGAAACAGGCAAAGTCTAAGACTAACAAGTATGTTGGAACATCCAAATCATCACTCTTTGAGGATCAAAGCTCAGACTTCGTTAAAGGGAATAAGAAGCCAAACTCTCCAAACAGTCAAATTATATGTCTGATGTGCGGTGAAAAGAATCATTTTGCTGCTGATTGCTTCTATAATCCAAGAAGCAGAATTTCCTCAAAATCACAGGGAAGAGGAAGAAAGAATAGTTGGAGTAAGTCATCTACTTCCTCGGAAGAACAGAGAAGAAATCCAGTCAAGAAGGTATCGGAAGCAAGTACATCCAATAACAGGAAGAAACAAAACAAAAGGGCTTCCGAAAAGAATGCTTTTGAAGCAAAGAAAAAGGAAGCTTCCGAAAGAAAAGGAACCTCGGAAGCTCATCAAAGGAATGCTTTCAACAAACAAAAGAAATCATCTTTCTTCGGAAGAAGAGCATCGGAAGCAAAGAAAAGGGAAGCTTCCGATAGAAAAGGAAAAGTAGCTTCCGATGACTATCAAAAGAAACAAAGTCTTCCGACAACTCAAAAGACAAAACAAGCATGGATGAAGAAGGAATCAACTGATAAGCCATCACCCACATCAGAAGCAGCCACATCATCTGTCCCACCTAGGATGATGTCAAAGAAATTTACTTACAATGATGCAAATGGTAAACCCAAGACCACATGGGCTTGGGTTCCCATCAGAAACTAACTCACTTCTGGTCATGTGCAGGGACAGCAGGAATCAAAAGGCAACTTGTGGATAGTTGACAGTGGCTGCTCCAGGCACATGACAGGCAACAAGACCCTCTTGCACAAATATGAACCATTCTTTGGCGGGTCTGTTGCTTTTGGAAGTGATCCAGTAGGAGGTTATATAACAGGTAGAGGCACAATCACAAATGGTAAGGTAAGCTTTGAGAATGTACATTTTGTAAAAGAACTTAACTACAATTTACTAAGTGTATCACAGGTGTGTGATCAAAAGCATAACATGTTGTTTACTGAGCATGAATGCATTGTCCTGAAACCAGGATTTGTGATACCAAATGATCAAATTCTACTCAGAGCTCCAAGAAGAAATAACATGTATATGCTAGATATGAGCACAGCTGCACCTTTTAGTAATATAAGCTGCTTTGTCTCAAAAGCTTCACTTGATGAATCATCACTTTGGCATAGAAGACTTTGTCATGTAAACCTCAAAAATATGAATAAACTGGTCAAAAATAATTTAGTAACTGGTTTACCAACAAAAGAATTCATATGTGTTGATAAATGTGTTGCATGCTTAAAGGGTAAGCAGCACAAGTCATCTCATTATGCCAAAGAGATAAATTCAATTACCACAGTCCTTCATTTACTACATATGGACTTGTTTGGTCCCACAAGTGTTAAAAGTCTTGGTAGAAAATCATACTGCTTGGTGGTTACTGATGATTTCTCTCGGTATACCTGGGTGTTTTTCTTAAATACCAAGGATGAAACTGCCGAAATCCTAAAGTCATTTATACTTAGGGTGGAGAATGAAAGTGACCATCATGTAAAAATAATCAGGTCAGATCAAGGAACAGAATTCAAGAATCATGTTTTAAATTCTTTTTGTGAATCTAAAGGTATCACAAGACAATTTAGTGCTCCTAGAACTCCACAACAAAATGGTGTCGCTGAGAGAAGGAATAGGACACTAATTGAGGCTGCAAGAACCATGTTGTCTGATGCCAAACTTCCAATAACTTTTTGGGCAGAAGCAGTCAACACTGCCTGTTATGTCCAAAATAGAATATTGGTAGTTAAGTCACATGGCATGACTCCTTATGAAATTTGGCATAAGAGAAAGCCATTCATTGGATTTCTCAAACCATTTGGATGTCAATGCACCATCTTGAATACTAAAGATTACTTAGCCAAGTTTGCTGAGAAATCAGCAGAGGGCTACTTTGTTGGGTACTCTTCAAATGCTAAAGCGTATAGAGTATACATCAAAGCATCCAGAGTTATTGAAGAGTCTGCAAATGTTCAGTTCAATGAACATACTCTCAATAAACCTGGAACCGGCCCTGATTGGTTGTTTGATCTTGATAGTTTTACATCTGCATTTAATCTGGTGAAAGAGTATGTTCCAGTTTCACAGTCAGCTACCACAGACACCTCCAAAGGCTCAAGAGAAGATGACTTTCGTGTTGAACTGCCAATAGCTTCAAGACAAAACTTGGCAGAATCCACTTCAACACAAAATGATGTGTCACAGTCTGAGACAATCAACACATCTCAGGCAGGTCCCTCAATTGAAGTTGCTTCTAATTCACAACATCAAGAAGAAGTAGGAAGTCCTTCAGCAGAGGAAAATTCTCTGGAAACCACTACTCCCAGAGAAAACCAACCCACAACAGTCCAAACTTTGAATCCACATGATCTGCCAGAAATCCAGCTTGAGGTAGTTCTTCCTAACCTTGAGTCACTCAACGTGGATGAATCTTCTCAACTGGATGTGATTCCAAGGACTCAAATTCACAGCACTCATCCAGTTGAAAACATCATTGGCAATGTAGAAGAAGGTGTCAGAACTAGAAGCTCTATGCATGAAGCAAATGTTTGCTTGTTTTCTTGCTTTCTATCCCAAATAGAGCCTAAGAAGGTTGCAGAGGCTTTAAAAGATAACAGTTGGGTAGAAGCTATGCAAGAAGAGCTTCTTCAGTTTCAAAGACAAGGAGTTTGGAAAACTTGCCCTTTGCCTAAAGGAAAGTATGCCATTGGAACCAAATGGGTGTTCAGAAACAAGAAAGATGACAAAGGTGTTGTCATCAAGAACAAAGCAAGATTGGTTGTTCAGGGATACACTCAAGAGGAAGGCATTGACTATGATGAAGTCTTTGCACCTGTTGCCAGAATTGAAGCTATTAGAATATTTTTGGCATTTGCAGCTGCAAAAGATTTCAAAGTGTTTCAGATGGATGTTAAAAGTGCCTTTCTTTATGGAAAAATTGATGAAGAAGTATATGTGTGCCAACCTCCAGGATTTGAAGATCCAAAGTTTCCTGATCATGTCTGTAAGCTTGATAAGGCTCTTTATGGGTTGCATCAAGCTCCCAGAAAATGGTATGAAACTTTATCTTCTTTTCTGTTGGCAAACAAATTCAAGAGAGGAACAATTGATAAAACTCTCTTTTTCAAGAAGTCTAATCAACATATCATGCTAGTTCAAATCTATGTTGATGACATTATCTTTGGTTCTACTAATGAATCTCTCTGCAAGGAGTTTGAATCACTAATGAAATCCAAATTTGAGATGAGTTCAATGGGAGAACTCACCTTCTTTCTTGGATTACAAGTGAAACAAACTCCTACAGGGATTTTCATTAGTCAATCAAAATATGTCAAGGACATTCTTGAAAGATTCAAGCTTTCTGATTGCAAAGCTCTGGGAACTCCTATGTCCAAAACAACATCACTTAGCCCTGATCTTGAGGGGGAGGATGTTGATCAGCACCAGTACAGAGCAATGATAGGCTCTTTGATGTATCTCACAGCAAGCAGGCCAGATATCATGTTTGCAACTTGTGTGTGTGCAAGATTTCAGGCTAATCCCAAAGTCTCTCATATGCTGTCTGTAAAAAGAATCTTTAGATACCTCAAAGGAGCACCAAGTCTAGGATTATGGTATCCTAGAAATGAAGACTTCCAGTTCATGGCTTATACAGACAGTGATTATGGGGGTTGCAACATCAGCAAGAAATCCACATCAGGAGGATGTCAATTTCTTGGATCCAGGATTGTGTCTTGGCAATGCAAGAAACAGTCATGTGTTTCTACTTCTACTGCAGAGGCTGAATATATAGCTGCTTCTAGCTGCTGTGCACAAGTCATCTGGATCCAGAATCAGATGAAGGATTATGGAGTAGATCTGTTCAATACTCCTATTCAGATAGACAATTCCAGTGCAATCTCCATCACCAATAATCCTGTCAAGCATTCCAAGACCAAGCACATTGACATCAGATACCATTTCATCAGAGATTGTGCAGAAAAGAAGTTGATTCATTTGGTCAAAGTTGATTCAGAAAACAATTTGGCAGATCTCTTCACAAAGGCGTTTGATGAAGGAAGATTCAGGTACTTAATAACATCCATTGGGATGATCAACTTTGAATAAATGTACTGACAAGGAATAAATAATTCTTCGGAAGATAAACTTAACTTATCTTCCGATGAGTAACTACTCAGCAGAAGATAGGTTAAGTCTTCGGAAGCATTATTTCTTCCTTAGTCGGAAGATCTCACACTTCAGAAGCTAAATTACCTTCTGAAGTAATACTCTTCCGATACATTATCTTCGGAAGCATAGGCTTCTCAAGGTACTCTTCAGAAGAAAGTGTCTTCCAAAGAACATTTTGCCTAATGAATTATCTAACATTTCAGAAGCAGTGCTTCCGACAGTATAAATTTTATACTTCGGAAGCACATCTCTTCTGAACACTTTTGGTCTAATAAACTCCACTTTTGGTCTAATAAGCTGCTTTCGAAAGTCACTTCTTCGGAAGCAACTCAGTCAGAGAAAATTAATTGTGAAACCAGCTGTCTTCGGAAGACCTTTTTCTGACATCCGGATCTCAAATTTAATGTGTCTATATATTAAATGCTGAAATCCGAAGGTATATAAAGGTCTCCCGCTCATTCGCATTTTCACAAACCGTTTCACTTTGAAATCTTCCTTTCTTTGAACTCCCAATTTGTGCCCTAAAATCACAAACTGCCATGGATCTTCATGCTTTCAAACCTGCTCACAATGTACCTGCGGAGTTATCAGCAGAGCATGATATCGACTTCGCACCGATCATCTCCTTTCTTCAAAGGAGCAGGTATTTCTTTGCGCTAACCATTCAGCCCCTGGTGTATGAATCTCATCACCAACAGTTCTGGGCATCTTGTTCTGTCTCTTCGTCTCCCAATGGTCGGTCTCTTGAAGCCACCATTGATGCTCATCCCATTGCTATCACTGTGGAAACCATCTGTCGGCATCTTAAATTCAATGATGCCGGTGGAAGGGTCTCTTTCACTAAGGATGAGGTAGCATCGACATTTAAGTCGATGGGGTACGAAGGTCCTCTCCCTTCAACAACCTATTTGAAGGGTAGAGTGTCCTATAATTACAAGTACCTCATACATGTGTTTTTACATTGTCTTTCAAATAAATCTGGTGGTTGGGACCAAGTTCCATCTGATTTAGCTTCGGCTATTCATGGCTTGGTTTCTAATCAACTGTTTAATTTTTCTGCTTTTATTTTTAATAATTTGGTTGACAACATCACGTCACCAAAGAAGTTTTGTATGTATCCCAGGTTTTTGCAACACCTTTTTAATGAAGAGTTGGGAGCTTCCCTTTCTCTAACTGGGAATACTTACAAAATGCCCTTGGTCTCTTCCAAGATTTTTGTGCAACTCAAGAAGAAGAGTGCTCAGTTCTCTGGGACATTCACTCCTCTTCTTTCCTCTATGGAGTCCCCTGCTCCAGAAGGTGACAGCTCTGTTAACCCCACAGATGCTGAACCCACACCTTCCACTTGTGTTCCTCACCCCAAAAAAGTCACTTACAAACGCAAACGAAACCCTGTGCAACTTTCTACAGTTGTTCAGGCTCCTTCTACTGAACCCAAACAGAAAAAGGTTAAAAGAACTGCTCAGGGCACAGTTCTACCTAAGGTGAAAGCCACACCCCTTGTTTATCCACAGGTTCTTCCTTTGAAACCTGTGGTTGCCCTTAACCAGCCTGAAAGCCCTCAGCTTATGTCACAAAACATAACTGAGAATATTCAAAGGGATGCACCCATCATTGAGTTTGCTTCTCATGAAGCAACTTCATTAGATCAGAGACTGTCTCCCAAGTCTCCAGGTTCGTATCATCCAGAAATGCCCCCCTCCCATACCATCACCCAGGCTCAAGGAACCTCTGCTCTAGCTGTGGAGGAACCACTCTCTCCCACTACCCAAACTTTAATGAGAGTGGTGACACAGTTACAAGCTCGGTTCCCTGACCCAGAGCCTATTCAATCAGAGGTTGGCCCCAGTAGTTCTGAAGGGGTCAATGCAGGTGAGGCTGCCACTACTGTTGATCTTAATAAAGATCCACAGGACAGTGGTACAGGCAATATGACCTCACCTGCGGCAACCTATGTTGGGGAGGACTTCTTTGAGGTTCTTCTCAATGAAGGGAATCCAGGGTGCCAAGAACCCACATCTGGTGGTGGAGGTGCAGGAGCTCGGCTCAGGACTCCATCGCCCCATGATTCTACTCCGGTAGAGGAGGGCACATCCACACAGGAATTGACGGCTACAATAACTTCCCTCCAAGCCAGGGTAGCTCAGTTGGAAGCTGAGGTGGCTACCCTGCGGTTTGAGATTCAGACCAAAGAAGCAACCATTCTGGATCTCAGGAGGCGTCCACCTGTTCTTCTGCATCCGTTTCATCCTGATCCTGCTACTACCACTCTTACCTCCCCTGATGCTACCAAAAAGGGGGAGAATATACCAACTGCAGAGTCAGGATCAGAAGCAAGAGAAGAGGAGGGTGCACAGGAAGTTAATCCATCCTTAGTCACTTTGACTGCTGAATGGGATGACTTCTTGGGTACTTATTTTCAAGATTCTTCTTCTACTTCCTCTTCTTCTGCTTCTGAGGATACAAGGGAGGTTGCCAAAGAGACTGAACAGCAAACATCAAATGTCTCTTTGGAACCTCAGTCCCCTCTTGGGACTAAGTCTCCTTCTGAGACTGCAGCTCAGGTTGCCATGGAAGACACCACACAAGAAGAACCAATTTCCATGAAATCTGTGTCCCCTTCTGGGACAGAAGCTGCTGAAGCTCTCTCTTCCTCTCCTGAGCCCTTTGTGGAATCTAATAAGGAATCATCTAAGGGGATTGGTCAACTGGAGGAGACAGTGAATGCTGAGGTTAATTCCAAAGCTGCAGCTGCCTCCGAAGGCCCAGTCATCCTGGATGTTTCCTCCACAGAGGAGCTACATGCCGATGAACCAGTTGGTGAGGATACAGAAGAAATCTCCTCTGGGGCAAAAATAACTGCTGATGACAAAGGAAAAAGAAAGCTAACCCCAGAGGAGGAAGCAGAACAGGAGGAGAGAAGGCCAAAGAAAATAAAGGGCCGGCCAAATACCTCTCTAGATGAAGAGCGAGCTAGACTCTCTGCTTTGCTCGAAGAAAGAGGTTATGACTTTGATGAAGTCATCAACTGGTCGGTACCTAGAATGGCTGCCGAGCTGGACAAGGTGCAGCAGCAAGAACAAGTTGTTGCTGCATCAAAGGCTCTGAGTGTACTTACAAAGAAGCAAAAAGAAAAGGCCTACAGAGACAAGAACAAGGCCTTTCTCTTGGAATATGGCTTCCATGCTCGGCAGCTAGGCCCAATGAAGAACTCAACCATGGACATGCATATCAGAGATATAAAAGCTAAAGTTGCCAGAGGTGAGTTACCTTCAATTGAACAAATAAGGGCAAGAAAGGAAAGCCTAATGAGAGGCTTAGGTTTAGGGGGAGGAGCTACAATAGAATTTCCTCTCTCTGGTGCAGGGATCAGAGAGGGAGAAGAAGTAATGTGTGGGGAAGTAACAAAAGCAATGTTCCCCAACATGTTCCCCCTAAATCCTAAAGAAGAACCAATATCTCCTCCATCAAGTCCAAGTATGGATAACATGCCAATCTCCTCAGTTTTCAAAAAGGGTAAGAAGACTACAAGGAAACATTCAACACCAAACCCTGATCCTGAGAGACATACACAGGCTGATGAGAGGAGAACAGAACCCTCAAGTGCTGAGGATATTGGGTCACAGCCTACTGCAACAACAGGTGCAGCAGTAGGATCAACTGGGGAAGCCCAACAAGCCAGAGATCAGAAGAGACAAGCCACTGCTCAAGACAAACCAAGATTCATAAGAAGGAAGAGCATGGCTAGAAGGAAAAAGACAACAAAAACCATCTCCACTGACTCTGAGCCTGATGCAGCACTCTCAGTACTTGAAGCCACATCTGAAGCAGCTCCCGAAACTACACGAACCAGAGAAGACATGAGGGATATTCGTAGACTAATGCATGAGCATTCATACATCCCCTTGGTAAATTGGAGCTTCAATGCACAAGAAAGGATATTCATCCTCACCGACTACAATGGAGAAATAAAACTGGTGGATCTTTTGCATCTGACGATGTTGGCAAAACCCTATATATTTGATCTAGATAAACTCCCTCTCAATAATCCTGACAATGGAGCAGATGGGAGGTCAGCCATAAGATTGATTAGAAAAAGGGCACAGGTACTGAGGGGTACATGGAAGCCAAGGTTTATTCCTTAGAAGTTTTGGTAGCATCAGCCTAGGGGGAGACTGTAAAGACTAATAAAGGCTGATGCTCACCAAACTTCTTGTTTTGTCCAAGTATAGGAGCCTCTTTGAATAAACACCTTCGGAAGGAAGAAGTGATTCTTCGGAAGCAGCATTGCTTCCGAAGGATAACTGGTTCCTGCCGAAGGTTATACAAGACAACTGCTTCCGAGGAATCCTCTTATGCACTGAAGACAAAGACTTCCGAGGTTTATCCTCTGACAAAGACTGTAGCAGATTACTCTTATGGTACAAAAGGTACTGACACAAGACATGTTGGTCTGAATAAAGATAGAGGCAACATGTAATGAGTCAGATAAAGCACCTTACCTCTCCCATGCTACATTAAATGCAAAAGATCATCTGAAGCCTTGAAGATCAATAACATTAAATGTCTTTTGTATTTAGTAGTCTTTTGTAAAGTCAATGTCTATTAATGTAATGATTATGAAAGAGTGTCTTAGCCTGTTAAGACACTCAACATACTAGAATAAGCTTTACTTTATGTACTTGTCTAGTATACCCAACTTGTATTCCTAAGTGTATACAGTTGTAGCCTCGGCTATATAACCTCCCAATGTATGGTTGCTTGAAGTGTGCTTGCTTGTATACTTCCACTTTGAGAGAAATATATCCTTGAGCTTGAATTATTCTTGTGTTCTTATTATTGTTCAAAGATTATTACTGTGTCATTTTGAGTGTAATTGTGAGATCATTCTAACAGAACATTCCGCATCTGTTAGAGTTAAGTAAGAAATACTTGTGAAGTGTTGTTTAGACTTAACAACCCGATCCTATACAGGTGATTCAAGAATGATATGGATACGTGGAATGGGAATGGAAATCAATAGTTGTATCGCAAGTCGTGTGGAGTTCTAGTAGTGATGTGGTGGGATGTTGGCTAGGGCTTAGTTTCCTTACATATGCCCTATATATAAGCATCACTACTAGGATGAGATATTACTTGTAAATATAACTATTGAGAAGCCATTGGGTGGACAAGTGAACAAATGGCATACAAGTAACATAATATACATCGTGATTGTGTATGTGAATGATTCAAGGTTTTCAATTTACTTACTTATGAACTCACCAACCTAGTGTTGACTTTGTTTAAATGCATGTTTTCTCAGGTGACGAACAGGTGTAGATACATATGTGCAAGTACTAAGCTAGTGGACTTTTAGAAGACCTAGCTTACCTTTGATTGCATACTTATTGAATGACAAAACAGTGAATCGCTTTTGTATATCTTGTACAGATCAAGATATAAAGTCATTGATTCTTTTTGATTAGATTTACTTAGTTAAATTATGATGTACAATGTAATTTAACTTTGTAATTCTATTTCATGTCATGTTAGCATTTCTCATTTATATCTCATGTGCTATGTAAACAATCTGATCATTTGATTATCACTCAAAGATATCGCGCCCCGGGAACCTTCCGCCCGACGGGAAAACCCGATCCGTTCCCGCCGGCCCGGGGTGTGACATTTACAGCCCCACTTTTACCTTACAACTGCTTTACTTAAACTTTGGGGTGAGAATACTATGCAACAATTATTTTAGATGTATGAACGGTATGTGGTAAAACAACTTTTGAGTGTGATCATATCGTAACAAAGTCCTCACAAAACCTTACCGTTAGTTGAACAACGAACGAGGCGTTATTACGTAGTACTACTGAGTCTGACAAACCCCGCTAGACGAAAACTCTGATTGGCAGTCAGGACGAGCGTAATATCGACGTCCTATGCCATAGTTTCACGATAGACTTGGCGGAGGCATCTAACAGTCTAGTTTCGGTAAAGGTGAACACATACACTCGGGAGCATTGGTCTACAACTTAACATACCCAGTATATATATTGTTAACTGTTTTTACTCTACTTAAACCTGTGAACATGGAGTCTCATGATAAGAGTCTTGCATGTATGTGATCAACATTTTGAAACATTGTAGTATTCAGACAATTTACTTTCCGCTGCATAACATTAATTTCCGCTGCTAAACAATTTACTATTTCCGCTGCTATTTATTAAAAGCAACTTGGCTTGTATTAATGAAATTGTGTATTTTCAAACTCATATATAGTCGTTCTATATGACTAAGAGCTTTGATCCTGGCCACGTCACACCCAGTGGCCTGACACCGCAAGTGGTAATTTGAGGGTGTGACATAAATGTATAGCAAATGTGTAGCATGTTGCTACACATTTGCTACACAATCCTATAACCAAATAGTGTTTTATGTTTTCCCGACGCTCGAACATCATCTTTTCGGATCCATCTTTTATACAACCTCACTATGTGTGTTATACTTTTATTTTACCAACTTATACGAATTATACTCATGTATAAGTGCGTGTATACCATTACATTTCTACTATACAATTATAAAAGAGTAGTTTCAGTACTAACTTCTAACAGTACACACTTACGTACATAACTTTACAATAAGTATAAGTTTGTGGGATGAATATTTTTTACTTATGATAAAGTTGTACAAAAGTTGGATTAAAAAATAACTATAATCTTCAAAAAAGAAAACACAAATTTTAACCATTGGTACATGCGTAGCAAATGTGTAGCAAGTTGTTACACATTTGCTACACAATCCTATAACCAAATATTGTTTTATGTTTTCCCTACGCTAGAACGTTTTCTTTTCTGATCCATCTTTTATACCACCTCCCTATGCGTGTTATACTTTTATTTCACCAACTTATACAGATTACACTCATGTATATCTGTGTGTACATCATTAAGTTTATACTTATACAATTATAAAATGTTATTCTAAGTACTGACTTCTAACGGTACACACTTACGTACATAACTTTACAATAAGTATAAGTTTGTGGGATGAAATAATTTCACTTATGATGAAGTTATACAAAAGTTGGATATAAAAGAGCAACGTTTAAGTCTCAAAAAAGAAAACACAATTTCTAACCATTGGTAAATGCGTAGCAAGTTGCTACGCAATCCTACAACCAGTATTGTTTTATGTTTTCCCGTTGTTCAAACATCTTTTTCTCTTATCTTTTTTTTTATATCCGTCTTTTATACAACTTCATTATACATGATATACTTTTATTTCACCAACTTAAACAAATTATACTCATGGATACGTGTTTGTGAACCATTATGTTTAATTATACTTATATTATTATAAGAGAATACTATAATACTAACATCTACGATACACACTTATAAACATTACTTTACAATACGTATAAGTTTATGAGATGGAATTATTTCACTTATGATGATGTTGTACAAAACTTGGACAAAAGAATAATGTTTAAGACTCAAAAAAGTAAGGAAAAAATTCTAGCCAATGGTAAGGGCGTAGCAAATGTGTAACAAGTTGCTACACATTTGCTACGCATGGTTTCATTTTATCTGATATGTTTTTGACACATTTACGACACATTGGGTTTTTTCTTATATGGTAAATATAGAAATAAAATAAAAATTGTTCTGCGACACATTTGCGACGCATATTTTAATTAATTGAATTAAATTGCATTTTGTCAAAAATGTGTCGCAAACTAGGAACACTAAATTCAACTTCTTTTTAAATATACGTTTTATGATAATTGTTATTATTTTTATTTGAATAAATATTGAAATAAAAAAAATAATGTTTAGCAACACATTTGTGACGCAAAATGTAATTAATTAATATAAAGCACATTTTGTTGGAAATGTGTCGCAAAATTATAACTCATTTGTGACAGAATTGAGTGTTTTTTTTTAATTGTGTCGCTAATTTGACACAAATTAGACATAAAATGTAGGATTTTTTTCTGACTGAAAATTGTTGCAAATGTGTTACAATTTTGCGACGAATTTAATTGCGTTGCAAATTTTGGTAGCAAAAATCATTTTTTCTAGTAGTGAGAACTAGTATTAGTACCTTTGTTTTTCGTATTGCATGACATGTCAACTCTAACAGGTTAGGGTGTTACAAGCATTGATAGAAGAAAAATATTAAATAGCAAAAAAACTAAAATAAGAAAAAAAAGACATTAGGAAGAAAAAAAAAACTTTTTTTAGAACGATCTTAAATCCCTTTTTTAGCTGTTTAAAAAAATAACTAGAGGGATGAAAAACAAAAAATCATCTCTAAACGTAAAAGCCGCCTAAAATTCATTGTTTTATATGGTTTAGAAAACCGCAAAAAAATGAAAATAAAAGCCTTTTCAGAAAGGGTTTAGACAACTACTTCATATGTCCACTATTCTCGAGTATTTTTTTCAAATGAGTGTTTTTGGAGAAAAATATTAACTAACATGGTGTTAATTATAAAATATTTATCAAAGTAATGTAGTTTTGTATAGAGGCGAACAAATCGGGTTTTTTTAAAAACCGGTTTCGGGTACAAACTAGTTCTGGGTACAAATCAGTTCCGGTTTTTCTCAGCAAAGTAAATAACTGATTCTGGTTAGCGTTGGGTTTTGACTGGTTTTTATCAGGTTTTGGCTGGTGAAAGGTGGAACCGGTTATGGTAATACCGGTTAAGGTTACGATTTCTTTGAGAAGCCGAAACCGCCTGTACTTGTCGGTTCAGATAGGACTGGTTCCTGTTTGTGTTTTCGGCTCCGGTTTTTTTGCCCACCACTAGTTTTGTACAAAATGTCTTTTTTTGTCATAGTATTTGAAAAAAAAAAATAAATCTTAACAATCCAGATTGTAATCAGAACTAGATATTGGTCTACTTGTGCTTTAATTACGACGAGGTTATTTGTTGGCCAAATCCTTTTCATGGATGTAAATATAAGAAATGATTTGTCTCTGCATCAGTGATTTTCCTCTTGATCTTATCTTGCAAATATAAAAGATTGATTTATCTTTTCATCATAGCATCCTTGGAGTCTTATCTTGCGGAGGAGCAGGGCCGTCTCAAAGTTTTCAGGGGCCCTAGGCGAAATTTAAATTCGAGGCGCTTCTATCAAAGCTAATAGTCATGTTTAAAACCTTCTTCCTTTATCCGGATGTGGCAAAGACAACGACACACGGATGTGGCAAACTCCACGTGACAATACATGCAGTCGTTACGAATGACCTAAGTCAATAGTAACAACTCATGGAATATGATAATCCATAACCATGGATCTCATACAAGCAAATAAGTATCATCGCCATGTTATCAAGTCAATATATAAATTGGTATACATGTTTCACCTTCGAGTTTAAAAACAAAACAGTTTAAAAGAAAGGGAGGTTATGAGAACTCACCTGAGTCCTTAGAATTTGAATTCTTGTAATGTGCGCGCTCGCGTAAGAGAAATCAAACCACTCAACAACCTGTATTTATGAGCGTGTTTGTGTTCATAAGTATTTGTGTTTTATTCAAGCCAATTATCCATAAGTGTTAACTTTTAATCACTTAGTATTACCTTAACTTAATTTATTTATCCTAAGTTAAAATGTTTGAACCAACCTCTAATAGTTATTCATTATTCGTTTAATAGTAAGACTTGTTGGTTCTCTCATCATTTTCCAAGGGCAACAAGTTTTGATCCTCCGAGTATACACCCATATATATATATATTTGTATAGAGATGATAACCCTAATTTCTCTCATACATAAATATTCATGCATGATCAATTGTACTAACCACCATAGTTTAAATTTGTAACACCTTAATTTAAATTAAATAAAATTTATACTTACATTAATTAATTCACAAGTTCCATATACATATAATTTCCTAGTTCCATTATAACTCAAGTTAGAAGAAAACATGGTGATTTAGTTTGGTCATGCATGCAGGGTTATGTAAGTACATATGTCTTTCTATTCCCCCTTGATCTTAGTTCATCTTTTATATGGTATCACCCCACTAGGCAGCGAACCTTTTTAGGCAAACGGGTTAGGTTCGGCTAGAATGAGGAGAAAGAAAGGTTCGGCCAACAAGAGGGGAAAGGTTCGTTGCTTTCTAGTCCCCGAATCCTTAAGGTTCGGCCAAGGGAATGAAATGGTTCGGCTAAGCTTGATACAAGGTTCGCCCCATAGGTTCGTTCCTCTTGGTTCGTGAGTGCATGGAAGGTTCGCATGAGGTCCTAGGTTCGGCTATGTAAGGAGGGTTCGCTGGGTAGGGTTCGGCCTACACAGGTTCGCCACCCAATCATGGTTCGCTCGGGAGAGTTCTATGGTACAAGGTTCGTCAATCAGAGGAAGGTTCGGCCGATCAAGATGATGCAAGGTTCGCTCCCCAGGGTTCGTGAGTCCCATGGTTGCTGCAACAGGTTCGGCCAAAGTGAGCAGGGTTCGGCACCCTTGCTGTGTCGCGAACCTGTCACTCCTACATCATCTTTCTCAAGCCTTTGAGTTGCTAAGGTTAACCGTAGCCTCTCTTATATCCCTACCAACTCGTGTAACAAGTTCCAAGAACCCTAATCTCGATTATAAGTTGATAATCACAAGCACATCAAGTTTTCATTAAAAACCGAAAAGAAAATCCCAGATTTACCTCAAATCGTCGGCCAAATGTCCAGTTTCTTAGTTGTTTCTTGTTCTCCTCGGTATCACGAACGCGTAGGCGCCAAGATCTCGCGAATCCGTTGGGTAACGAAGGAGATATCGTAGAGAGAAGGTAGAGAGAGAGAATGTGTGCGTGAGTGTGTGTTTTAGAGAGAGAAAGAAAGGGTTGAAGTGAAGAAGGTGGTGGAGTCTTCCACCATTTATGTTCATCCCGCTCCTATGTGTTCGGTCTCGTCTTTATCGCGATAACATTTCTTAAATGATCGGTTTTCTATCATAAAAACACATTTAAACTAAACCCGATTAAATAATTAGGTTTTTTTATAACAATTGAACGTTTTTTTTAATTAAATTATTTTTGTAAAGCGATTTCATTTATTCTCGTTAGACATATTTAAAACGTATGATATTTAAATGAAAGTCTCGTTTTTAATAAAATGGTTTTTAATAAAGATTGTTTAAATAAAATGCCTCCGTTCCCTTTTCGTTAAATTATTTAAATAAATAATTTGCTCGTTTTTAGGTTGTGATTCCTAATAAATATTATTGGTTTTCATTTATGAATTTAATATCGTTAGTTAATATTTCGTTATCTCGTCGAAACGCGTTACTCACGTTCGTATTCGTAAAGATCGTCACCTTTGCGAATACAACGCTCGTATCGTATTTCGATTTGATTTACTAATTATGGAATATCGTTTCAGAACATTATTCCTAATAATTATATTCGTGTGAATCGTCACCCACGCGAATACATTTATTAAGTTAATATTTCTGAATTTACATCCGCGTTTAAGTTAAATTCGTAACCTCACTTCGCGTAATTAATTCCAATAAGGTTTTCATTATTTTATTAACATTAATATTATAAATCCCAATCCAAAACCCACTAAACCAAGTCACTGACACATCCATGATAGACCGAAATATGCATATGTATAGGGCATATGCAGGGGTAGATCGCAACCTCCCCTACACCGTCCCACCGCTATTTCGATAAACCATGACCATGTGTCCTTGACTATGTTTAGCACCCAATCTATAGCGAACTCCCAGTTCCTTTCCATTCCAGCCCAATCCATAATCATCAACAATATAACTGCGATAAACTCTCTAGTTCTGTTTAGTTGGGTTACAACTAAACTTTCCCATGGTTTATGCGTATAATATATGTTCTAAGCATGTATACCAGTAATAGTGATAATCATCAAATAATGTATCAATATTAATAATTACAAAATCTCAGGTCGTAACAGTACAATCGTACGGATGTACGGACGACCGGAAGTACAGTGATGTTACAAAACAGAGTAACTAATATAGTAAATCGGTAAACAAATTGAAGCAATCAACTAATCAACGATGAAGTATAAACAAATTGAAGCAATCAACTAATCAGTAAACACAAAAAGAGTAACAAATATAGTAAGTCAGGAAACAAATTAAAGCAATCAACTAATCAAGTATGAAGGATAGACCTAAGCTAATCAAATAATGGATTAATAAGTAAAATCTTGAGAGTTGAGAGTGTGTAATTGTGAAAGAATGAATACCTTTAGTGTGACACCCCGTAAAATCCAGGTCAGCACTTGTTTAATTAAATGATTATTTAAATTATAAATGTATAAGTGGCACTAGAATTAGTTTAATTTAGTGTGACACGTGGCATTACAAAACGAACACTGACACAAACACGATAATTCGGTGAATTATCGCAACACTCACACATGTGTCTAAGAAAACACGAACGTTGGTGAACGTTTAGTACCTCGTGTAACAAAACACTCGAAACCTCACGAAACACTCACACATTGAACTTGGGAGTTCAAACGAATTCGAACTATAGTCCGTAAGCGTGAAAACAACGACGAACGGGTCAAATCATTGAAAATGGGCTTATTGGGCTATTCAGGGACCTGTCGCGATACGCGAAGGCCACAAGGAATCCCGCGGCGGTACGCGACAGGCGGGCGGGGGAGTTGAATCCCGAATTCCTTCGCGATACGCGGAGAGCATCTGGAGTCCTCTCCGCGGTACGCGACGAAGCCAACACGCAAAATCTTAAAAAATCAAGATCATTATGCCTAGTCTAACACTTTTCATCATTTTGCTCGACCTCACACTCCATCCCTCAGTCTATCTTCCCCATTTTCATCTGTAAACCCACTTGGAAGCCATTGTCAAGCATCTTGGAGCTCAAGATTGGAGATTTGAAGCCCCTCACTCTTAGTAGAAGCTTGAACACCACCATCTTCATCTTGTACCTGTCAAAACCCACGATCCAGGAGCTTTAGAAGCTGGTAGATTCATCATCTCAGCCTTTGAAGACACTAGAAGGTAGTTTCAGGGCTTCAAACACACTTACATAACCCATACACTCACATGCAATGCATTATACCCACATGCAAGCACATATAGTGCACATACACGAACTTTGAATCTGGGTTTGTTCATTTTAGTATGTATATAGATGATCTAGATTGATTTGGTGACAAATCTTGACGATCCATGATGATGTGTGTTGATAAAATGCATGATTGGTATATAAAATGATGAAATCCTTGCATGCATGTATGATCTACACCTATTTGGATGATTTTGAATGTTCAAATGTGTTACTTGATGATGTTGGAAGATGATAGCATGCTTAGATCTTGTTAATATGGTTAAAACTATGATTTTTGATGAACGTTCTATTAATAGTAACTTTGTAGTTACAAGGTGATGATTTGGATGAAATGATGAACATGCATGTATATAGATATGTTGTTTGAATGATAATATGATGATTTGAAGCTTAGGAATGTGACTTGAATGTTGATTTTGGTCATATTTAGCCAAGTTACTATTTTTAGTAACTTGAGGCCTAAATATTGATAAATGGTGATTTTGACTATATGAGCATGATTAGATAATGTTAAAAGGCATAATATGATGTTATGTGTTATAAAAATGGTCTAGGATTGATTAGAATGGTTATTTGTATGATAATAGTCATAGTTACTATATTTAGTAACTTTTAAAGTTGAAAAGTTGCTAGATGATGAATTGATTTAGATTAACATGTTTAAATGATGTTAAATGACTTATTATGATGATATGTGATATGAAAATGAACTAGAAATGTTTAGGATGATCATTTGAGGTATTTATGTCCTAGTTACTATTTTTAGTCACTTTATTTTTGGAAATATCGATTTATGAACGCTTTGTATGTTTTGAACATGCTAAATGGCTTAGCATGACCTAATATGATGATTGTTTCACTAAGTTAAATGGTTTCCGATATCGCACATGCTAAATTTAGAAACTTTCCTTTTTAGGAAACTTTTGTATGCAAACATGACTTATATGATTATATGAATTCGTATAACAACGTGCTATGTGTTAACATGATCACGTAGGACTTATCGAGCATGCTAGAACTTTAAAAACGAATGTTTTGTGAAACTTGCCATAAATGGAAACTTACTATAAATAGTAAGTTGTCCATAGACGCGACTTGCGCGTTTTGCACACGACGAGCACTAACACAAATGCTACACGATTTACAACCAACACACGGTTCACCAACGGGTCGTTGACTTGACACGGTCAAACACGATACAAACATGGTCAATGTGGACCAACATGGACTAACATAACAACCAAAGGTTGTTGAGCACAAACACGAGCACGAACACGAACACGGTCACTTACACGATGTCACGTAAGCTACACGATATAGGTAGCCCGTGACCGACACGTTTACGAAGCAGGAGCTTACACATTATCTGATTACCATTAAGGTGAGTTTACGGCCCCTCTTTACTCTTTTACAAACTTTTCAAATAGGAGGAGAATACTTGTTGCATCGAGACAAACATTATTACTTGTACAAACATTTTTGTGTATGCTGGTTTATTAGACAAACATTAAGTTTTGTAATCGTAACAAGCCCTCACAAAGTCTTACCGTTAATGTACGAACAACGAGGTGAGTTTGAATGGATCCGTTTGGGTGTGACTAACCCCGCGTGGCACAATGTTGACTAGATGTCATAACACATGAAACTTTGACCTATCTTGCCATGTTATTACGAGACATGGCGGAGGCAAAGACTAACAAGTCTAGTTCGGTAGTGACGCACTGACACTTGGAGCCTAACATTTGATAAACAACATGAAAACTGATTTCTGAACATCATTTATATATATCAAAACCTGTGAACTCACCAACCATTGTGTTGACACTTTTTCTAAACTTGTATTCTCAGGTAATTGACAGGAATATGGATTCAGGAAACGCACCTAAGGACTTGAGCGTTAGGATCCACATGCATTTACATTGTGTCATTTGATCAAACAATATTTGTTCATGTTATGTAGTTTGAAGCGGTGTAATGTCTAACAACATATTTTCCGCTGCTTAATTAAACTTATCATTTTCCGCTGCAATACTGTTTAATTTCCGTTGCAAACTATTTTGTTACTTTTATGTCAAATTGGGTAATTGGAAACGCATATAGAGTTGTTCTATATGACATTGAGCTGTGATTCTGACCACGTCACACCCACGTGGACTAACACCACCAGTGGGAATTTGGGGGTGTGACATTTAGGCCTTTTACTCTTTAGGAATTAGGAAAAAAAACGAATAGAAGCAGCCAAGTAGAGAACCTCAGAATTCAATTCAAATGGCTCATGGTTGGCGATGCATTTTGTTGGTATCTTCAAGAAAGGCATGGCGGTAGATGGCCGGCGATGACTTCGTGAGTTCCTGTAAGGCTCGTGATAAATTGGTTTGACGGCTCATGATAGATTGGTTCGACGGCTTGTAACACATGGGTTTGAACTTCGACGGCTCGTGTAAGGCAGTAAGTTGTAACACAGATGGCCAGCGAATCGACAATGGATTCTGTTGTTCGGAAGTCGAATAGAGCAAGATTGAGAGAATGAGAGGCGGCCGACGATGGGGTTAGGGGGTTAATGCCTTCCAAGATGCTTCGTTCCAACAATGGTGAAATGGAAGAGACGTGACGATTCGTTACCTGTGAAGGGGGTGATGCGCGTTCACCAATGCCCTAATTTCTCAATTGTGAACTCAGTTGAGATGAATTGTGTTCGTGCGTACTAGAGCGGTAGGGAATAGAGATGCTGATTGCATTTGCAGAATTGCAGAGATGGATTCTAGATGGACCAGATCCTCCGCCCCGTTTCATTTTCACAAATCAAGCCCATCGTTTTCTTTTTGAGACAGCCCATCGGTTCTTTTTAAGATAGCCCATCGATTTTTTTAATATATATATATATATAAGCCCAATTGGTATTTTTATGGGGCCCTATGAATTTTGGGGGCCCTAGGCGCAGGCCTAGACTACCAAGCCCATTGGGCCGGCCCTGCGATGGAGCATGAAAACCTATTGTTTTCAAGACAAAATGCAATATGATGACAGGTAATATAAAAATTACCAACAGATACTTCTTCTTTCTTGTTTTTCAAGCAAACAAACAAAATTGTAATCAAAACTTTGAATGCCCAAAAAAACCCGGCATCCTGCAAATGTTGAAAATGGAAAATAGACCAAACGCACACATATATTTCTCAGGAGGAAAGATCAAATAAGAACTTTTTGCCTAAGATATTATTTTGACATATAATATTATAATTTAGATATAACATCTTATTTTTTATACTATATATTTATTTTTTTGTAACAGATTCTTTTTTGTGCCATATTTTTTGTGATTTTTGCATTGTATTTTTGTTTTTGTACTACATATTTATTTTTTTGTAGTAGATTTTTATTTTTTTCTAGCACTAGATTTTTTTATTTTTGTGTTGGATTTTTTTGTACTCTGTACTGGATTTTTTTTATACTGGATTTTGTTTTTTGTACTGGATTATTGTTTTTATATTTTTATAATGCCACATATCAAACTACTATTGGTTCTTACTTTTCTTAGACAAAAATACATGTCAAACAACTATTGGTTCATACTCTTCTAATGCAAAAATCACAAATAGTGGATGTTACCCCTATTCCTTAGGTTTCACTAAAGCCTACACAATTGAATATGTGAAAATAATAAATCAGGGTTTACCAAAAACCCGAACCGGAACCGGTTCTTGGCTTTGTTGACCGAAACCGAAACCGGTTCAAAAATTAAAAACCCGATTTGCGCACCCTATATGGAGCTAACACTCTAATTTTTCCCCACCTTTCATTTACGGCACTGGTCCATTTTAAATCCAAAAATAACTACTAAATAGTTCAAAATGAACCATACACATACAAACATATTTCATTAATTTGTTTAATGGTTTAAAAATAAATCACCCAACCCTATGCACTTTATTAAGAGCAAAAAGTAATCTTTAAGAAGAGAAGCTTTCTTTTTAGTACATAACAAAAGTGCAAGTGACAATAATTGGCTGTATAGTAACTAGGGGTGTTCATCGAATCGAATTTCGAAAAACTCGAATATTTCGAATCGAATGATTTCGAATTTTGAATTTTTTATGAGCATTCGAATTCGATTCGAACTCGAACTCGAAATTTATTCGAAAAATCCAATTCGAATTCAAAATTCGAATTCGTTTTCAAATTCGAAATCCGATTCTATTCGAATTCGGAATTCGAATTCGATCCGAATTCGATCCGAATTCGAATTAGTTTGATTTGAATTTAATTAAAAAATTGTTTACACTTGCTATCTTTATATATTCAAAATATCAAATAATCAAAACCTTTAACATCCAAATATCAAACAATCAACATCTAAGTTGTAACATTAGATATATCATTTAAACTAATAAAATGATAAAAATTTAATATATAATGCCAATGATAACATATATAAAACATAAAGTGACAAATAATCAAAATATTAGAAATTAACCAAAATGATCAATTTTTCGAGCTTCACGAGTGATGCTTTTGTTGTGAATGTTTAGGTTTAGTGTATTTAAAAATGTTAAAATTATGGTTATTTTATAATTAAATTAACATTTGTGTAACAGACTTTCAGTTTTTATAAACTAAAGTAACTAACTAATTAAAAAGCCTAGTTTTTAAATATAGTAACTACTTGTATATATAAAATAAAAAAATATAGATAATTTAAATTCGAATTTCGAATCGAATCAAATTAAAAATATGAAATTCGAAATTCGAGTCGAAATTCGATATTATACAACGAATCGAATCGAATTCGAATGTGAAAATTCGAATCGAATTTCGATTATTTCGAGTCATATTCGAAAATTGAACACCCCTAATAGTAACACAAGGTTCATATTTATTTTACATTGAATTGGGATTAGACCATCATGGCTGCAAGAGGGGTTGCAAGTGGACACAAACCTATGTGTCGTGTTTGAGTAAAGTCTAGTAATAACCCCAACTGAACCTGTACGAATAAAAGCTTTCTTTTTAGCATGGTTGGAGAAATCGCTAGCCGATAGTCAGTCGACGAGGTAGGGATTAGGAATTAATCAGGATTAATCAAATTGGAATTTTTATATAGAATTTTTCAAAATATTATATATATACACACAAATACACACATAAATATAAATATAATACATCAAAATTCAAATATATTTCAAATAAACTTGAAGATAATAAACAAAGTACTTAAAAATTTAAACATTAACATAAGCATCCTTGGGAGTCGAATGAGACGGATCGTGTGCAGCTTCTTTTTGACAGATCGATCAAAATTTATTTTGGGAGTCGATTGAGACCGGGAAGAAGGAAAACCACAATTTCTTTGGGCTTGGACCGAAATTTTTGGCTAAGACATAAAATTATTGTCCGACTGGCCAATTTTTTGCCCTTTTGACCAATTTTTTAACTGTTGACCGACTTTTTTGCCCGTGGACCGTTTAATCTGACTTCCCCGACTTGCTCCGACTAGCGATTTTGAACCGACTAGGTTAAATTTAATAGGTATAGGGCTGACTAGCGATTACTCCCCAATTAATTTCGATTTTTACAACAATGCTTCTTAGTACAAAGCAAAATTGTAAGTGACAATATGTGGCTGTATCATAATATGAGGCTCATATATATTTTTTACATTTAAGTATTAGGATTAGACCATCATGGTAGTAACAGATGTTGCAAGTGAACATAAATATGTGTGTTGTATCCAACTAAACTCAAGCAATGACCATAGCTAATAAAAAGCAAGATACTGAAACTGTAAACTATAACCTCGAAATTACATCTTCTTTTTTCAAATAAAAAGAACAACCTCAAAACCACAACCAAAATGCCCCAAATAGCTTAACAACATTATACATTATATGATCTAAACAACTTACATAGAACGAAGACTACCATGTTCTAACATGTGATCTGTGTTGGATAATCAGAGAACAACAACAAACATGCATTAATCAAAAACTCACTCTGAAATTATGAAGCTCAGATCAATGGTAACATCAAAGCAAAAGGATTAAACCGTCACGACTGCAATAGAGGTTGCAAGTGTGCACCTGCCATCATTTGAATCTGCCAAAGCAGACATTCTTTAGATGATGCCAACTTGTCAGTATCAACATATTTTCACCTCTTGCACAAATTCTAGGTGTTGATTATTTCAACATCGTGAGCGGATCGTTAATCAGTTCAATTATAATCCATAATAAAAATTATAAAACTTACTTATAGGAATCATGACTTTATATTTGATTGAAGATTGTTCCCGTCATGATGCCAATGATCGATGGAAGATCTTAGAGAGAAATTAAATGATGATGTTCATGGTGTTCTTCTTTCTCTCAAATGTTATATGACATTTAAAGGGAAATTAACCATATTTATAGTTATGGTTATGTCCATCAAATAACCTTATTACAAGTTCTATGTCATTTAGGGAAATTTAATCAAATGATCTGTAGGCCACATGATACGTTATTTCCAACACTAGGCACATATAATTTATGTTGCCAGCATATTCAGGTAAACATAAATGTTGTAGTTAGGGACACAACATTTCTTAAAATTGTTGAAACGAAATAGAAGCTTTATACTGTTGGATATTTTAGAGATATAATATTGGGCTCTTTTGTGTGCTTAAATAATGATTATAGGCTTATGTTGTTGGGTAGTTATATCTATATGATGTGAACAACATAAGGAATCTTGTTTTTCTTTTGTGGTGTGGTCTTTTAGAAAGAACACAGAGAAGAAGGTGACGGTTTCTTATTGTAGAACATCAAAATCCATCCAGACTCAAGAAATCTTTGTCTAATTCGATAAATCATTTTGAGTAACCCACAAATAGGTTTATGATTCACGATTCAGAGATTAATCAAAGTTGTGTTTACTAAGATTCAAGTAAGTTGTGTTTATGAAGATTCAAAGTTACAGGTTTGACTTCTATTGTTTGATTCCAATATATGTTATATCCAACAAAGATAAACCTATTTGTTGGATTATACATCGTTTATGAAAGAAACTAGAAATTCATGGTTGCAATTAGAACCCCTAATTCGAAAATTAGGTTTGTTATACAGAGTTTGAAAACCGAATTGGTATTTAATTATATTAATGGTTCTGTAAGTATATTGGATTGTATACTTTATGTGAAATTAATTGGGAATCCTGAAACTATTAGAGTATTTTAATAAACCGAATTATGTGGCCTGCAATCTTCTGAATCCTTTTCAGATTTCAATTTGATATTATATGCCTAGGTTATATGCGTAAATGATGTTGAACAATAATCGAAATTTCATTTGTTTTGTAAATTTGTAATAATTTATTTGAGAATCGTAGACAGTAGAGTAATTCATATGTTGCTCTGTTACTTCTATAAATATTTGGAAAACTAGAACACCGAATAATTGTATAGAATTTGTTTAGTACATATTTCATGTATGTAAATTCATATGATTACAAAACTTTGTGATTCAGAATTTATTCTTCAAATTTGAAATGGACTATGAATTTAATTTAAATAAATTCAATTTGGCCAATTCTATACAAACTCTGTTTGAAATTACAAGAGTTTGAAATAAGATAATGAAATATGGGATAATAAAGTTTAGAGACTTACATTAAAGAAACTGGATTTATGGTTCTAGACATACTTCATGTATGTAAATTCAGAGAAGCAAGTAACATTTACATTAAGAATGATCTGTTCAAATTCACATTTGTAATGCTTCTGTGTTGAGTTTGGTTCTTATAATTGGCCATATTAATATGTTTTTGATAAACAATGTATATTATCAAAATATGAAGTTTCCATAAATGTATACATAAGTTCTTTTATTTCTTTGTTGAAATCTTTGAACAAAAGCATATTAAAATGATACTCGGTTTAAGGGCACATGATTTTTGATAATTTGATTGTTGATACTATAATTGAGTTGGTGCTTATAATACATTGTTCTTACAATTGCTTATAATTGATTTTCTACCATGGGTTTCTTCTAAACCAATCTTCTTCTGTTAAAGAAGTGATTATTGTCTATATATAAATATTATGTTGATCTTCGGTACCGACCAATATCAGGTTAATAAGACAAAGAAGTTATTGCCATCCAACTTTGAAATGAAGGATATGGGGGAAGCATATGTGATCATTGAGATTAGGATTAAAATGAGTAACAATGGTGTAGTCATGACTCAGTCTCACAATGTTGAGAAAGTATTAAAGAAATTCAATTATTTTAATTGTTCTCCTGTTAGTACCTCTATAGATCCTAACATCAAACTTATGCCCAATTCAGGTAATCTATTTTCACAGTTGGAGTATTCTAAGGCAATTAAATGTCTAGAGTGTGCTATCTTTAGTATAAGATCCGATATTGATTATGATGTAAGAAAACTAAGTAGGTATTCTAGTAATCGAAACTACGTCATTGGCAAGCTATGAACATGTTATTTAAATACTTAAAAGGAACCATGAACTATGGTTTATTTTAATTTTGATTTCCTTTAGTTATTCAAGGTTATTTTGATGCAAGTTGGTAACAAATATGGAAGATCATTTTTTACAAGTGGGTGGGTAATCCTACTTGGTGAAGGTGTAATTGCATGTGCATCAAAGAAAACAAAGTTGCATTACAAACTTGACTATGGAATTTGAATTTATAGCTTAAGCAACAACTGGTAAAGAAGTTGTTTGGCTAAGAAATATGATCTTTGTGATTCCATTGTGATCAAAACTGATTTCATTAATTTGATAATTTCTATCAGATGCGATAGTGTAACTACCTTGGCTAAGATATACAGTCAAGTGTATAATGGAAAGCCTAGACATTTAAGTGTCAAGCATAACATGATTAAAGACTTATTCATTAATGGATTGATATCTGTTGAATTTGTAAGATCAAAACTTAATTTAGCTGATCATCTAACTAAAATGTTAGGAAGAGATCTCGTGAATAAATCAGCTAAAGGGGATAGGTTTAAAGTCCACTTAAATATCTTATGTCAAGACACCCAATTCCCATCGAATACAACGTTAGATGCTGAATTCAATGTGGCAAGCTTGTCATAAAGATATTGGAACACTTTAGTTAAATTATCTCAAGGTATGTGTTCTGACTACAAGATAAAGAAGGTTGAAATTTAATTTCTTAATAATTCATTGATAAATTGCAGTGCAGGTGCAAGAATAATGAACTACCTATAAGAATATGAAGTTTAGCCTCTTCAAAAAGCTTTGATATATTTTTTGAAGGATTAGGAAACACGCTAGTAAAATATTGTGTCAGGTGGAATTTGGATTTATAAACGAATATGTATTAACCTACATGTATTTAAATGGATAACATGGGTTCAATCTATTACGATACCGTGTTATTCTACTATTTGTAACGTGTAATATACTAAAGTGAAAATTCAATCCGTAGGATATTTTCATTTATGCATGCGTTTGTGTTTCTTTGAAGATGATTAAATTAATCATTGATATCTCTAAAATGGGGGAGGATTGTTGGATATTTTAGAAATATAATATTGGGCTCTTTTGTGGGCTTAAATAATGATTATAGGCTTTTGTTGTTGGGCTATATTTGGTCAGAGATGGTTATATCTATATGACGTGAACAACATAAGAAGGAATCTTGTTTTTCTTTTGTGGTGTGGTCTTTTAGAAAGAACACAGAGAAGAAGGTTACAGTTTCTTCTCGTAGAACATCAAAATCCAAATCCAGACTCAAGAAATCTCTGTCTAATCCGATAAATCATTGTGAATAACCCACAAATAGGTTTATCTGATAGTGATTCACGATTCAGAGATTAATTAAAGTTGTGTTTACTAAGTTTCAAGTAAGTTGTGTTTATGAAGATTCAAAGGTACAGGTTTGATTTCTATTGTTTGATTCCAATATATGTTACATCCAACATATACCAGTTGGTGCAAGTAGAAAGTCTAGAGACCCTGAAGGCCATCGGTTGCAGTTCAAAGCAAGACTCTTTAACAACAACTTGTTGAAGGCCATACAATTGTATTTAACTTCATTATCAATCAGTTTAACACAATCATCACTACTTTTAGAATCCATAAACACCACAACACCACCAAAACTCTTCTTCAACTCTGTTGTCTCAATACCCTGCTAATCACCATAAAAATGCCGTCTTCCTCATCAAACTTTACTACACTGACATCATATGTGTATGATCCATCTTGTGCTTCAACAAAATTCACACAATCCTCATGTATCAACAAATAGACTCCACCACATTACCCTCGTCACTTTTCGCCGATCAATACCATCTATCAGAATTTTCATCAAACACATGACAGTCACTAATTTCACCGGCATTTTGGGGGTATTTGGTCGCAACCCCACTTCCCAATTCAACATCAACACATCCAAAAGCAACATTTTCAAAGCGCACAAGTTTTTCCTCTTTTACATTACACAATCATCCAATTCTTTATCGATCTTTTCTTCAACCCTTTATTATACCGTTGTTCAGAGTGGTTTCTGACATGGTGGTTAAGCGTTGCTATTGTTGGTGGTAGTGTTGTGGTAGATGCACTCTTTCATCGGATCTTGGAGGAGGAGGAGGTTGAAGCCAGCTGTTTGTTGTGGTAGGGAAGGGTTTGGATGGTGATGGTGATGGCAATGGTTGAAAAGGATGTCACAGGCAGGTTGGTTTCCGGCGGTGGTGGTTAGGCGCTGCCGTTGGTGGTGGTAGTGTCGTGGCACCGTTAGAGACGGGATAGAGAATCCAGGCGTGGTTGGATTGTCGACGAAGGTGGTGGTGCGTCTTCGTCAATTGTCTGGAACTAAATTAGAAAGTGGCCAAAACTCACGAATTCGAGAGTTTACTTTTCATAAGGCCACCATTTTCTAATATATAGGTAACGTCAATTACCTGGACTAAATTAAGAAGGGGCCAACTCTCACAAATTAAAGAGTTTACTATTCATAAGGCTACTATATTTTTAATATATAGATAATTAACTACATAGATGATACATGTGATAAGCTTAGATCGCAGAAATGAATTCTAACATTAAGAAATTACATAAGTGCTCTCAATTGTTTAAAAAATATATAATTAATGGTCCTGAAATGAATATCACTTTTTTTTGTTAAGTAGAACCAAAATAACTAAATGGCCATATATATATATATATATATATATATATATAAACACACAATAGAGAAAGGTAATGATTACATATGGATAGTAAAATTAATTAAATGAAAATAAAAACTACATAAATAAAAATATTTTTCATTATAAGCATCATATGACAAGTTGGCTTAATGGTTAAATCTTCTTTCAATACAACAAAAGGCATCCAGATAAGTTGTCATAGTGGTAGAAGACTCACCTTCCAATGTGGAGGTCAAGGGTTCTACTCCCACTTGAGGCACTTTGATGGATACCAGGTGAGGGGAGAAATCTTGAGCATAATCTCGGGTTCTAAACCGATGGGGGGCGCAATTTTAACAGCAAAAATAAGCAGGTTTCTGCGCATCAGGTGCAGCTCTTATGAGGGTGGCGCCCGGTAAAACGGGTTATCGCTCGCTTGAAGAAGGGGTCTTCTGAGGCCTGCTGGCGTGGTGCATATGCCACGACGTTACGTTCGGTTGTTGTTGTTCAAAAAAAATACAACAAAAGGCAACGGATTTAAATCCTAGCAATGACAAGCTTTTTATTTTATTTTATTTTTTTTCGTTGTGTTTTCCTAATCATTTTTTAACGAAATAATAATAATAGTAAATAAATAATAATAATGAACAATGTTTTCTTTTGTTTTATTTGTCAGTCATATGTTCATGTTTTTTTAATGCTAAATTTTGCAAATACAAAAGTCTTTTTATTATCTTCGTTCTATGATATTTAGTATCGTGTTCTTACATTAAGTTTATTGTTTTTGAGTAGATTGATAGTAATTTCGACCATTTTTTGTGTCTATGTTTTAACATTCATGATATTGCTACCGCAGTTGTGACATAATACTCATATCGACAAAGTGGTATAGCTTAAGCCTTTTTTTTGGCATTGTGTGAGGTGCATTTTTGGTCATTTTTATTTTTTACTAATATAAAATGACGATGAATTATGACTAGGCACGGTTCTTTTTTTGTCCGTTTTATTTTTTGACTGTATGTTTTTGTTTCTTGATGCTATGTATTATGACTAGGCACGGTTCTTTTTTTTGGGTGTGACGATCGCATTTAAGTCAAGTACACTTTAAGGTTTTATGTCTGAGTAACAATCGTTGTGACATGTTTTTCAACACGGGGAAACCCACTAGTTTATGACTAAATACAAAAATAATAATAAATTAAATTAATGGGACTCAATACCTAATTAACTCACCTAATTAATTTTTTCCTTTTATTTTCACACAAAATACTCGTACCATCCACCACTAGCATAAGCCTTTAACACCATTAGGCTATCCACAGCAGTTACCCCACTAAAAATTTCTACTAATCGAAATTTCCTGCCATGTCATCACCCAACTGAAAACCTTAAACCCTCACAGTGGTCACCTCACTAAAAACTCTTCCCCACTATTCCAAATCATCAACATTAAAAATAAATAAAAACATTACATTAATTTAAAATAATTCAATATTTTACAAAAAACACACATTACATTAAAAAAACAAAAACATATTAAAAACATACTAATCGCCTTAGATGTTACAAACAACAATATCGGTGCGAACCCTTTCGATATGTTCGACCAAATCGGCTTTTAATGACTCGTGAATGCTTTTGTTTCGCAATGCCAAAATTTGGTTATCTCTTCGCGGGTCATCAATGTCAAAAGGAGATGACGGTTCGTCTTCATCCGGTACAAACGTGCTAATCGACTTGCACTCACATTCAAGTATCATATTGTGTATTATGATACAGGCATACATAACTGATCTATTTTTTTTTGGGATGCCATGCTCTAGTTGGATTTTTTATAATTTGAAATCTTTTTTTAAGAACACCAAAAGCCTGCTTGACATCCTTCCTTGCACCCTCTTGAAACCTTTTCTGTTTAAAGGTTGTTGGGCATGTTATTGTTTGCATAAAACCGGCCATTCTGTGTAAATCCCATCAGCGACATAGTAACTGTGAGCGTACTCGTTATCGTTACAAAAAAACGATGATTGTGGAAAAACATCGTTTTCCATATCATTGAGTAACGGTGACGAGTTTAGAACGTTGTTTAGGTCGTTATTCGCACCGGGCATGCCAAAATATGCATGCCAAATCCATAAATCCTGTGAAGCAACTGCTTCAAGAATAATTGAAGGGCATCTGTGATCACTTCTCATGAATTGTCCTCTCCATGCAACCGGACAACTTTCCCAATATTAGTGCATACAATAAATACTACCAAGCATACCGGGAAACCCATGATAATTTTCATGGTATTCATACAAATTCATCACATCATTATAATTTGGTTTGTGCAAATATTTAGGACCAAAGAGTCGACGAATATTCTTACAGAAATTATAAAGGCATTCTCTGGAAATGCTGTTAGACATCTATAAATAGTCATCCATTAAGTCTGTGACAATCCGGCAATTCCGGATTAACTCCGATAAACCCAGAACTAACCGAAACGATACGAAATCAAACAAAATTGGACTAGAAAGTGTATAATTAATCTAATTGAGTTTAGAAACATCTAACTTACAATAATTCCATTTGAAATTGACCAAATTGGGGATTTTGACTTGTAAAAGTCAAAATTCGGTCAAATGGAACAATTGATATTCAAATTTAATCTTTCAGAAAGATGCGAAATTCATCATATAATGAAAACCCTATGGGTTTAAAAGCTAATATAATTGGATTTCATGAATTCGAATCAAGGGAAATGGGGTTAAGGTTCGAACCGACGATGGTACCAAAAACTACATGATTTCGACAAAGTAATTAAATTAAAAATACCCTTTGACTCATCTGGATTCATAGAACAATAGCCCCATGGTGTTTGGATTGATTGATTTCGAATTGGGAGTCAATTGGAACTCACATGGTTCGGTTATGATTAACAAAGGGGTTAGTGGGCCGATTGGGCTTAACACAATTTAAAACCATGATCTGTTAAGGAAATCTGAACTAGAGGATATGGTAGAGTGTGTGTGTGTGTTGGGTTGGAGGTCACGGGTTCGAAACCAGGCCCCAATAGTTTTTGAGATTTAAAACAATTTTCAGTATTTTGATCATAAAATCTTCGTTCTAACTCCGTTTTAATCCGTTCGAGTTGCGTTGGAACCGTAACGAGATCCCGAACCAAATAAAATAATAAAAGTTATATTTTAACACGAAAACGTAATCGCGTATAATTACGCTTATTTAAATAAAATCATATACGGTTATATGATTTAATTAAACGATTTTTAAAGACACGCGTACTTATAGATGCACGTTTCTAACAAGTCTAACATACGTGTGTTGACACGTATGTGATTACACATATAAAACGAAATCTCGAATAACACAACGTTATTGTTTAAACACAAATTCTTCGTAGAGGATTATCTACGCAATTTCACGTGTGTTGATCATTCTGTTTGCTATCAAAGGTGCGTACACGGGCCCTTTTCTTATTTTAACTGTTTTGGAGGAGAAAACATGTGCAACAAATATTTTAGATACATATCACTTGCATGAGTTAGCTGTTTACATTAAGTGCGAACATAACATTACAAGTCCTTACACATCGAACCGTTTAGTTTGCCGTAGTGCAAAGCGTGTTAGTTGGAAATAGATCTATTAGGTTTGACAAACCTCACTTGGTAGATTGTAGGTCTACGCAAGTGTTTGACTAGCCAATTCACATTGCTATTGTTTGTGCTAAACAATAGTGGAAAGGCATCAACATTCTAACAGTCAGCTTCGGTGTCGACCGCTTATGTAAATAGTACAAATGACTAGCTATCATGACTATGCATGTGTGATTATGTTATATGTAAACATTTTGTTCAAACAGTTGTTTCAAACATTTGTGAATACTTAAACCTGTGTATGCACCAACCTTTGTGTTGACTTGATTTACATGTTTTCTCAGGACGCTAAGGTACAAGAATAAGCAAGCATGGACTAAGAGATCGAGTCTCATGCGTATCTTACATTACAAATATTTTGGAATTGAACATTTGAGACTTTGAATTGTAATTTACAGTTTTCAAACCGTTATGTTTTTTATTGTTTTAAAAACACTTTCGCAACGTTATAACTTTGATATTACAGTTTTAGACCAAGGTATGTTTGAAAATCATATAGAGGTCTTCGTTATGTCTGATGATCTGAGATCCTGGTTTGTCACATCCCAAACGATATGATTCCGTTAGTTGAAATTTGGGGGGTGTGACAGATTGGTATCAGAGAATTGGTTATAGTGAATTAGGTTTGCATTAGTAGACCTAGACTATAACTGTTAGACATTAGACACTTGTTTACACATCTGAGTTTTGCCTAGTATTTACATTTGGTCTTATGTAACAGATATGGCAGCACCATCACCACCGCACGTGATCGTACTTGACAACGAGGAGCCGATGGCTCCAGCATTTCAGGATCATGAGGAGGATCCGGAGGAAGATCCCGTGGAGGACTCGGATGAGGATCCTGAGGAGGATCCTGAAGAGGACGACATCCACAGGAGGATCAACAGGAGGATCCTGAGGAGGATCCACAGGAGGAACCACAGGGGGACCCACAGAAGGCTCCTGAGGAGGTACCTACCAAGGAGTCTTCTTACCGTATACCACCTAGATTCCGTGCCTCTAAGAGGCCACTGTTTGAGTCTGATGATATCTCCGGATTGACCTGGGAGTCAAAGTGGGCTAATGATAGGATCAAGCACATCACGCAGGAGCTCAGGGATGTAAACGCTCGGTATGCAGAGCTTCGTAGTGTAGTCCAGGGGAAGGAGTCTCACATCGTACATCTGACTACACGAGTGCAGGAGGAGGAACACCGCTGAGGGGAGGTTGATTGAGTTGGAAGAGCAGTTTGTATCCGACGCGGAGGAGTAAGAGGAAGAGGAGGAGATACCAGCACAGGATGTTGATACTGACACTGACTCTACTATTGAGGATGCGTGATTCTTCTTTATTTTGTTTAAACTTATAAGGGGCGGGTTGTGTTCCTACATTAGATGTTTGAAAACCTGTGTTTTGATTTTGAAAGTATTGTAATCAAATCAGATTATTATCTATTGGAAAACTATTATATATTGCCAACAATTGTGTTCAATCATACAGTTGCATGTTTGTTGTTTGTTGTATTGTTTACACGTTTCACATCGGACTTTGATAACACTCTAACATTTCTTTTAACTAGGAAGATAATGGCCGGTGAGAACATCAATATGACAGTCGCTGAGCTCAATGAGCTGATTAATAGCAGTGTCACGGAGGCAATCGTGAACTACACCCAGACACACACGACAGGACCACATGGTCCAGCAGGAGGATTGGTGAATCCACCGGTTTGCACGTTCAAGACGTTATTCGACTGCAAACCTCATAATTTCAAAGGATTGAAAGAGGCCATTGGACTCCTTCGATGGATTGAGAAAGCAGAATCAGTATTTGAAATGTGTAATTGTCTGGATGAAAACAAAGTCAAGTATGCCACGGGTACGTTAGAGGGTCCAGCGTTGACCTGGTGGAATTCAAATGTTCAGACTTTGGGATTGGGGTAAGTGAATGCCTTAACCTGGAATGGGTTCAAGACATTACCGCAAGAAGAATATTGTCCTCGCAGTGAAATGCAGAAACTGGAAGAGGAATGTTGGCATCTTAAGATGGAGGGGTCTAATATCGAGGATTACACTACTCGGTCACATGAATTGGCCAGACTACTACTACACATGGCTACTCCACCAAGCAAGTGGATTGGGAGGTACATTGGGGGATTAGTGCCTCAGATCCAGGGGCTAGTTACTTCTGCAAATCCCACAACCATTCAACAAGCTGTTCGGTTGGCGCACCAACTGACTGATCAGGCAGTGCTATAAGGAATTTTGCCTAAACGAACATCAGCTACTAAGGTGGGAGACCACAAGAGGAAGTGGGAAGGTAACTACTCCAAGAATTTCAACCAACAATCGTTTCAGCAGAACCGCAAACAGGATTCAAACAAGACTTATCACAATTCGAACAGTGGTCGGCAGTCATATGGGGGTATATTGGTAAATACCCAAAGTGCAACAAGTGTGGATTCCATCATGTTGGGAATCAGTGTGATAAGTATCGGTGCCAACGGTGTGGCAAAGGAGGGCATGCAGCCAAAGACTACCACGGGAAACTGCAAAACAATTCCAACAATCATAATAACAATCAGAACAACACTCAAAAGGGGTGTTATGAGTGTCGCAAACCGGGGCACTTCAAAAAGGATTGCCCACAACTTAAGAAGGGTGGGAATAATGATGCAAATGGCAAGGCAACGGCAACGACACCAATAACAACAATAATAACATCAACAATGGTGCTAGGGGTAGGGCGTTTGTGATTGGAGGACGGCAGGCACGGGAGGATCCCAACATTGTTACGGGTACGTTCCTCTTGAATAATCACTATGCCTATATGCTATTTGATACTGGTGCAGACCAGAGTTTTGTATCTAGTTCATTTTCTAAGTTGCTAAATGTTAGTCCCACTGCCTTAGAAAACCCATACACTGTAGAACTAGCTGATGGCAAGTTAATTGTAGTTGAACAAATCCTTAAGGGATGTATGCTTGATTTGATGGGTCAAACACTAGAAATTGACCTTATGCCTATCACTTTAGGCAGTTTTGATGTAGTCATTGGCATGGACTGGTTGTCAAAAAACCAGGCTAAAATAGTATGCCATGAAAAGATCGTCCGTATACCTCTTTCATATGGAGAGACACTGTATGTACAAGGCGAGAAGAGCATTACGCCACTGCGTCTCATATCTTGTATGAAAGCACACAAATGTCTGCGTAAAGGTCATACAGCAGTTATAACACTTTTAACTGAGAAGCCGGTAGCTGAGAAGAAGATCGAAGACATCCCAGTGGTTTGCGAATTTCCTAAAGTATTTCCAGAAGACTTACCGGGATTACCACCTATCAGACAAGTGGAATTCCGAATCGACCTTACACCAGACGCAGCACCGATAGCTAGAGCGCCTTATCGACTTGCACCATCTGAGATGCAAGAGTTATCTACACAACTGCAAGAGTTGTTGGATAAGGGCTTTATACGACCTAGTTTTTCACCGTGGGGAGCTCCAATCTTATTTGTTAAGAAAAAGGACAGGACTTTCCGTATGTGTATCGATTACCGGGAACATAACAAGTTACCATCAAAAACCGGTATCCGTTACCTAGAATTGACGATCTGTTCGATCAATTGCAAGGTTCGAGTTACTACTCGAAGATTGATCTCAGGTCTGGTTATCATCAACTCAGAGTTCAAGAAGAAGATATTCCAAAGACAGCATTCAGGACGCGCTATGGCCATTATGAGTTCTTGGTCATGCCATTTGGGTTGACAAATGCTCCAGCAGTATTCATGGATCTCATGAATCGGGTCTGCAAACCTTACCTTGATAAGGTTGTCATTGTTTTCATTGATGACATTCTCATCTATTCCCAGACTGAGGAAGAGCACGCTGAACATCTTCGTTTGTTGTTAGAATTATCGAAACAAGAGCAACTGTACGCTAAGTTCTCGAAATGTGACTTCTGGATGCGAGAAGTTCAATTTTTGGGTCATATAGTCAATGAAAAGGGCATACATGTTGATCCAGCGAAAATTGAAGCGATTAAGAATTGGGAAGCACCTAAGACCCCTACCAAGGTAAGACAATTCCTTGGTTTGGCGGGTAATTATCAACAATTCATTGAAGGTTTCTCAAAGATCGCTCAACCACTTACAGCTCTTACTCACAAAGGAACGAAGTATAACTGGACGGATAAACAGGAAGCTGCATTCCAACTATTGAAACAGAAACTCTGCAGTGCACCGATTCTGTCCTTACCGGAAGGGACGGAAGACTTTGTGGTGTATTGTGACGCATCTGCACAGGGTTTGGGATGTGTGTTGATGCAACGTGATAAAGTGATCGCTTACGCTTCAAGGCAACTGCGACCACACGAAAAGAATTACACTACCCATGACTTGGAATTAGGGGCAGTGGTATTTGCTTTGAAGATTTGGAGGCATTATTTATATTGAACCAAATGTACCATTTACACTGATCATAAGAGTTTGCAACATATCTTTGATCAGAAAGAACTCAATATGCAACAACGAAGATGGGTCGAGTTGTTGAATGACTACAAATGCGCAATCAAGCATCATCCGGGAAAAGCTAATGTGGTAGCTGATGCTTTAAGCAGAAAAGACACATCAACAAGACGTGTTCGCGCATTTATGATGACGATACATACTGACTTACCTGACAAGGTACGCAGTGCTAAGCTTGAAGCCTTGGAAAAGGATAACTTGGAACATGAGTCCTTGCGAGGAATGGAAAAACAATTGGATGTCATGCCTGATGGAACTCGTTGTTTCATTAATAGACTTTGGATACCCTTGCGTGGTGGTCTAAAGGAACTCGTGATGGATGAAGCGCACAAATCCAGATATTCAGTCCATCCAGGATCAGACAAGATGTATCACGACTTAAAGGCACTGTATTGGTGGCCTCATATGAAAGCCGACATTGCTAAGTACGTTAGCAAATGTTTGACTTGTTCGAAAGTCAAATTTGAATATCAAAAACCATCTGGTTTACTGCAACAACCAGAAATACCGATGTGGAAATGGGAACAGATTTCAATGGATTTCATTACTAAGTTACCCCAAACACCAAGTGGTTGTGATACGATATGGGTAATTGTTGACCGATTAACGAAATCTGCACATTTTCTGGCAATTAAAGAAACCGACAAAATGGAGAAATTGACTTGCCTTTACACCATTGAAGTGGTCGCGCGACATGGCGTACCAATTTCCATCATATCAGATCGGGATGCCCGATTCACTTCAAACTTTTGGAAATCTCTCCATAAGTCCTTGGGAACTCGTTTAGACATGAGTACCGCATATCATCTGCAAACCGAAGGTCAGAGTGAACGTACAATTCAGACGCTCGAGGATATGTTAAGAGCGTGTGTCATTGATTTTGGTGACAGCTGGGAAAACCACTTACCGTTAGTGGAATTCTCTTACAACAACAGTTATCACACAAGTATTCAAGCGGACCATTTGAAGCATTGTATGGTCATAAATGTCGTTCAACGGTTTGCTGGGTTGAAATTGGTGACAGTCAGATTACAGGTCCTGAACTAGTACACGAGACGACTGAGAAGATAGTTCAAATCCGGAACCGTATGGCAGCGGCTCGGGATCGACAGAAGAGTTATGTTGACAACGTCGCAAGCCGTTGGAATTTCAAGTAGGAGACCTAGTTCTTCTAAAAGTATCACCTTGGAAAGGTGTTATACGATTCGGCAAGTGCGGGAAGCTTAGCCCATGCTACGTAGGACCTTTTGAGATCCTGAAAAGGATTGGTCCGGTAGCGTATCAACTCAAATTACCGGATGAACTCAGTGGAGTTCATGATGTCTTTCATGTTTCAAACTTGAAGAAATGTCTTTCTAACGAGACGTTGATTGTACCACTTGAGGAAATACAAGTGGATGAACAGTTACGATTCATTGAAGAACCAGCTGAAATCATGGACCGAGAGGTCAAACAGCTCAAACAAAGCAAGATCCCGATAGTCAAAGTCCGGTGGAATTCAAGACGTGGACCTGAATTCACATTGGAAAGGGAAGATCAAATGATGAAGAAGTATCCCCATCTGTTCAAAACAACAACTACAAACACTGAGAAGGCATGTTAAATTTTGGGACGAAATTTCCTTCAACAAGGGGATGACGTGATGCTTCATACATCAACATTTCAGATTTCAAACTGTAAGCACAACCACTTTATGCAATAGGTTTGTTACAAACATTTGTGCTACATTACATTTTATGTACTGCATTTCATATGTTACATGTTATGGTAGTACATACATGATTGGTTTCAAACACTCACTATGTACAAGATTACATAGCACAGTATGATCAAACACAAACATTCACAGTTAGGTGTACTAACTGTTGTGCACGCAAACAGTTACATAGAACGATCACACTTAGGTGTGACGTTACAAACATCGAACCTTGTGTGTGAGTATACACAAGCACACAGAATGATCAGATATCACACTAACAAGTACAATTTGAAACCACAAGTAGTTTCCTAACTACTATTAACACTAAGCAATTTTCGGGACGAAAATTCCTTCAACAAGGGGATGATGAGACAATCCGGCAATTCCGGATTAACTCCGTTAAACCCAGATTTAACCGAAACGATACGAAATCAAACAAAATTGAACTAGAAAGTGTATAATTAATCTAATTGAGTTTAGAAACATCTAACTTACAATAATTACATTTGAAATTGACCAAATTGGGGATTTTGACTTGTAAAAGTCAAAATTCTGTCAAATGGAACAATTGGAATCGAAATTCATGATCATCGGCTGTAATGAATCGAATTAAACATTCCATTAACTCCTACTAATGATAATAGTCAGTTATCATCACAATTAACATCATAATTAACGAATTAAGTCAAGTAATGGTCGAGTTATATTGAAACCGTAGCCCTTAACTCTAGAATACACATAATTCGATTTCAATTCGCACAATTGCACTTCCCTAAACACTATTCAGCACATTTAGAGGATAATACAAGCAGCGATTGATCCCAAAAGCTTTAGATTGAAGAATTCGATTGTGAAGAGGCCGAACCTAGGCTTGAATTCGATCTCCATCAATTCTAAATCAAAACAGGTAGCAAATCACACCCACACATGCTAAATGGGCCGATTAAGTCTAGCCTTCACCGAATTTCATGTAACAATATCGAATTATATGAATTCGATAACTAGGGTTCATCACGAAAACGATTTTGGGGGTTTCGATCGAGGGGGGTTCGAAAATCAAATTAAACCATACTAGTAGTTTCAGAAACCTTCGACTAAGCTAAACCATATGCCAATTTCATGAAAGAAACACGAATTGATAGACTTCGATTTCTAGGGTTCCTTATTATAACTGATTTGGGGATTTTGATTTAAAGGAGTTCAAAAATGAAATTGAGTATTACTGTTAGTTTCAGAAGATCTCGAAAAAGGATAACCCTATAACAATTGCATCTAATTATATCGAATTGTTCAAGAACGAATTTTAGGGTTCTTAGAATGAACGGTTTTGGGGGTTAAGAGTTTAAAAATCAAATCAATCTATGCAGAGATTTTCGAAATTCATATTTTAATGATAACCCCGTATCAATTTCATATAATAATATCGAGTTAAAGGGTTTCTAATTCTAGGGTTTTCTATGAAAAAGGAATTGGGGATTTCGAACTAGATGAACTTGATATTCAAATTTAATCTTTCAGAAAGCTGCGAAATTCATCATATAATGAAAACCCTATGGGTTTAAAAGCTAATATAATCAGATTTCATGAATTCGAATCAAGGGAAACGGCGTTAAGGTTTGAACCGACGATGGTACCAAAAACTACATGATTTCGACAAAGTAATTAAATTAAAACTACCATTTGACTCTTCTGGATTCATCGAACAATAGCCCCATGGTGTTTGGATTGATTGATTGATTTCGAATTGGGAGTCAATTGGAACTCACATGGTTCGGTTATGATTAACAAAGGGGTTAGTGGGCCGATTGGGCTTAACACAATTTAAAACCATGATCTGTTAAGGAAATATGAACTAGAGGATATGGTAGAGTGTGTGTGTGTGTGTGTGTTGGGTTGGAGGTCACAGGTTCGAAACCGGGCCCCAACAGTTTTTGAGATTTAAAACAATTTTCAGTATTTTAATCATAAAATCTTCGTTCTAACTCCGTTTTAATCCGTTCTAGTTGCGTTGGAACCGTAACGAGATCCCGAACCAAATAAAATAATAAAAGTTATATTTTAACCCGAAAACGTAATCGCGTATAATTACGCTTATTTAAATAAAATCATATATGGTTATATGATTTAATTAAACGATTTTTAAAGACCGCGTACTTATAGATGCACGTTTCTAACAAGTCTAACATACGTGTGTTGACATGTATGTGATTACACACATAAAATGACATCCCGAATAACATAACGTTATTGTTTAAACACATATTCTTCATAGAGGATTATCTACACGATTTCACATGTGTTGATCATTCTGTTTGCTATCAAAGGTGCGTACACGGCCCCTTTTCTTATTTTAACTGTTTTGGGGGAGAAAACATGTGCAACAAACATTTTAGATACATATCACTTGCATGAGTTAGCTGTTTACATTAAGTGCGAACATAGCATTACAAGTCCTTACATATCGAACCGTTTAGTTTGTCGTAGTGCAAAGTGTGGTAGTTGGAAATAGATCTATTAGGTTTGACAAACCTCACTTGGTAGATTTTAGGTCTACGCAAGTGTTTGACTAGCCAATTTACATTGCTATTGTTTGTGCTAAACAATAGTGGAAAGGCATCAACATTCTAACAGTCAGCTTCGGTGTCGACCGCTTATGTAAATAGTACAAATGACTAGCTATCATGACTATGCATGTGTGATTATGTTATCTGTAAACATTTTGTTCGAACAGTTGTTTCAAACATCTATGAATACTTAAACCTGTGTATGCACCAACCTTTGTGTTGACTTGATTTACATGTTTTCTCAGGACGCTAAGGTACAAGAATAAGCAAGCATGGACTAGGAGATCGAGTATCATGCATATCTTACATTACAGTTATTTAGGATTTGAACATTTGAGACTTTGAATTGTAATTTAGAGTTTTCAAACCGTTATGTTTGTTATTGTTTTAAAAACGCTTCCGCAACGTTAGAACTTTGATATTACAGTTTTAGACCAAAGTATGTTTGAAAATCATATAGAGGTCTTCGTTATGTCTAATGATCTGAGATCCTGGTTTGTCACATCCCAAACGGTATGATTCCGTTAGTTGAAATTTGGGGGTGTGACAGATTGGTATCAGAGAATTGGTTATAGTGAATTAGGTTTGCATTAGTAGACCTACACTATAATTGTTAGACATTAGACACTTGTTTACACATCTAAGTTTTGCCTAGTATTTACATTTGGTCTTATGTAACAGATATGGCAGCACCATCAACATCGCACGTGATCGTACTTGACGACGAGGAGCCGATGGCTCCCGCATTTCAGGATCATGAGAAGGATTCGGAGGAAGATCCTGTGGAGGTATGATTCCGTTAGTTGAAATTTGGGGGTGTGACAAAATCTGCCATACTCCCGTATGCTAATTGTCGAATAGCCGACGTACACTTTTGCAAAGTTGTAAATCCACGCTTGCCTCGAGCATCCCATCTCAATTGAAAATAAGTATCCGCACCCTCTAGGTCGTTGACAATACATTCAAATAAAGGTCGTTGTATGCGGAAACGCCTCTTGAACGCCTTCTCATTATACAACGGTTCGCTTCCAAAAAATGACGCATCAGATCATGTCCCGCTTCCTTGTCTCGATTAATTTGAAGTCTTCTAATGATAGGCCGATGAATTTGAGACGCGTTTCGTTGAGCCATCGTCGCCAACGAGATAAAAAACCTCGTACCCTCGTTATCAGAAGATGAAGAGGATGATGAAAACACCGAAGAGGGTGATGACATTTTTATAAAAATTAATTGTATAAAAATAGAGATAGTTTGAATGAAAATGAGTGTGTAAAATGGTTGGAATGAGAGGTTTATAAAGTTTGAATTTTATCTTTTAAATTAGCCATTCATAGAAATGGAGGGGGGCCACTTGAATTTTGAATGGACCAATAAGGTGAGGGTTCAATGCACGGGGAGCGGGGCCGTGGAGCCGCACCGGGCGGGGGCCGTGGAGCTAGGGGTCGGTGTTCCCGCTAGGGGCCGTGGAAGGGGGCAATGCCGCTGGGTGGGCGGGACGTGCGCTGCGGATGGTCTTATTAATGAATCATCCATTCATCCCCACCATCACAAATGTCTGGCGACAGCGACATTATCACCATCCAACATCACCCATATTTACTCTAATTCACACAACTCTAACCGACCTCATTTTTTTTTGTCTCCTCTCTCTGTACTTCATAGTGCCCATTGATGATAGATGATTTAAATTAAGAAATAGCGTTTTAATATAAAATATGATTTAAATTAGATATAAGTTATACTTTAATTAATAATATAACAATATAATTTTTTTAAACATTTATTTTTTGATTCCATACACGAAAAACTATTTCTAAAAATGTCATTTTTTAAAAAATATATGTTATTATCCATGTCTTACACGAGTTAAACAAATATCAGTTTTAAATTATTTTAATTTTTTACAAATTCATTTTCATAAAACTTTTATTTCTTTTAAAAAACCGGTTTAAAAAAGGTCGTTCTACAAAAAACTTGTTTTCTAATCATATTTTACAGTAATTTAGTTTTATAAAAATTGTGTTTTTTTATATTAAGATTTTTATAGTATATTATGAACTATTATTTTATGAGAAAAAATATTTATAATATAATAAGTATTTAATATGAATGCAGTTAATAAGAGAGATAAGCCGGAAACTTATTGTGAATATGCTCTAAAAATATGACATGCATGCAATTTTATTTTTATTTACTAGTATTAATATACATATATATATACTAGCTAAGAAAACCCTGTATTACACGGGTTGAATAATAAAAAGTATATTTTATTTATATTAAATAATAATAAATATTTAATAATTATAAAATTATATTTATGATAATATATAATCGAATAATTCTTATTGTTTATTAAATTTTAATAAATTAGTAACTATTGGAATAAGAAAAATTATATTCTTAAATATTTAATTATATAATCTAATTACTAAAAATTAATATTATTTAGTATGAGAGAGAGGCGAGAAAAACATTTTTAGATTTAACCAGGACGCGATATGTGTCTCCTATAAATACTCCTTTATTAGAGTAGATATATATATATAGGTGATGAAATTTTTGATAACCCTCATCTTTTGTTACAACCCATTAACCATCATCCAATGGTTACTTGAAAAAGGTAAGTGTGTAGGATCGTGACACGTGTCAGATTCTTTTTTTTTCTTTTTTTTAATATAAAGGGTATTTAAGACATTTGTTATTTAAGTAAAGTTTACCCCCTTTTTTTTAAACATTCATAACTTTTTAATACTATATTAGTTTTAAAAAAAATTGCACCATTATACTCGTCTCATTTTTCTCTTTAATTTCGTTATAGTCTCGACTAGTTTTTTTTATGTCATGTATTTACATCATTGTAACGATCTTAAAGATAGCAAATTAATTAAAAAAAATTATAGCAATGGTATATTACTGTAATGTAAAAAAAATGAAGTAATGTAACACAAAATGAAGTAATTTACAATGACATAATTAACGGTGACGTAACACATTATTTTATTTTTCTCTAACAATGATAATTACAATGATAAATTACAGTGATGTAATAAAACACATTATTTTGATTTTTTTCTCTCACAATGATAATTATATTGATGTAATTTTTCATTGTTCGAAAAAAATTTAAACTAATTTGTTGTCAATTTAAATTACATCACTGTAATTTAAACCAAATTCACCGAAAAAAACCGAAACCGAATTTTACGTCAATGTAAATTACATCACGATAAATTACGTCAATGTAACTTACATCACTGTAATTTATCATTTTTAAAAAAATTTCAAATAAATTTGTTTTATTTAAGCTCGTTACAATGATGTAAATATAGGGCATTTAAAAAAAGAAAAAAAATTAGTCGAGACTATAACGGAATTAAAGAGAAAAATGAGACGAATATAATGGTGCAATTTTTTTTAAAAAATAATATATTATAAAAAAGTTACTAATGTTTAAAAAAGAGGGGGGGAAACTTATAAGGGGTAAAAAGACTATAATGCCCTTTTTAATATTTTAATAAAATGCTTATGTGTAAGCTTATGATTGGTTGAAATGAGTTATGTAGTTGTAGCAAAAAAAGATGATTATTTTTTATACCTTGCCCTATATATATAGATATATATGGTAGAGTTATAATAAAAAGGCTTAAAGTGGTGAGAAGTTTGAGAAGGATTGTGGGCCATTAGATGTATAATTTAATGTTTGAAATCAAAGTTATATTAAAAAGTTAGTGGAAGTGTATTTTAGTCATAGACACTTTTGTTGACTTTTTATCATATTCACCCCATTTTTTTAAACGGCCATAACTTTTATATACGATATTATTTATTTTTTTAAAACTACACCAAAAAAACGAGCATTTTTTATCTATAAAACGAGTATAGTATTGTTATATAAAAAAATATGTTTTCCTCCACCTTTTATATTTGTAATGCGTCATTGTGTCTTTTTGTTTGTGATTGTTTTTTGTTCATCGTTGTGTCATATCTGAACGTAAAACACAACTATGAGTATATTACACAATGACCTGAACGTAAGACACAATGATTGTATATTACACAATGTTTTGAAGATAAAATACAATGATGAATGTATTACACAATGATTGTTGTCTAAACATAGTGTCGTTGTGTCATATTTGTTGTCATTTGTGACGCACGTATTACACAATGGTTAGCTTAAGTCAAAATTTTTAGAAACAATAGTTATAAACATAACTGTGTTTTGGGTAATTGTGTCTAAACATAGTGTCATTGTGTCATATATGTTGTCATCTGTGATGTACGTATAACACAATGGTTAGGTTAGGTCAGGTCAAAAATTTTTAGAAACAATGATTATAGACATCATTGTGTTTTGGGTCATTGTGTCTAAACATAGTGTCATTGTGTCATATATGTTGCCATCTGTGATGCACGCATAACTCAATGGTTAGGTTAGGTCAAAATTTTTAGAAACAATGTTTATAGACATCACTGTGTTTTGGGTCATTGTGTCTAAACATAGTGTCATTGTGTCATATATGTTGCCATCTGTGATGCACGCATAACTCAATGGTTAGGTTAGGTCAAAATTTTTAGAAACAATGTTTATAGACATCACTGTGTTTTGGGTCATTGTGTCTAAACATAGTGTATATTGTGTCATATTTATTGTCATCTGTGATGCACGTATTGCACAATGGTTATTAGTACAATTCATAAAAACACAATATACAATAATACACAATATTGAACATAACACAATAGACACAATAATGATACGTAATACACAACAATCATGTTTGTTGTGAATAATTTCATTAGTCGTTATAATCAATAGACAAAAAAATCATGCATTATACATAAATTGGAAACAAATAACATATATATAACGCAACCAACAATAACATGCATAAAAACACAATGAAATAAAGTAACTAGGTATGTTTCTAACTATAAAGAATATGCTAAGAATAATTAACTAAACAAAGTTTTATAAATAAAAATGTTGTCTGATGGTTGTAATCAAATAATTTATTATTCTTCCTTTTATGTTGTTCTTATTTTAAATTTCATTTGAATAATCAAGTATCATAAAACTAATACAATAAATTCCTAAAATACCCTCTCTTGAAAATTAACCACAAGTTTAATCCAATGGCCAATATTGCTTTTCACCTTTTTCTCTAATCTCAACTTTTTCACTAATCTCACCTTTTTACTTGATCCTAATCCTATATATGTGTATATATATATATAGGCAATTCATAATTTGAAAAACACTTTGAATTGAAAAAACAATAAAAATACTCATGTAACGTGCAAAAAATTTTAATTTTTTTACTGTAACATCATTTCGTCAACTATTATAAAAACAAAGAAAAAAGCGACGAGCCAAATTTTTTTAAAAGTATTTTGTAACACCATGTAACATGTACATAACATCTAGGCGCAAAATCTTAGCCTAGTGTTACATGTTTTTTCATTGTTTTCATAGTTTACATAGTTTTCACAACTCAAGATAGTTTTCAAAATATTTTTACCTTATATATATGTATATAATTTTGATCTATAATATAGTTATAAGTTTTATAACCAGATAATTGAATCCTAGACCTACTCTATAAGAGGCACAAGCCTCTCAAAAACAAGCTTATGAAAAACAAGCTTTATAGTTGACCATACAAATTAAACAAACTTATGTCATAAATTTAATTAAGATACCAAAAACATGGAAGCCCAAAACACTGCCTAAAAATTTAGATAGTAAAGGTGGCTCTCAATGTGCCCATATTTTAAGCCCATTTTGTAAAACATGATGGTAGCTACACAACAATTTTTTTTAATATTTGAATAAAAGATCACATGTGTCTTCTAAAAACACTATTTTATTTGAGTAACTTTTTATTTAATTTCATGACCCTTTTGGATAAATTTGGCGTTACATAGAAGTAAGTCATAATCCGGTCAATATATACATATTGTTCAAATATCGAATATAGCTAGTGCTTGCAAATACAACCCATTAATGATGTTTTTGTGTTCAAGAAAATAATTATGAGAAATTATAAAATTACCGAGCTTGGAGGATGGTGATGGTCTCATTGTTGATTGAGCCAACATCACCACAAGTAGACGCTAATCCTAATTCCCCACTATGATTCAATTGTCTAAAGATGAATGCTGGCTGATTAGGAGAAGGAAGCATTGTTTCTTGATTGCTCAACATAAACGCTACGTTAGTCATTGTAGGCCGATCGCTAGCTAATTCTTGAACACACAAGATCGCGACATGGATGCATAAAAGAGCTTCATGGGCATCAAATGAATCTCCTAAAGATGAGTCAACTATCGTCAACACTTTATCTTGTTTCCACAAGTCCCAAACCTAAAAAAACGAGGTGTATAATGATTAAGTTTGTTTGATAGGATAAATAATCAACAAACAAAAAAATATATGATGATATTTTGTTACTTACATGCCCAATTAAATTAATTACCGAGTCCTTTTGATAGTAGCTGTTGTTTTTCCTACCACTGATTATCTCCAGAACTAAAATTCCAAAACTAAAAAATCAGATTTTACTGAAAAAAGGCCTTCCATTGCATACTCCGGAGACATATATCCACTACAATCATATAATGTCATTGTTAGGATAATTGAAACATATTAAAACTAAGTTGTGTTAGAGTTAAGAATGTTACGTACTATGTCCCAACAACCCTATGAGTTTTAGCTTCGTCTTCACCACCTCTAAAGATTTTTGCCAATCCGAAATCTGAAATTTTAGGGTTCAAATCTGAGTCTAATAAAACATTGCTTGCTTTTAGATCCCTATGGATGATCCTTAGCCTAGAATCATGATGAAGATACAGGAGTCCAGGAACAATTCCCTGAATGATGTGAAATCTTTTCTTCCAATCTAAAAGAGAAGCCTTTTCTTGATCTAGGATTGACACCATTCAATTGAATATATTTAAAAAAATTATAATATATATATAAAGGTAAAATTAAAGTTGGATTATGAGAATTTAATTGTAGGTTAAAAAACAAACCGAAGATGAAAGAATCCAAGCCTTTGTTTGGCAAGTATTCATAAACCAACATCTTTTCTTCCTTATGGAAACAATATCCCAAAAGCCGAACAAGGTTTCTGTGTTGAAGTTTTGCTATCAACGTTACTTCGTTCTTGAATTCTTGCATCCCTTGACCTGAACTTTGTGATAATCTTTTGACAGCAATTTCTTGCTCATTTAGCAGCTTACCCTAATTAAGCAGTAAATCATTAGTTCTTTATTTATTAATTAAAAACCATAATATTAGACCACAAAGTCGTCATCATTAATATAATCAAGATTGACACTAGCTATCCAAAGTCGGCTTAACCAATTTTGAGGCCTCAATTAAACTAAAAATTTGGGTTTTTTTCCCCTAAGCAGTGTTATAAACACTCCTTTTTATCGCACTTTATTATCTACTTATATTAATGTGAAAGACAATCCATCAAAGCCCATTAGATGGATTAGTTCAAACTCACGTCTTATAACTAAAATTCATTACATATGAAATTTTTTAAACAAATGAAAGACCCTAGGATTTTGAAGACTCTAAGCCCTTTCTTTAGTTACTTGGTTTATTGGGACTACCATTTAGCTACCTTATAAACTGAGCCGAAGCCGCCTTCTCCGAGCTTGTTTGAAGGAGAAAAATGATCAGTTGCTGCAGCTATTGTGCTCAAATCAAACACATCTAAATCAACATTTTTACCAATATCCTTCTCCATGAAAGAACCTTCCAAGGATTTCATACTATTCTTGGAACTGAATCCAACTTCGTCTTTATTCCGTTTGACTGTATCATACAAGCAAGCACAGTAATAAAAACTAGCTTATTAATGGCTTATTAATGTTTTTCAGTTCTTTTTTTTATTTTAAACAACAATTTTTTACATCAACTCGCTTTCGGCAGGGCTTGAGCTCTAACGACTTTATCATTTAGATCTAATTCTAGCTAGGAGCATGAGTCCAAACCCTAAACCATAAAATTGATTAATCACCCTGAACTATAAACCGGACTAACCATCCAAACCAAAAAAACCTCTTAGTTTGGTTTGATCCTAATGTACTCGAACTTTAAAGAAACTGTTGGATTCATGTTTCCGGAGTAGAATGCATGCTTTCAACTTAATTTTTATTTACAACAAAAAATAGCATTCAAGAGCTTTGGATTATGTTGTATTTTAATCGTAAAGTTCAAATAATTATTTATTTCATTTTTTTTTTATCAATTTCACACTTAATATTTCTAAGTAATCAAAACCAGTTGATTACAATAATGATATAATAATATAATATTTTTGTTTTTTTTCTTAAGATCAATGTTATTTTTTTATAATTTTTAGGAGCTTTACTAAACTTTTTTCTAAAAAAAGGTTACGTATAAAACTAAACTCAAGTTACAATACAAATATATATATATATATATACATATATATATAGGGAAAAGATAAAATGAAAACCACATCTCAATGAGAAAACCGCGAAAACCATTCAAAAATTACGTAAAACGAACGTATTTTTTTTTGAATTTTTTTTACATGTTTGTAACACTATTGGACACATTTTTATAAAAAAATATAAAAAAAGCGCCGACAAGATATTTTTTAAAAAAATATTTTATAAACCCACGTAAAACCTACGTAACAAAACTGAAAATTTTTTTAGTTTTGTTACGTAGGTTTTACGTGGGTTTATAAAAAAATTTTTTTAAAAATATCTGGTCGGCGTTTTTTTTATATTTTTTTATAAAAATGTGTCCAATAGTGTTACAAACATGTAAAAAAATTTCAAAAAAAAAAATACGTTCGTTTTACGTGATTTTTGCATATATATATATATATATATAAACAATAATCAAAATTAAAAATCTTAAAGAGAAGAAAATAATAATAAAAATTGTGATAAAAACTTAAACAAGTTATATTTACTCAACACATGTAATAGAAGAGAAAAAAATTAACGATTTTAACAAATTGGCTTTATTCAATCTATGCAACATATTGGCTTCTAACCTAGTAAATAAATAAATAGAAGTAGATAATTGTGTTATAATTCTAGAATGGAGCAGAATTCTTTAATCTAATGAATCTTCATGAGTTTTACTTAATTAATCCCTTGAAAAACATTATTTAATAGGGTTTTAGTTTTATTAATTAATAATAATTTAATGAACTTTGCGAACAATGTTTTTAGAAACGAATCAGACCAATAGGTTGGACTGGAAACTGGTCACATAACTGTCCAGCTTGCCTAGCTGAATCATTATTCAAGCGAACTATTGGACGAAATGAACTAAGTGGTTGGGCCAGTGAACCGCACTAGTTGAACCAGATTTCAATTTTTTATTTTAAATTACACATATAAATTTTATAATATTTATCCGGTCAACTGTATTTTCAATCTGGTAACACTGATCCGATCGACCCGATTAGTAACCCAGTAAAGTGACCGGTTCGATGTTCACTTTCGCCTTAAAAGCATTGTTTGCGACACACCTTTTTTCTTCCTTAAGTAACAACAAATGAAGGTACACAAGAGAAACCCTGCTGCAAGTATTGGCATCCCGATAACCATAAATTGGTATTTATGTGATTTCTTTCGCATCCGTGATAAGTATTGGGCTGAAACACAATCACAACGCCAACTAATAATTAAATAAGTATTTTTACTGTATATCTATACTCTATAATAAAAAAGTAACAATTTTGTCACTTGTCACCTCCTTAAACAACTATTGTCAATTGCTACCTTTTTACACCACTATTAACACTTGTCAATTTTTTATCATTCCATTTAATTTTCTCTCATGCTAAATAAATATATTCTCTCTCTTATTAAGTGATTTTTTTCTCTGATTGAATAATTATTATACTAATAACTAATATATTATTTATCATTTTATTATAAAACACACTAAATTTTTTAATAAAATAAGAAATTTGCTAAAATCAAAATTTTTTAAGTAAGAAATATTTTATTTCATAAAAACAAAATTTATAATGTACTATTAAAGGAGTTTTTAAACAATGAGATTTTTATAAACAAATGACGTTTTTTTAATTTATTTATAAACTGAAGTAATAAAAATGATAGAGAAAGTTATACTATTGGTCTGTTATGTCTAACGCTATTTTTAAATTGGATCGTTTAACTTTAATAATTACAAAAATTATATTTTATATTATTGATTTATAAAAGTTAGTTTTTAATATATTACAAACTAAAGTTTTTAACGTTATTTATTTCAAAGATATTAATTGTTACACATTAATTAAAAGGTCATATATCATTTGTATGATGATTAAAGTTTTCAATTATTTTTTATTACTTTAAAATATTTATTAAAATGTAAATTAATCATTTTATATCAAAATATCGTTTAATATTTGCTAAATTTTTATTGCTAAATATTTAATATTTTACGTGTAAGACACGGATTAATAACCAAGTATTTTCATATATGAAGATACAATTATGTATCCTTACCGACAAGTCTTCAAGTAAAAAGAACCACCCGCCGTTTAAAAAAAAAAAAAAGAACCACCCAAGTCTTTTAGGTGATGAAGTTATTGCACTTGGTTATAAATACATACATTCAAATTAGGGAAAATGTCATACAAATGTAACCAACTTTCAGTTTTGTTTCACTTAGGTCACTCATACATTTTTTTGTTCCAATTAAATCACTCATACTTTTTTTTGTTCTGATTAGGTCACTTTACTTTTAATTTTGTTCCAATTAGGTCACTTTACTTGTAATTTTGTTCCGATTAGGTCACTTTACTTTTAATTTTGAGTGACCTAATTGAAACAAAATTAAAAGTAAAGTGACCTAATTGAAACAAAATTAAAAGTAAAGTGACTTAATTGGAACAAGATTAAAAGTAAAGTGACCTAATCGGAACAAAAAAAAGTATGAGTGACTTAATCGGAACAAAAAAAAGTATGAGTGACCTAATTAGAACAAAGCTGAAAGTTGGTTACATTTTTATAAAGTTAACCCATTAATTAACCAAAAATATGACATGTGATATGAACTTGGGCCGTTCAAAATATAAATATACATACATATATATATATATATATATATAGGATTGGGTTCAAATGCTAACCCTCATTTATGGCACTAACCCATTAACCCTCATTATCCAATCATAAATAAACACATGGCTTTTTCTATTATTATTTGATAAGGGTAAAGTAGTAATTTGTTATATTAAATACTTTACCCCCTCTTTTTTTATACATCCATAACTTTTTTATGCTATAATATTTTTTTATAAAAATTGCACCATTTTACTCGTCTTATTTTTCTCTTTAATTCCGTTATAGTCTTGACTAGGTTTTTTTATTTTTTTTCGTATGTTCGTATTTACACCAATGTAACAAGTATAAAATAACAAATTATTTGTAACGAGTTGTAACGAATTTCGGTTTACATTGTTGTAGAATAAATAGGGTTTACGTTTAAGAATGTAAACGACCCAAGCCGATCCCGAGCTAGTTAATTACGTTATATTCTTGACTAGGTTTTTTTATTTTTTCCGGATGCTCAAAAATTCGTTATATCTACAAAATTGTAAATTCATTTTAATACTATAAAAAAAATTATATTTACAAGATTGTAAATACATTTTAATACTTTAAAAAAAATAGTATAACATTTTGTTGATAAAAACCCAAATAATTCGTTACAACTCGTTACAACTCGTTACAAATAATTTGTTAGTTTTACAAATAATTCGTTACAACTCGTTTACACTCTTAAACTTTTTTATGCTATAATATTTTTTTATAAAAATTGCACCATTTTACTCGTCTTATTTTTCTCTTTAATTCCGTTATAGTCTTGACTAGGTTTTTTTTATTTTTTTTCGTATGTTCGTATTTACACCAATGTAACAAGTATAAAAATTACAAATTATTTGTAACGAGTTGTAACAAATTTCGGTTTACATTGTTGTAGAATAAATAGGGTTTACGTTTAAGAGTGTAAACGACCCAAGCCGATCCCGAGCTAGTTAATTACGTTATATTCTTGACTGGGTTTTTTTATTTTTTCCGGATGCTCAAAAATTCGTTATATCTACAAAATTGTAAAGACATTTTAATACTTTAAAAAAAAATAATAGAACATTTTGTTGATAAAAACCAAAATTTGTTATATATACAAGATTGTAAATAGTTTTAATACTTTAAAAAAATTATATCTACAAGATTGTAAATATATTTTAATACTTAAAAAAAATAATATAACATTTTGTTGATAAAAACCAAAATTCGTTATATCTACAAGATTGTAAATACATTTTAATACTTTAAAAAAATATTATAACATTTTGTTGATAAAAACTAAAATTCGTTATATATACTAGATTGTAATATGTTTTAATACTTTAAAAAAATAATATAACATTTTGTTGATAAAAACCAAAATTCGTTATATCTACAAGATTGTAAATACATTTTCATAATTTAAAAATTATATTTACAAGATTGTAAATACATTTTAGTACTTTAAAAACCAAAATTCGTTACAAAATCAAGAATATACCGTAATTAACGAGCATCCAGAAAAAATAAAAAACCTAGTTAAGAATATAACGTAATTAACGAGCTCAGGATTGGCTTGGCTCGTTTACACTCTTAAACTTAACCCCTATTTATTATACAACAATGTAAACCCAAATTCGTTACAACTTGTTACAAATAATTTGTTAGTTTATACTTGTTACATTGGTGTAAATACGAACATCCGAAAAAAAATAAAAAAACCTAGTCAAGACTATAACGGAATTAAAGAGAAAAAAAAGACGAGTAAAATGGTGCAATTTTTATAAAAAAATATTATAGTATAAAAAAGTTATGGATGTATAAAAAAAGATGGGGTAAAGTATTTAATATATCAAATTACATTAATACTCTTATTCCCTTTTCTTTCAAATCAATTACATTATTATATTATAGTTTAATATCAACCATTAGATTAGCATCTTCTATTTTGATCATTCAATATGGTAGGGTTAATGGGTTAGTGCCATAAATGAGGGTTAGCATTTGATCCATTCCCTATATATATATATATATATATATATATATATATATATAGGATTTGAATCAAATGAAAACCCGATCTTAAAGAGAAAACCCTTAAACCCAATCTCAACCCTTAGATCAAACTAATTTTATATTTAAATTAATTTAATAAAAAAGGTATAATAGTATTTTTCCACACTCTCACCAATTAAATATTTGATTTTATTCACCTACTCATTAAATATTCACCTCTTTTATCTCTCTTCTCTCCTCTTTTTTCTCTCATCTCTCCTCTCTCCTCTCTTTATATATATAATTTATATATTTGATTTTCCAGAATACTACACATGTGTACTGTTTTATTTTTTGTTTAAAAAAATATTTTTTAAAATATTACAACTACAAAAATATATATTTTCATACAAAAAAAAGTCATATTTTTTTTAAAATACAAAAAATATTTATATTTAAATGTATATTTTATTATACAAAATAAAAAAAAACATATTTTTTACAAGAAAATATAAAAAATTACACATGCGTATAAATAAAAATGTACAAGATTTAATACACAAAGTACACTTTACTCAAAATACTACACATGTGTATATTTTATATATTTAATATTTATAAAATATTACAACTACACATGTGTAGTTTTTGGTTAATTTTGATGTTTTTTATAAATTTACATATGTGTAATTTTTTTGTTTCATATGTAAAATAAACATGTGTAATATTTTATTACGGTTGAGAATATGTAATTTTTGTGTTTGTGTGGTGAAATTTTTGTTTGATACATATGTGTATATTTTTTGTTTTTCTTTAAAAAAAATTGTTTTTTTATAAAAAAATTACTTTTAAAAAAAATTACTTTAAAAAAAATTACTTTTTTTATGTCAGATTCTGTCTCCTCTCTCTTCTTTCTCTCTCTATCAGATTATGTCTCCTCTCTCCTCTCTCTATCAGATTCTCTCTCCTCTTTCCTCTCTTCTCTCTCCTCTCTCCTCTTTTATCAGATTCTCTATCATCTCTCCTCTTTTCTCTCTCATCTCTCATCACAAAAGTCATTTATACCCCTTAAAGTCAAAAACCCCATTAAAATATTCAACTTTAATTATAGACCACATGTTTTTTCTGTTTAATTAATTAAAAATTAAAATAAGTTTGATCTAACGGTTCAGAGAGGGTTTAAGGGTTTTCTCTTTTAGATCGAGTTTCAAAGGATTCAAACCCTATATATATATATACACACATACATATATATGAACTTATAATTAATTGGATTTTCATTGGAAAAGAGGTTTGGGAAGACCAAATAATCTTTTGGTAAATATAGAGAACAGTAAGTTTATAGGTCGTTGTCATGATCCTTCAATAAATATGACCTCTAAATATGCCATCAATATTCTATATGACTTTTTCTTTATAAAACTCGAATTAAAATTATTATATTTTTCAAAAAATAAGGGCATTAAAAAGCTATAATATAATTTAACAGATAACAAATTAAGATCATATAGTTAGAAACAAGGCACCTAATTCAGCTGCATCAACCCGGACATAAAGCGATTGACCTCCTTCTGAAAATGTTCTCGTATCGATCATGTCCCCATGCCACGTAATGCAATCTCCACCGGTTACTTCTTGGCTAATATCAGCACTTGCATACCCCAAGCACGTGCAATTCCTCAAGCACAACTCCTTACACGCTTTTAATCCCAAACTCATGTTCACACGTGCCGTCGATGTGTCAGGAACCTTAACTTGGTTCAACTCAACGAACCCATCTCCGGACTCACACAACTGTGTCCCGACCTTGATCTTACACCCTCTTGAACCATCCCTTAGGAGCCAGTCCTGTTGTGACTGTGCCTCGTAGCCAGGATAACAAACACACTCAAAAGCGGCAAATGTACTATACAGATCACAAAGGCCAAAAGGACCACAATGGTTATAGCCATCGCACTGGTCATTTGGATACGACCAGATACCGACCCACTTTCGGTCCACCTCGTTCCAACTTTGCCTGTCTATGGTTCTAGACTCAGTAACAACTAATCTAGATAAAATGGACGTGTTGCGCAAATAGTAAATTACCACCACCTCATTGTCGTTGTTTATGTAAGTACCTTTAAAAAGATATTTTACGCTCATCTCAGGTATCCCGCTCCATCCCAGACCCGTCCATGACCCGGTTCTCCAAATTTTTGCAACACCTTGATACAAAAACAACTGAGTTGACCCAACAAGCTCCATTTTATGTGAATAATCCCCAACACCGGGGTTCACACTAGACTTCCAAGATGTAAACACCCGGTTCAAACCCGTTTTCCTATTTATCCCAAACTTCATGCTGGGTAGAAACGTATTTGACGGGTAATCAAAGCTTTGCCATGAGTAAACATCTCTGTTTTGGCCTTGAAACAACACCAAATTCCCCGAATCTAATAATTGAGCCGTTGAAACATTGTTCATCTGCACTCCGGTAACGTTGGTAGACCAATACATGAAACTTTGGTCTTGTTCGTGTAGGACGAGGTTTCCGGTTTCATCAACGGATAGGATCCCGGACGAGTTGGTGATCGGACGGTCTCTATTGGCTACCCAAACTACCGTTTGTTCCGAAACTTTGTTGTACCAGATACCCACGTACCTGTTGCTCGAGTTTGTTGGGCTAAAAAATCCAAGAGCAAAAGTTTCTCCATTAGACCACACGCAGTGGGTACCCCGCGTGGCCAGCGGCCCTTTTCCCCGCCGCGGGGTCGCACGGGAACACCGCCACTCGGCCCGCGGTGCCCCGCTCAAGTCGCCCCAACGGCTCCCGCTCCCCGTTTACTTTGGTGGATTTTGATTGGCTACTTGTTTATACCGTTGTTCAACGGTAATAAATAAAAAAAAAAAAAAAAAAAACAAATTTTTAAAACTAAATAAATACCCAACCTTTTTTACCCAAAAAACCATCCAAATCTCTTCATCTTTCATCTTTCTCTCTATATTTTTTAAAAAAAAAACACAAACATGAATCCAAGGCCTAACAATCCCAATCCCGAATTCAACCCGTTCTCGTACGATCCCGAATCGCTTAGAAATTTATTGGCACAACTACAACAAAACCCAAACATCCAACACTTTCAACAACATCCACCAAACTTCCAATCTTCTTCAAACTTTCAACCCGGTTTTGCTCCCTTCTCTCAACCTAGGTTCGAATCTGATTTTGTTTCCCCGAGCCAACATGATAACGAGGTCGTGCCGGAGACACAAGACACTCAGAAACGCAAAAAAGGTAAGAAAAACAAACAGCCGGCTGGAACAGGGCCGAGTAGTGGTCCAATGGCACCGAAGCAATGGACTCACGATGAAGAAATCGCTCTCGGAAGATGTTACATGGACGAATCCGAGAACAAAACCAAAGGTAAAAATTTTATTACTTAGTTTTGTTATATATTATTTTAAAGGGTTTAATTTTTTAACTTACTTTTGAAATTTTTTTTTGTAGGTAACTCGCAAAAAGGGGAAAATTTTTGGAAAAAAGTAACCGTTAGTTGGCACAATGTGATGGGCTTCGACGCCGAATACCGCACGTATCATCAACTAAATTCAAAGTGGAAGGATATGTGCACCAAGTTAACAAAGTTTAGTGGGATCTATAGCAACTGCGCAAACAACTGAAAAAGCGGGATGAGCGACGAGAACGTTTTGAAATGGGCCGAAAAGGAATACCAACTAAAGAGTAACGGCCAAACGTTTAACCACTACCACGTTTGGGTGGCGATAAAAGACTCGCCAAAATTCCGTGTTCTTTGCCAAGAAGGTAACGAGGTCCAAGGTTCTTCAAAAAGAACCAAAAATTCCGAATCGAACGAGTATTCGCCGAGGGGTTCGACCGCACATACAAATTACGCGGTTAACCTAGAGGATGACGAAGAAGAAGCCGAGTTCGACACCCCACCGGAACCGGTTAGACCGACGGGTCGAGATACAACAAAACGGGCGTCCTCTTCGAGTCGTCAAACCGTCTCCTCTAACACGTCAACAACCGAACTCGCCGAACAACTCCAAGCTTTCACAACTTTTCAAAAAATAAAACACGAAGAAAGGAAAAAAATGCACGAAGAGAAAACTCTCCGATCCGACCTCAGAGCACTTGAGTCTATGCCTCCCGACATGCTCGACGACGAAGATCGTGAAATAATGCAAAAAATGAAAAAGAAACTCTTGGATAAATATCGTTAAATTTTATTTGAATTGTTAGTTTTTTTTTGTATGGTTTTTTTATTTAAATTTGCAATGTAATTTTTATTTTATTTGTATCTTTATTTGAATGGTTAAATTAAATTCTAAGTTTATTATTTTTTGTTTGCAAAAAAAAATTAAATAAATCAATTAAATTTAAAAAATGTTGATGACGTGGAATAGTGGGGAAGGGTTTTCAGTGGGGTGACCATTGTGGGTGATTAAGGTTTTCAGTGGGGTGATGACGTGGCATGAAATTTCAGTGGGGAAGGGTTTTCAGTGGGGTGACCGCTGTGGATAGTCTTAGAGACCAAAATATCCCCATCTTTAACGGGTTGGCTTAGTGTGATGGTGTCGATAGAAGTGCAAAACTGGACAATACTCAAAAAAATTAACATCGATGCTAGAATGCATTTTTTCTTGCACATTTTGATCGATATATGTCGTTTGTGTGTTTGATGTTTTATAGAAAAATGTAAGAGAGTTAAGGTTACACATGTAGGTCTCTATCATTGCATATAGGGCTTTATTTTATTTATTATCTTTGTTTGTATTTGATGTCGATTTGAAAACGATTTATATTTTCATAGATAGAGTTAAGATCTGCATATATCACATCTTTTTAAAACCTACATATCTATATTATATAATAAATCAAGATTTTTGTTTGTTACATGTAATGTAATAAAGCATGTTTCATTTTTCTCTTTCTTATAACTTAGAGAATTAAATCATTTGTTAACACTACTTTATTAATATTTTAACTAATAAATTTGACAAACTATTAGTTTAACTTCTTTTCTTATATTTAATAAATTATGTATACAAATAAATAATTAAGTCATGAATATCTTACACTTTCAGTATAAAAAACAAATAATTAAACAAAATAAAATAAAATCAAACAGATATATTATAAAACAAATTGTAAACTATACAAATAATGATTTTATTAAAAATGAGAATATAAAAAATCCGAATTATTTCATGTATATTCATATATTTTTATTACTAAATAAATTAAAATAGATATATTATAAAAAAATCGTAAACTATACAAATAATGATTTTATTAATAATAAGAATATTAAAAACCTAATTTATTTCATGTATATTCATGTATTTTTATATTTTAACTTACTATTTTCATTAAATAATATAAAACTTTTAAATATTTTCATTTTTAAGTAAGTTACAAAAACTAAGTACTTATTAATGTATTTTACAAATTATGGTATATAAATAATTCATAAAAGTTAATTCTTTTTATATATAGTAATATTATTAAATGTTAGTGTATAAATATTTTTTACTTATTCAGCTAGTTATATAATAAAATATGATAATTAACTTTAATATTTAAATATTTTATTTTTTTTGACAACAATTTATTTTAAATTGTTATAATCTGTTTATAACTCTTAATTTAAAAATATAAATAATTGGTAACATTTATTATCATTGTAGTCATTTAATTTTTGTTTTTCAATGTGTATTTATTACTTAATTATTGATATCCATTATTTAATCATGCATTGTGAATTATAAATATGAAAAATAATTAATATATTATTAAGCAAATGAAGTTACTATGCAATTAGTTATAAAGTTTTTAGTTAAACTTATTTTCTTATCTAAAATTCTATTTAGGTATCTTGCTATCATTAACTTCAAATTATGTTCATTAAAATATTTAATAATAATAGTAATTATTTTCCATGAATTATTTTTAAATATTTAGCTTAATAAGATGATTTGAATGGTAAAATACAATATGTATAATTATAAAAAAAATTAAGTGTAATTCTTATTTTTTTATAAACATAACTTTTTTATTAAAAAGTATATAACATTTTGTATATTAAACCCGTGTAACACACGGGATTTAACATAGTATCCATAATATGAGTAAGATTTCGTGGATATTATTCATTGATTGATTGAATATAAAAAAAATACATGTATTGGTATCATAGGAGACGTTCGGATAAATAAAAGAGGTTTGAGTTCAAATCTTGAAAAGAAAAGCTAAAGTAGTTTGAAATAATTTTGAAACTGCTTAAAAAACAAGTATTGCCATCTATTCTGAATAATGTTTCTATTTTTTGCATGGTAGGTCACACATCAGTGCATTTTATTTGATATATTTTATTTATATTTGTAGTTTTAAAATTAAAAAAAATTCAGAGATCATTGATCGATGTGTAATTTATTAATATTTTCTACAATTTAGCATAAAAATTATTAATTTCCAATAAAATCTATACTAATAAATAAAAATAAAAGTGGACACATGTCACAATTTTAAGCCTTTTCACAATAATTTTCCACACTCTCTCTCATATTAAATGCATACACATTAAATAATATATTCAAATTATATTTCAATTAAAATTAAATTTTAACTCATATAATACACAAATATTAAACCATATTTTAAAAAAAAATGTATTTTCTTTAAAACCAGCTTTTTTAAAATGAAAGTGTAAAAACACAAACTTTAATAACAAATGATTAAAAAAAATAATATTATTATTTTAAGTTTTAACTTATATTCAATTTCAATTGTACTTTATATAAATAAACCCTTTAAGATGTTTGGAAATTTTTATTAATAATTATTTAATATATTTTTATTTAACCCGTGTAATACACGAGGAACTATCCTAGTTATATATATATACACACACACACATCTTAGTCTATGACATTAATGACTTCACTATCATAATTCTGTGATTTTTTTTGGAAAATGAAAGATTGACCATATCAAAATAATATTAATGATATGAGAAGATTGCACATACGTTGGACAATGAGTTCAGTAGATTGTACATACGTTGTTTCTGCCACGTGTCCATCATTGAAACCACTATTTACCAGTTTCCAATTTCTGCTTAATGAATCTCGCAATTGCTACACCCGGGTCATGTGTGAAGAACTTGTTTTTTTTAGCCTGGATAGAAAACACTCTTTTATAAACGTTTGCGTCACTTATTTTTCTTTGACCAAAACCCTAGTTGGTTTTCTCCTTCGCCAGCCATCCACAATACTGGGTGCAATCAGAAATATATCTTGAATATGTAAAGTTTTATCCATGAATCGTTCAACTTTCTAATATTTTTTTTCGTATTAATATGTCCTTTTGATTTTGATTTGGTTTGTGAGCATAACAAACCCTATATTTTAATTTACATCACGATATGAAATCTCTTGCATATGTAAGCTCATCAATGTTTTAATCATATTTAATATAGTTTATGGTTTCAAAAAAAGGCTGCATTAGCTGAAGTTACATTAGATATAATGCAGTTTTTTGTTACACAATGCACCTTTTCCCCCCAAATGCTACACTTTTAAGTGCAACTATTTAAAAAATGTTATATTATGTAATAAAAAAATTGCATTAGGCTAAATGCAACTTTAGCTAATACAACCTATTTGCATCCTTTTGTTACAAAAAAAGTTGCATTAGGCTTGTTTTTTAGTTATGTTCTTCTCATTTTCTTTCATTTCTAAATGTAGATCAAAAGCTAGGTTGTAATCGCCATCACCATCCATCGGACGTCTCTGTATTCGACATCACAGGTAAGTTTCATCCATCCAATAATCATTCTTGCTTATAATCATGTTATTCCCATATGAATATGTTATTCCGATTTTGGTCATGTTTTGTATGTAACCCTATTTCTAAATTTGTTCCTTTTCTTCTTCTTAATATTATTTGAAGAACGCTAATCACTTGTGTGTTTATTTGTTAATTATATACACATCTGTTTTATGTAATTATTCATAATGTGACTAGTAGTTTTTGCACAATAGCTTTGGTTATTGAAAAATGCATAGGTGAAAGAGCCTAAAATAAATTGTTGTAACTAGTAGCCTTTATTTAATGACTTATGTCATTAAATTAGTAAAGGTGAAAGAGTCAAAGAATCATGTTAAACTTGTAGTTTACTTTCTTTAGGTCTTATTGATTTAGATTTTGTTTCTATTTAAGTTTTAAACATATTCTTATATATATATATATATATATATATATATATATATATATATATATATATAGGGAAGGGTATAAAAAATAACACTCTTTTTTTGTTACAACTACATAACCCATTTTAGCCAATCATAAGCTTACACATATACATTTCATTAAAATATTAAAAATGGCATCATAGTCATTTTACCCCTTATAAGTTTTCCCCCCTCTCTTTTTTAAACATTAATAACTTTTTTTTGATATATTATTTTTAAAAAAAAATTACACCATTATATTCGTCTCATTTTTCTCTTTAATTCCGTTATAGTCTCGACTAATTTTTTCTTCTTTTTTTAAATGCCCTATATTTACATCATTGTAACGAGCTTAAATATAACAAATTTATTTGAATTTTTTTTAAAAATGATAAATTACAGTGTTGTAAGTTACATTGTTGTAATTTATCGTAATCTAATTTACATTGACGTAAAATTCGGTTTCGGTTTTTTTCGGTGAATTTGGTTTAAATTACAGTGATGTAATTTACATTGACAACAAATTAGTTTAAATTTTTTTCGAACAATGAAAAATTACATCACTATAATTATCATTGTGAGAGAAAAAAATCGAAATAATGTGTTTAATTACATCACTGTAATTTATCATTGTAATTATCATTGTTAGAGAAAAATAAAATAATGTGTTACGTCACCGTTAATTATGTCATTGTAAATTACTTCATTTTGTGTTACATTACTTCATTTTTTGTTACATTACTGTAATATACCATTGCTATAATTTTTTTTAATTAATTTGCTATATTTAAGCTCTTTACAATGATGTAAATACATGACATAAAAAAAATAAAAAAAAAACTAGTCGAGACTATAACGAAATTAAAGAGAAAAATGAGACGAGTATAATGGTGCAATTTTTTTTTTTAAATAATATAGTATTAAAAAGTTATGAATGTTTAAAAAAAAGGGGGGTAAACTTACTTAAATAACAAATGTCTTAAATACCCTTTATATTAAAAAAAGAAAAAAAAAGAATCTGACACGTGTCACGATCCTACACACTTTTCTTTTTCAAGTAACCATTGGATGATGGTTAATGTGTTGTAACATTATTTAAGGGTTATCAAAAATTCCATGCCCTATATATATATATATATATATATATATATATATATAAAATTGTATGGGTTAATATAGTTGACCCAAATTTATTTTACATATATAATAGGTTAATATGAAGACCATGACAAGGACATAGGATAAGCATAGTGGACTTAGTTAATTTTAAAATGTTAGATTTTCAATTGTAATGTATTTCTTTAAAGAGTTAATTGCAATTTGCAACCCTGTGGTTTAACCCTTATATAAGGGATATTTTTAAGGATTTTGATATCAGTATGATGGTTCTCGGTTGTTCTAATGGTTTTCGGTATTTTGATAGTTCTCGACACATGTTGATTCTCGGATGGAGGACTGGTTCTCGATGGTGTTTGATTCTCGGTTGCTGGGTGGTTCTCGGAAGTTCTTTTTGTTTCATATAAATAGTTGTTTTCTTTGGTAGCTCATTAGACATTCATTCAGTTTATTTTCAAAGAAGTTTTGATTCTCTTGTTCTTTCTTGTTCTTGTATCAGACGACTATTTCACGATCAATATACACTCGTATGCAAGTTTGTGAATGTTCATCTATTTCTTGATTGATTAATTATTGATTTCCGCTCATTAGTTAGTTTTAATTGATATCGATTTGTTTAGATCCAAGTGTTTGGGACTTACAATTGGTAAAAGAGCCATTCGAATTAATTCGATGCTCATTCGATATCATAAATCAAGAAAAATCATCATTTTTTGGTGATTTGGAAGATTCAAGGCTGAGTTTTTGAAAGAGAATCTGGGAATTATTCGAGGTGTTCTTCGTGTTCTTCAAAAATTCAGCAAGGTTAAAAAGAGAAAGAAGATAATCTTGGAGAATCAGTCTATTTTGAATTTCCTTAATTCGTGGAATTGGTTGATCTGATTGGAGAAAATACCGGAATATACAGCTGAGAATCATTTAACAGAAAAGTGTTCTCGGTGTGAGCGTATTTTTTTGGGAAATCATTTTCGATTGAAGTTGTTTTCGGGTAAAGCTATTGTTGTCGGCTGAAGCTGGAAAATCGTTCTCGATTGAAACTGTTCTCGATGAAGCTATTTTTTTGAATTTGGGTTCTCGGTGACTTGGGGTGTTCTTGTTTGTGACTTTTATTGATTTAAGAAGATGTTAGTTACACATCCAATCGTATATTACAATGGAGTCACAAAATCAAGGTCAGAATACCATGTATTTGCAAATCATGCAAAGTTTTCTGATGCTAAGACCTGGAGATCCATTTAGAGAGGAAAAAAGGGTGCCTGTATGTTCCTGAAGGGTGTACTACCAGGGTTCCTAAGCCAATTGAGGAATACACTGATGACGATTTTGATATGGTGGAACAAGATGATAAAGCACTTGCATCATTAACTATGGCTTTAGGACCGGATATAGCTCAGGGTTTCAAGGAATGCACATCGGCCAAAGAATTATGGGAAGCTTTAATTCAGATGTATGAAGGAAACAATGATATGAAAGAGAGTCGGAGAGATATGCTAAATCAAAGATTTAACATGTTTAATCATGTTCTTGGAGAAAATCTGGAGACTTAGCTTCGTAGATTCGTTTGCTTGATTACTGAAATGAGAGGAGCTGAAATTTTTTTGTCTAATGGAGAAATCAACAAGAAACTGATGAATTCCCTACCTAGGAGTTGGTACATGAATGTGGCTTTGATCAAGAAAACCAAGGATTCATATAGAATGAGTTTGACTGAATTGATTTCAATCATCAAATCCTATGACATGGATGATAGGCCATGCATCCTGAATCATAATAGTAGTTTAAGTGTTGTTGGGTGGAAAATTCAAACAATGCCTTTTTGTCTCAAATCTCGACTCGAGCTAATTCATCCAAATCACACACTTCTACAAGAGAATTAAATGTGCCCATCATAGGGAGTGAATGATAGAAAATATCCAGCATTACCAGTTGTGGAAGAAAATCTAGCACTATTTGCTGCATTTATGAAGAGCTACAATGCCTTTATGGCAGGAGTCTTGAACCATACAAGCATTGTGTCAACTGAGTTAGAACAAGTTCATCCTAAAGATTTTGAGGAAATGGATGTTACTTGGCAGATGACCATGGCTATTTTTCGGGCTAAAAATTTCATGAGAAAAACATGAAAGAATAAATGGGCTGACAAAAACAAGAAAATTGGTTTCAACAAAGATGATCTTAGAAGCTTCAATTGCCATGAAAAGGGTCATTTTTCTAGAGAATGTAAGAAACCAAAGATGGAGAAAACTGGAGATTCGAAGCGGCATCATCTTCTGGATCAGAATATCGCAAGGCTTTGGTGGCTCAAGAATCTGGAGGATACAGTTAGAGTGATCAAATTCAAGCGCTGAACCTGGAAGAACCTCATGCATTCATGGCTAACGTTGTGGGATTAGCTTCATCAAAGGTACATTCAAATCTTTGTTCTCAATCTTGCATAGATAAAGTTGAACAATATCGCATCCATAACTTTGAGTTAATCGAAGATATCCATGGTCTTAAAAGATCTAAAAGTGCTTAACTAAAAATGAAAAACTCTTTAAAGAAAAAAATGAATCACAAATAAAAGACATTTCTTGATTAAAATCAGAGTTAAGCGAAAAGGGGTGTCATCTTAGGGATGCTAAACAGAAAAATCAAGAACTCATTGCTGAAATTGAAAACTTAAAAGAAAGATTGAATGACAAAGATTATTCTTTTAAGAAGTTTGAGGTATCTAGTAAGTTAGTAACCGACTTACTAAATTACCAGTTGCATGGAAATAAGAACAAGGGTTTGTGTTATAACAAAATGCCTCCACCATTCAGCGGCATTTACACTAGCTTGCGTGACACTGAAGAAGAGGTTGAGAAAGAAAAACAACTTAATTATGGTGTTTTTGTTTCACAATCTAAAAATTGTGATAATATTGTCACAGGCCGTGTGAACTTTGCTAATGACTCTACTTCATGTGCAGGCAAGATAGATCTTTATAACATTGTGGTGATAGAAGATGTTGATTCTGATTATGATTCGGATAGTGATGTTGATTCTTTTGTTCAAAATCATTTACCAAAAGTTTGTGTTGAGTCTTTTCAAAATGACGATTGTCTAGTTTCTGAAAAGCGTTGTTTGAACTCAAGTTTAAATTTGAATGTAGTTCCTTTTGTTCCAAATGGTTTAATTTCAAAAATTGCTGATGATACCTTAAAGGTCGATGTCAAGGATGAATTACCATTGAATACATTAGCACGTCCAACTGTTAAAGTTACATGTGATGACTCAATGCGTAAATTATGTTACAGCATACCCTCTGAGAGCAATCGTAAATCAACCAAAACCATTAAGTCCAGTGTGAATAATTTTGGTTATGAAAAAAACAGACCTGCTTCGATTGTGGTATCCCTGGTCATATAGCTAGAAACTACAAAAAAATAAGAACGTTTTGGTACATTTGTAGTCAATTAGATGTTTACAACTAGAAAGGAAAATGAATCTAAGTCAAACAGGTTCACTAAACCTGAGACAAGGAAGTCTTTCTTTTTTAAGTCTAAACCTTTTGATGGTGACCGGAACAAAAACAAGAAACATATTCATCAGTCATATAATAGTAAAGTCAGAAGTCAAATGAAAGATGGTTGTTTAAATAAACAGTGCAAAAGGGTTGGTATAGGGGTGTGCACGGTTCTGTTCGGTTCGGTTTTTGGCTAAAACCGAAACCGAAACTGACATAGTCGGTTTTTAGTTATTACAAACCGTTCGGTTTTTGGTTTTTCGGTTTTCGGTTTTTTTGTCGGTTTCGGTTTCGGTTTCGGTTCGGTTTTTGGTTTTTTCGGTTTTTTTTACTTTTTTTTTGTTTTTTTGTTCGCTCTTACGCCCAACATTGAAAATACAAACATGTTTAACAATTAATAAATCGATTGATTGAGCACCAACTACTTAAAAAAAACAAAATAAATACCATCGTGTTCTTATATTTAAAAAAATCAAATGTAAATAACTAAATATGGAATAATTCCAATATTTTTTTAAAATGATAGATTTCATATAATCTAAATTTTTATCATCTCCAACGGTAGACTTTTTGTACGTTTTTTCCCGGTAAATAAGTATGGAAATAGCAATATATATATATATATACATATTAATTTTTAAGAAATATTAAAAATCGGTTCGGTTCGGTTTTTTTCGGTTTTTATAAAATGAAAAACCGCAACCGAACTGAAAAATTCGGTTTCAGTTTTTTTCGGTTCGGTTTTTCCCGGTTATTCATTCGGTTTGGTTTTTTAGGTTCGGTTTTTTCGGTTAATTTGGTTCCGGTTCGGTTATTTTGGTTTTTTGCTCACCCCTAGGTTGGAATCACTTCGGGAATTTTAAACAATTTTGGAAAATCAAAGCTTACAAATCATCAGTTTCAAGTAAATCTGCTCTAACTGCAAATTGTACAAAACTCAGCCCCAAATTCGCCTGGGTTCCCAAGACTCATTAATTTATTATCATGTGCAGGAAAAATCGAGTAACTCTAGCTACAAGAGATGGTATGTAGACAGCGGTTGTTCCAGACACATAATAGGAGACATTTCTCAGCTATCTGATGTGCACAACATAAGTGGTGGAAATGTCTTCTTTGCAGGAGGAGAGAAAGGAACTTTTTCAAAAATGGGAATTGTAACTCATGGAGCTCTATAATTTACTAATGTAAATTTTGTTGCTGAATTGTCTCACAGTTTGCTGAGTGTGTCACAAATCTGTGACAAAGGATACTCCACTCACTTTTCGAACAAGGAGTGCTTAATCCTCAAGCATGGCTTTGTAATTCCTGAAGACTAGATCTTGCTTCATTCTCAAAGAAAAGGAAATTCATAGATCATTGATATGAATATGGCACCATCATCAAGTGCAACATGTCTCTATTCCAAGATAGCTACTCATGATGCGATGTTATGGCACTGAAGACTCGGTCATGCAAACATGAAGAATCTTAATTGTTTGGCAAAAGGTCAGCTGGTCAGAGATCTGCCGGTCAGATATTTCTTGTCGATCGAAAAGTGCATGAACTGTGCAAAAGGGAAACAACATCGGAAGCCTCACAAAATCAAATTAGTGAATTCGATTGACTCTGTCTTGTAGTTGCTTCATATGGATTTGTTTGGTCTAATAAACGTACTCAGTCTATCTCGCAACTCATACTGTTTAGTGATCATTGATTACTATTCAAAGTTTACCTGGGTATTTTTCTTATCCAACAAAGGAGTGACTTCGGAACTGATAAAACATTTCATCATGTTAATCGAAAATCAGTTGAATTCAAGAGTAAAAGGAATTCGTTGTGATAATGGCACATAATTCAAAAATGTTGTTTTGAATTATTTCTATGCTAAAAAGGGAATTGCTCGAAAATACAGTGATGCTCGTACTCCTCAACAAAATAGAGTGTCTGATCGAAGAAATCGTACTCTTATTGAAGCTGCTCGTACTCTTCTTTGTGACTCAAAATTGCCAACATTCTTCTGAGCTGAAGCAGTTAACACTACTTGTTATGTGCAAAATTGCACTTTGATTAACAAGCGTCATATGAAAACTCCATATGAAATTCTATATGGACATAAGCCTACTGTTGGTCATTTCTGTGTTTTTGAATGTCCATGCACCTTGCTTCATCAAGAGTCTCTTCCCAAATTTAATGCTCAAGGATCTGAGTATTATTTGTTTGGATATTCTGGAAAGACAGCTTACAGAGTATATAATAAACTGACAAAACAAGTGGTGGAATCTTACAATGTTCACTGGCTTGAAGAAAATCCCACTGATGCTGAATCTGGTCCTGCATGGATTTTTGATTATGCTACATTGTTCAAATCATTTCAATCCTTTTCTGAAGAGGCTTCTATCTCTGAAGATTTCTCTAAGAACTGCATAGAGGAAGAAGTTCTACAATCAAATAAGCCCCGAGAACTTAGCATTGATGTCACACCCCCAAATTCCTACTCGTGGTGTCAGTCCATGTGGGTGTGACGTGGCCAGAATCACAGCTCAATGTCATATAGAACAACTCTATATGCATATTTAAATACACTGTTTGACATACACTTAGCAAAATAGTTTGCAGCAGAATGATAATAAAATGTGTCATTCTTGATATCCACAGCCTGCTAGTTACCTGAGAATACAAGTTTAGATAAAGTGTCAACACAATGGTTGGTGAGTTCACATGTTTTGATATACATATATAGTAAGAAAATGTGTCATGCTGTTTATCAAATGTTAGTACCGAGTCCTAGGCTCCAAGTTTCAGTGCGTCACTACCGAACTAGACTTGTTTGTCCTTCCCTCCACTATGTCTCGTGCACACAGTAAGTTAGGTCAGAGTTTCACGGGTTATGACACTCAGTCATTATTGTGCCCCGTGGGGTTAGTCACACCCAAACGGATTCATCCAAACCTACCACGTTGTTCATACATTAACGATAAGACTTTGTGAGGGCTTGTTACGAGTTCAACACTTATGTTTGTGTAATAAACCAGCATACACAAAATTTTTATAATGGCAGTAATGTTTGACTCGATTCAACTAGTATTCTCCCCCTATTTGCAATGCTTGTAAAAAAAGTTAAAGAGGGGCCGTAAACTCACCTTAGTGATCAAATAGAGTATCGTAAGCGTAAGCTCCCGTGTAGTCTGTGCGTCGGTCACCGAAAACCTATATCGTATACCGTACGTGAGTTTGTGTAAGTGATCGTGATCATGCTCATGTTCGTGTTAGTGCGCGTGTTTGTGCTCAACAATCCTCAATTATTCATGTTTGTCCGTGTCGGTCCATAATGACCGTGTTAGTCCGTGTTGGTACATATTGACCGTGTTTGACAGTGTTTGACCAAAGTTGACCGTGTCAAGTCAACGACCCGTTGGTGAACCGTGTGACGGTTGTGAATCGTGTAGCAATCGTGTAAGTGCTCTTCGTGTGCAAAACACGCAAGTCGCGTCTTATGGACAACTTACTATTTATAGTAAGTTTCCATTTATGGAAAGTTCACAAAGCATAACGATTTAAAGTTATAGCATGCTGGTTAGTCCTACGTGATCATGTTAACACATAACACATTATCATACGAAATCACATAAGTCGTTTATAACATGTTTGTACATAAAGTTTCCTAAAATGGAAAGTTTTCATTTATAGCATACGTGATATCGGAAACCATCTAAGTTAGCATACCATCATTATATTACAACATTTTAGACCACTAAGCATGCTTAATTCATACAAAGTATTCATAAGTCACGATTTCTAACATTAAAGTTACGATAAATGGTAACTTTGCAATTTTTCATACAAATGGTTATCCTAAACCATTCTAATCCATTTTTATGTCACAAATCACTGTCATAAACCATTTAACATCATGTAGATATGCTCATATAACCAATTTCATCATTTAACAATACTTGACTCACAAAAGTTACTATATTTAGTAACTTTTGCTAAAATGACCCTATTCAATATCCCAATCACATTCTTAAGCTTCTAATCATCATATTATCCATCTAAAACCCTATTAACTTACATGCATGTTCATCATATTCACCATAACACCATTTTGTAGATAAAAGTTACTATAAATAGAAAGGTTATAAAAATCACATTTTTAATCATCAACCCAAGATCTAATCATGTTATCATGTTCCAATATCATCAAGAAACATATCTACATAATCAAAATCATCCCAACAATCATGGATCATACATGCATGCAATATTTCAACATTTCATGACCAAATCATTCATTTCAAAGACACACACCATCATGGATCATCACAAATCACAATTATAACATCATGGATCATCATTTACCATAGAAATATCAACAAACCCGGATTCAAATGGGTGAAAATTCGTGCATGCAAGGCCATGGGGCTTGCATGTGTGTTTGTGAGCGTGTAAGTGCGAAATATGGTGGTTTTAAGCCATGAGGGTTGGAGTACTACCTTCAAAAGCTTCTAAGATCCTGAGATGGTGATGATAACAGCTTCTACACCTCCTGAGTCGTGGGTTTGGTCAAGAACAAGGAAGGTGGTGGTGGTTCTTCAAGTTTCTAGCAATCTCCTTCCACTTCCAAGCTTTCAATTTTCAATCTATGGCTTCAACAATGGAGTTTTTGGGTAAAAATGGTGGTAGCAGGGGGTTCTGATCGAGAGAAACCGAGATGGTGGCGTGAGAGTTTAAGAAAAATGATGAAGGATAATATAGGCATCATTAGTCTTGGATTTATAAGATTTTGTCGCCTGAACGGCGTCGCGTACCGCGGTGGGGCTCCCAGATAATCTCAGGGTACCGTGACGGATTTTGGGATTAAAATCCTCTCGAATCTCATCGCGTACCGTGATGGGCCACTGAAGAGCCCAATAAGCCTTGTTTCATGGGTTTGATCCGTTCGTCGTTGTTTTCACATCTACGAACTATCGTTTGGCCTCGTTTGAACTTCCAAGTTCAATGTGTGAGTGTTTCGTGAGGTTTCGAGTGTTGTGTTACACAATGTGCTAGACGTTCACCAACGTTCGTGTGTTTTGATACGTGTGTGCGTTTCTCGATAATTCCTCGAATTATCTAGTTGTGTGTCAGTGTTCGTACTGTTGTTCCACGTGTCACACTAAATTAAACTAATTCTAGTGTCACGTATACACTAATCATTTAAATAAATATTTAAATAAATAAAATCTGACCTGGAATTTGCGGGGTGTCACAATTGATCCACCCGGCATGTACTCAAAACCACAGCCGCCTCCATCATCATCATCAGATCCAGTTGATGACCAGAAAGATTCATCACAAATTTTGGAGTCTCCTAATCTAATCTCTCTAGATCATATTTCATTTGATTTTCTCAAGTCTGTGGCTGAAGAATATCTGGTGGACCCTATCACTCCTAATGCAGCAACAAATGTGCCTACCTTATCAAATGTTCCAGATACTCCAATTCCGTTCTCTACTCGTATATATCATCATCTTGACAAAGTAATTGGACCAATTAACTCAGGAATTGTCACTCGAAGTGCATCAGAAATTCTCAATGAATGTATGTTCTCATTTTTGTGTCATAAATTGAAACCAACAATATCTCCATGGCATTGCAAGACTCCAGCTGGATTGAATCTATGCAAGAAGAATTAAATCAATTTGACAAGCTAAAGGTATGGAACTTAGTTGATTTACATGCAGGAAAGAAAGCCCTTGGAACTTGTTGGGTATTTAAGAACAAAAAGGATGACTCGAGTGTGATTGTTTGTAACAAGGTTAGACTAGTGGTTCAAGGATATAGACAAGAAGAAAGGATTAAATATGATGAAGTCTATGCCCCGGTGGCCCGTCTTGAAGCCATTCAAATCTTTTTGGCTTACGTATCATACATAAACTATACTGTGTATCAAATGGATGTGAAGACAACCTTTCTATATGGTGATGTTAAAGAAGAAATTTATGTCTCTCAGCCACCTGAATTCATCGATTCAAATCATCCTCAACAGGTATTCAAGCTGGATAAAGCATTGTATGGTCTACATCAAGCTCCCCGTGCGTGGTATGCTACTCTGACAGAAAATCTGTTATCCCATAGATATGTTCGTGGAGCCATCGACCAAACCTTGTTCAGGAAACAAGTGAACGATGACTTAATTTTGGTGCAAATCTATGTAGATGACATCATCTTTTTGTCAACAAATGATAAGTTGTGCAAAGAGTTTGAAAAAATTATGCGCAAAAAGTTTGAAATGAGCTCTTTTAGAGAAATTATCTTCTTTCTTGGTCTAGAAATCTTTCAAGAATTTTCTGGTATATTGAGTCATCAAGGCAAGTATGTTGATGACATACTGGCTAAATTCAAGTTTGATGACTGTAAAGCTGTAAATACTCCATTGGCAACCCACCCAGTCATGACTGTGGATGAAGATGGAACCTCTGTTGATCATAATTTATATCGTTCCATGATTGGTTCCTTGATGTACTTAACTGCAAGCAGACCATATATCATATTTGCTGTGTGTCAGTGTGCTTGTTATCAGGCTAATCCTAAACTCTCTCACTTACATGCTGTAAAACGAATTTTCCGATACCAGAAGGGCAGGACTAGGCTTGGTCTTTGGTATCCTAAAAATTTTGAATTTAACTTACATGCTTTTTCTAATAGTGATTATGGAGGGTGTGATATTGATAGGAAGTCTACATCTGGTGGATGTCAATTTATGGAGACAGACTCATCTCATGGCAATGTAAAAAACATCATACTATCTTAACCTCAACTACTGAAACAGAGTATGTGGCTGCATCTGCCTGTTGTCCTCAGGTCATCTTGTGAGAATTATGTTCGAGAATTACGTCATCAATGACTGGCAGCACATATCATTGTTCTTGAAATCCACTTTGATTTGGAAATTGTGATTGTTACAGGTTGAAATTATAAAAGAAAGCATGAACATGGATGAAAACCGTGCAGGAAACGGAGTTCCAGATTCTCCAGAATCGAAAAACGTAGAAAAATCACTAAGCATTGAACTTTGGGAGCCTTTGCGGTACACCAAGGCTCAGTTGAACGTCCTTGGAGGTACGCGAGGAGTCCAAAATATATTTTGTACTCCGTATTTCTTCACGGTATGCCAAGGAAGAAAATCGCCTCCTTGGCGGTACGCGACGAGTAGGGCAGTTTGGCAGATCAAAATAGAAGATCAGATTTCATGCATAATGTGTTTATTCTTCATTTCTCAGACTTACCTTCACCTACATTTGGAAACTTGATCTTATACCATCAAAAACTCAGCTCTCAAGCTATCAAAAACTCCGAATCGCACCAAGGAACATATCTACAAGTGCTGATCGTTGTTTTGCGACTAAAAATCTGTCCGATTAGGTAACGATTTGTTTTAACCTACTGATTTGATAATGGTTTGATTAGATCATGTTTTTGAACGTAATGAAATATTTAGGGTTGTTGATTATTGCCTAGATGATGGCTAGGAATGATTATATACGAAGAACTTGATATGTTAACGGGTAAATCCTTGTTTTGATCAGTTGTGATGCCCGGTTATCATGAAACTATGCCTATGATTATAATTGTTTAAACCATTTGATTGTAACAATGTATGTGATTATCTTGATCAATCCTTGAAATGCATGGTTAAATCCAAGTGTTTCTAACTAATCACAATCATTAAGATAAGCATTTGAATAACTATCTGATATTTATGATAACAGTCATATTAGTATGTTGAACATGGTTATTAAACCATTCCAATGTCACATTATGATGTTTCATGATATCTGGGTAATCAGTAACAAGGATTGATCATTTTTAAGCCATAAATCCATCTAGAATCTGTTTCAATAATATAATTAACAAAGATATCTATTTGGTTAATCTGAGAATATTCTGATTAATCGAACGTGTCATCAAACTTGTATTAGGAACCTGAATTAGTATAGGTTCATACATTATCATACATTGTATAATATGACATTAAATCAACTAACTAAACATATGATATCAATTTGATGACTTTCAATGCAATGTCATTGACATTGGACGTTCAAAAAGATCTAATCAGTAAGTTAAAACATAAATAACTTATTAAACTTAAACTAACACAGAATCAAGTTATTATTACCAGTTTGAGTGTGATTCCACTACCCTCAATACTTTAGGTGAGTTTCGTACAACCCCTTTTATCTTTAATGTTTTACAAACATCAAGGTATCTTTGTGAAACAATTTCTGAACATATGATATGTATCACTATAATATGTGTGATTTCGTGTGATTTCTGTATGATTTCATGGGAGTTTGCCTTAGATCTTTATCATGTTATCCAAAAAGTCCTCATCCCTCAAAATTGTATCTAGTGAACCTATGTGGGGCCGAACGGGTGAACAATGATAGTACTATCAGCTGAAAACCCATTTGCTGGGAGCTTGCAACTCCCCTTGGTGTAAATGTTTGTCACTTGTTATCGAAACACTTTCTTAATGTTAGTGATAGACATTAAGATAACAAGGCATAAAGATATTACCGACAGGTAGTGTCTTCGTAAAACGTAGATGTGTTCGAAAGGAACTAGATACGGGTCCCATGGTTATCTTGAACTCTATATATCAAAAACTTGAGTAGCATATCATATTGTTTAACTTAAACTTTACAAACTCACCAACTTTTTGCTGACCTCTCCAAACTTAAATCTTTTGCAGGTAGACAGTGAACAAGTGGCGAGGTTGCATGTTCAAGCACTTGTAATTTAAATAATTTGGCTTGTCTAATAAACTTAGTTGTAAAATGTAATTTTGATTGAGATGACGAAACCCTTGTAATGTATTATCCTTAAATTAATCTGTGTGTTGTGATACCGGATCAAGTAAGTTACACCTATCTCTTAGAAATCACCACTATGCTTTCGGAACCTTCTCAATGTGACGAATGACATCATCAACAGGTGACGAGAGGTGGGGTGTGATCACGTGGTAAATAATTGCTTTAATCAATGTGTAAATACGTTATATTAGTGAATTTTGGCCCGAAACACGTTTACTTTGAGTATATGTCACACCCCTAATTTCGCACTCGTGGTGCATGTCCACGTGGATGTGACGTGTCCAGAATCACAGCTCAAGGTCATATAGAACACCTCTCTATGCGTTTACAAAACCAATGTTTGACACATACACTTATTAAAATGGTTTGCAGCGGAAAAGAAGTTATCATAACATATTTCAGCGGAAATCAGTTGTTTGACAAAGTGCAGCGGAAAAGTAAATAATCAAATACGACATTGTTTAAAACATAAATCAAACGTAATTGTTTTCAAAAGCTAAACATAAACAGAATGCATGAATGTCCCTATGCTCGGTTCCTTAATGTGCATTCCTGTCTTCATGCTAGTCATGCTAGTTATTGAGAATACAAGTTAGAAAAAGTGTCAACACAATGGTTGGTGAGTTCACAGGTTTTGATATACATATAGTAATAAAAGTGTGTCATGATGTTTATCATATGTTAGTACCGAGCCCAAGGCTCCAAGTGTCAGTGCATCACTACCGAACTAGACTTGTTTGTCCTTGCCTCCGCTATGCCTCGTATGCATAGCAAGTTAGGTCAGAGTTTGCACGGGTTATGACATCCGGTCAACATGGTGCCCCGTGGGGTTAGTCATTCCCTAATGGATGCATTCAAACCTACCATGTTGTTCGTACATTAACGGTAAGACTTTGTGAGGGCTTGTTACGAGTTCAACACTTAATGTTTGTCCAATAAACCAGCATACACAAAAATGTTTGTAATAGTAATAATTTTTGACTCGATGCAACTAGTATTCTCCCCCTATTTAAAAGTGTTTGAAAAGAGTAAAGAGGGGCCGTAAACTCACCTTAGTGATGAAGTAGCAAGTAAGCGTAAGCTTCTGTGGCGATAAGCACGTCGGTCACCGGCAACCTATATCGTATACCATATGTGAGTTTGTGTTAGTGACCATGCTAGTGTTTGTGTTAGTGCTCGTGTTCGTGTCCAACAACCCTTGGTTGTTCAGTTTGCCCGTGTCGGTCCACAATGACCGTGTTTGCTTGTGTTGGTCCACATTGACCGTGTTTGACCGTGTTTGACCAAAGTTGACCGTGTCAAGTCAATGACGCGTTGGTGAACCGTGTGACGGTTTGTGAATCGTGTAGCAACGTGTAAGTGTTCGTCGTGTGCAAAACACGCAAGTCGCGTCTATGGACAACTTACTATTTATAGTAAGTTTCCATTTATGGAAAGTTCACAAAGCATATCGGTTTTATAGTTCTAGCATGCTCAATAATCCTACGTGATCATGTTAACACATAACACATCATCATGCGATTCTACTTAAGTCGTTTTCATCATGTTAGTGCACAAAAGTTTCCTAAAATGGAAAGTTTCCATTTATAGCACACGTGACATCGGAAACCCTCTAACTTAGCATCTAATCATCATGTTGTAACATAACAAGTCACTTAGCATGCTTGAATTACGCAAAATGTTTACAAGTTGGTTTTTGTAAAAATAAAGTTACTAAAAATAGTAACTTTGGCTAGTTTTACCCAAATGATCAATCTAACCACTTCTAATCCATTTTTATGACAGAATTCATCATAATAACAAATCTAGCATCATTTTATCATATCAACATAACCAAATTCATCATCTATCAATATCTCACCAATAAAAGTTACTAAATATAGTAACTATGTCAAAATGACCATAAACATTAACAAAGTCACATTCCAAGTGTTCAAATCATCATATTATCATCCTAAGAGCAACTCTACATACATGCATGTTCATCGTTTAATCCATAACAATGTTTTGACATTAAAAAGTTTCTAATAATAGAAGGTTTTTCAAATATCATGTTTTCATCCATTAAGATCAACATCAAACCTTGCAAGAGCACTTATACATTATCAAGAATCATTCCAATATCAACAAAATCATCTAGAATGTCTTAGATCATACACGCATGGCAATCTTTCAATACATAATGAACAAATCATGAAATCTATAATTACTCAACATCAAGGATCATCATGAAATACATTCTAGTCATCCTAAATCATCATAAAACACTGAGATATCAACAAACCCAGATTAAAACAAAGGAAAATTCGTGCATGCAAGACCATGGGGCTTGCATGTGTGTTTGTGAGCGTGTAGATGCGAAATGTAGTGATTTTAAGCCACAAGGGTTGAAGTAATACCTTCACAAGCTACTGAGGTCCTGAGATGGTGAGGATAGCAGCTTCTACACCTCCTGGTTCGTGGGTTTTGATGAGAGGAAGAAGGTGGCAATGAAGAGTGGTGGTCTAGAAGGTCTTCCTCAAGGTTCTTGAGCTTCAAAGGGGCCTTCAATGGCTTCCAAGAGCTGCTACAGAGGTCTGGAGGTTGAAGATGGTCGGAGGGTTGCGTGCTCAGCCGAAGATATGAGTGAAATAGATAGACTAGCCATCATTTGTCTTGGTTTTATAAGATTTTGTCAACTGGGTGGTGTCAAGTACCGCGATGGGGCTTTCAAATCTTCTTCGCGTGCCGCGGCGGATTTCAGGAGTCAAACCCTTGCGATGTATGTCGCGTATCGCAGATGGGCCTCTAGTTGGGCCACCGCGTACCGCGGTGGGCTCCTGGAGAGCCCAATAAGCCCTTTTTAATGGGTTTGATCCGATCGTCACTGTTTTCACACTTCCGAACTACCGTTTGGCCTTGACTGAACTTCCTAGTTCAATGTGTGAGTGTTTTGTGAGGTTTCGAGTGTTGTGCTACACTATGTGCTTGACGTTCACCAACGTTCGTGTGTTTTGACATATGTGTGTTGTTTGCCGATAATTCCACGATTTATCTAGTCATGTGTCAGTGTTCGTACCGTCGTGCCACGTGTCACACTAAATTAATCTAATTCTAGTGCCATGTGTACATAAAACATTTAAATAAACATTTAAACAAAATCAAAGCTGACCTGGAAATTACGGGGTGTCACATCCTCCCCTTGTTAGAAAGAATTTCGTCCCGAAATTCAACTTGTGTTGTCAGTGTTTGTCTGTTCTGCGAACAGGTGTGGGTACTTTTGTTTCATCTGGTCTTCACGTTCCCACATGAATTCCGGTCCTCGTCGCAAATTTCATCGCACTTTCACAATCGGAATCTTGCTGAGTTTGAGCTTCTTGGTTTCCTGGTCCGTAATCTCCACCGGTTCCTCAACGAAGTTCAATTGTTCGTCGATTTGCATCTCCTCAAGAGGAATAACAAGTGTCTCATCAGATAAGCACTTCTTGAGGTTCGAGATGTGGAATACGTTATGTACGCTGCTCAGTTCTACTGGCAGGTTCAGTTCGTAGGCTACTGGGCCTATTCGTTTTGTAAACTCGGAAGGTCCAATGTAATGAGGGTTCAACCTTCCTCGTTTGCCAAACCGAATGACTCCCTTTCTGGGCGAGACCTTGAGTAGCATTCTGTCTCCCACCTGGAATTCTAGCGGTTTGCGTCGCTTGTCAGCATAGCTTTTCTGTCTGTCTCGAGCTGCTGCCATTCGTTTGCGTATTTGCACGATCTTTTCAGTCGTTTCATGTACAAGCTCTGGGCCAGTTAGTTGGCTATCTCCAACTTCCGCCCAGCAAATGGGTGATCGACACTTACGTCCGTAAAGTGCCTCGAATGGTGCAACTTGGATGCTAGTGTGGTAGCTGTTATTGTAGGAAAATTCGACTAACGGTAGATGAGTTTCCCAACTACTCCCAAAATCAATAACACATGCGCGGAGCATGTCCTCTAGTGTCTGTATGGTTCGCTCACTCTGTCCGTCCGTCTGCGGGTGGTAAGCGGTACTCATATCCAATCTCGTGCCCAAATCCTTATGCAAAGACTTCCAGAAATGCGACGTGAATCGACTGTCGCGATCAGATATAATTGAGATTGGCACTCCATGTCGAGTAACCACTTCCTTCAGGTAGATACGAGTGAGTTTGTCTAGCTTGTCAGTCTCTTTGATGGGCAGAAAATGTGCAGACTTTGTTAGTCGGTCTACGATAACCCAGATGGTATCGCAACCACTTGCCGTCCTAGGCAGTTTGGTTATGAAGTCCATGGAAATTTGCTCCCATTTCCACATTGGTAGTTCCGGTTGTTGAAGTAACCCTGATGGCTTCTGGTACTCAACCTTGACCTTTGAGCATGTTAGACACTTACTCACGTAAGTTGCTATTTCAGCTTTCATGTTTGGCCACCACTAGGTTGTCTTCAAGTCATGGTACATTTTGTCAGAGCCCGAGTGTACAGAATACCGGCTCTTGTGAGCTTCATCCATCACTACTTCTCTCAGTCCTTCGTAGCGTGGAATCCAAATTCGATCAGTTAGGTAATACGCTCCATCGTCCTTTGCCTTCAGTTGTTTATCCATACCACGCATGGCTTCGAGAGAGAGGTTCCCTGTTTTCAGAGCTTCTTGCTATGCGATTCGAATTTGATTTGGTAGCTCAGAGTGAATCGTGAGTTGTAGCGCACGCACACATTTGGTTGTTTCCTTCTGGCTCAACGCGTCGGCCACTACATTTGCTTTACCGGGATGGTACTTGATAGCGCAATCATAATCGCCTATGAGTTCAACCCATCTTCGTTGTCTCATGTTTAGCTCCTTCTGGTCGAAGATGTGTTGGAGGCTCTTATGATCGGTAAAGATAGTGCATTTCGTGCCGTACAAGTAGTGTCGCCAGATTTTCAACGCGAATACTACGGTTCCCAACTCAAGGTCATGAGTCGTGTAGTTCTTCTCATGCACCTTCAGTTGTCGTGAAGCGTATGCTATCACCTTCTCGCATTGCATAAGCACGCAACCAAGTCCTTGTTTCGAGGCGTCACAATACACTACGAAATCATCGCATCCTTCCGGTAAGGATAGGATAGGTGCAATACATAGTTTCTGCTTCAACAAATTGAAAGCAGTTTCCTGTTTGTCTCCCCAGTCAAACTTCTTGTCTTTATGGGTCAGGGATGTCAGTGATTGAGCAATCTTTGAAAATCCTTCAATGAATCTCCGGTAGTACCTGGCCAGACCTAGGAATTGTCTCACCTCAGTCGGGGTTTTGGGTGCTTCCCAGTTCTTAATTGCTTCGATCTTAGCGGGGTCTACATGTATTCCCTGCTCATTGACCATGTGTCCAAGGAATTGGACTTCGCGAATCCAAAAATCGCATTTTGAAAACTTCGCGTACAGTTGTTCTTCCTTCAATAATTCCAAGACTAGCCTTAGGTGTTCAGCATGTTCCTCCTGATCCTTTGAATAAATCAGAATATCGTCAATGAATACTATCACGAATTTGTCAAGATAAGGTTTGCACACTCTATTCATGAGATCCATGAATACAGCTGGTGCGTTGGTCAGTCCAGAGGGCATAACCAAAAATTCGTAGTGTCCGTATCGGGTTCTGAAGGTAGTCTTAGGAATGTCATTTTCTTGTATCCTTAGTTGATGGTAACCCGATCTTAAATCGATCTTCGAATAGTAGCTTGACCCTTGCAACTGGTCAAACAGATCGTCTATTCGTGGCAATGGGTATCGATTTTTGATCGTCACCTTGTTCAGTTCTCTATAGTCGATATACATACGGAATGATCCGTCTTTCTTCTTGACGAACAAGACTGGTGCTCCCCAAGGCGAGAAGCTCGGTCTGATGAATCCCTTGTCTAATAGTTCCTGCAACTGGTTAGACAATTTCTGCATTTCCGTCGGTGCGAGTCGGTATGGAGCTTTAGCAATCGGTGTTGCTCCTGATGTGAGGTCTATCTGGAATTCAACTTGTCGCTTCGGAGGCAGTCCAGGTAGATCCTCGGGAAACACTTCGGGAAATTCTACGACTATGTCCTCAATCTTCCTTTCTCTCTTCGGTTGTTCCGCAACGAGGGCTAATACTGCGGTGTATCCCTTTTGAATATACTTGTTTGCTTTCATACACGACATGATGCTCAGAGGTACTCCCCGTCGTTCTCCCTGAATCGAGATTTGTTCCCCGCTCTGCAACGTCACTCGCACGATTTTCTCGTTGCATACGATCTCAGCTTGATTAGCGAATAACCAATCCATTCCCATGACAACGTCAAAGCTCCCGAGAGTCACCGGCATCAAATCGATTTCGAGTTCGTGATCCGCCAAAACCATGACGCATCCTCGAAAGACGAGTTGTGTTTCAATTAGCTTGTCGTCGGCTAACTCTGCGGTATATTTATAGTCTAGTGGTGTCGGGGTAATGTCTAGAAATTTACTAAACTCACTAGATATAAAGCTCCTATCGGCATCGGTATCAAATAATATGCTAGCGTAGACATTATTTAAAAGGAACGTACCGGTTACGATGTTCGGGTCATCCTTGGCTTCTCCCGAGCCAATCACAAATGCTCGACCCTTGGCCGCTCCTCCTCCGGCCTTCTTCAATTGAGGGAAATCCCTCCTCATGTGGCCCGGCTTGCCACATTCGTAACACCCATTGAGAGTGTTTTGATTTTTGTTGTTGTTCTGGTTGTGGTTGGGGTTGTTGTTGTTGATAGGAAACTTTGAACTGCAATCCTTGGCCATATGGCCATGTCTTCCACACTTCAGGCAACGGTATCGCTCACATTGCCCAAAGTGATGGTATGAACACCGGTTACACAAGGGATATTTCCCTTGGTACACACCCTTCCCCTTGTCGTCGGGTTGAGTGGCAGTGAAAGCTCTGGCTGGTGCAGATCGTTGTTGTTGTTGCTGAGGTTGCTGAGACTGGTGCTGACTGGGTTCCCACTTCTGTTTCTGGCTTTCTTGAGGCTTCGCATGCTCGCCTCGTTTTGGTAGTTTGCCTTGGGCTACAGCTTGATCAGTCAGTTTATGGGCCAATCGGATCAATGGTTGGAAAGTGGTGAGGACAGACGCAGTCACCATGCTTTGAATTTGCTCGGGCAGTCCACTGATGAACTGCTCGATCTTCTTGTATTTCGGCGTTACCATAGCCGGGCATAGCTTACACAGTTCATGAAATCGAGTGCAGAACTGCTCGATCTCAGATCCCACCATCTTGTGCACCCAGAATTCGGCTTCTAGTTTCCGAAATTCATCACGAGGACAGGATTCCTCCTGTAGTAGTCGGGTGAAGTCGGTCCATGGCATGGAGTTGGAACCGTCCAACCCCAGGGTTTGTACATGGGTGTTCCACCATGTGAGGGCCGGTCCTTCCAGTGTACCGGTTGCATACTTAACCCGGTTCTCCTCAGTATATTCGAACATGGCGAATAGGGATTCAACTTTCTCCACCCAGCGGAGCATCCCGACAGCTCCTTCAGTTCCCTTGAACTTGTGGGGGTGGCAGTTCAGAAAGGATTTGAATGAGCAACCCTTGTTGTTGTTGCCTTGCATCCCTGTCAGTCAGTATCCAAGGTCGTGCGTTAGTGCGTGTCAGCTATACTATGGTAGTCATGTTAGGCAAGTGTTAGTACCGTTGTTAGTCCCACTGGTTTCACTGGCGTGTCGGTTTGCCTCGTACTCCGCGAGTACCTTGTTGAACCTACGTTCGACCATCATGTCGATTCTTGCCTTTTCGGCCTTGCGTTTGAGTCTGAGAGCATTGGTTCCACTTCCAGACATGTTTCTATATGGAAAGGTTAGAATGTTAGTCAGCATGTGTTAGAGCGTTAGCCCATGTCATGTTAGAAGTCAAGTCAGATGTCATGTCAGAAGTTGTGTTAGCAACAGTCGTAATGATACAATAGATAATAACAAAGCATAATTTCCATTAATACCAGATTTTTGAAGTACAATAATTTTAAAAGGAAGATACAATACAAGTTCTTCGAGCACATCCCGCTCGTCTAGGCAAATATAGAAAGAAGTACAAAATAAAGTAGTCCACTAGTCTGAGTCCATGGAGACATGTGAAATGTCGCAGGCAACGTCTCCGTCGTCATCCTTCTCCTCTGGATCCACATTGGGATCCTCATCAAAGTCTCCCTCTTGGAGGTCATTGACCTCAAATTGGGGACCATCCTCCTGTGGAGGTTCCTCGATAAACTGCGCAGCCCATGCATTGAGCATGGTGTCGCTAGCTTGAACCACCGCCTGAGTCTCCTCGTTGGCAACTCGGTTCTCAGTGATACGCCCATCATGCTCCTGCATGATGTCAACCATATGTCCATGCTGAGTCATCAGCTGGGACACCTGGAGACGTAGGGTCTCCACCTGATCCTCCAGTCGATCGTTTCGCCTTTCTAGGCGATCGTTCTTCTCGCGAAGAACGCGAATCTCGTCTGATAGCTCGCCATTCCTCCAGATCTCATGCTGAGTGCAAGCAACGTGGGCCGCGAAGGCCTGCTCCAGTGGTACTCCGAGTGGCGGTAATCGATGTCCGGGCGTCGTGTCGCCGGAATATCTATATGGAGGTACCCTCTCCCCGATGTTCCATTCCTGGATCATAGTGGGAAGCCAACCCCAGTATCGGGCTCGTGTTGCATCCCTAGCCCGCCTGTCCATCTCGGCGTCTACCTGCGCCACAATGTCGTGGACGCGTCGGCGGCTCTCTGTCGTCAGTTCGTCTGTCGCCGGACGCCTGCCCGTGTTCCTGTTGATATCTTCGTTGTTGGCCATCCTGTAAGTTTCAAGTTAGTAAGTAACAGTTCAATATGAGCAATGATATCATCAACGTGCAAGTTCTACGTGTAGTGTCTAAAGTTGAGCAATGGCTATAGTCTAAGTTTACTACATGCAAACCTAGTTCCCTATAACCAAGTCTCTGATACCATTCTGTCACACCCCTAATTTCCCACTCGTGGTGCATGTCCACATGGATGTGACGTGTCCAGAATCACAGCTCAAGGTCACATAGAACACCTCTATATGCGTTTACAAAACCAATGTTTGACACGTACACTTATTAAAATGGTTTGCAGCGGAATAGAAGTCATCATAACATATTTCAGCGGAAATCTGTTGTTTGACAAAGTGCAGCGGAAAAGTAAATAATCAAATACGACATTGTTTAAAACATAAACCGAACGTAATTGTTTTCAAAAGCTAAACAAAAACAGAATGCATGAATGTCCCTATGCTCGGTTCCTTAATGTGCATTCTTGTCTTCATGCTAGTCATGCTAGTTAACTGAGAATACAAGTTAGAAAAAGTGTCAACACAATGGTTGGTGAGTTCACAGGTTTTGATATACATATAGTAATAAAAGTGTGTCATGCTGTTTATCATATGTTAGTACCGAGCCCAAGGCTCCAAGTGTCAGTGCGTCACTACCGAAGTAGACTTGTTTGTCCTTGCCTCCGCTATGCCTCGTATGCATAGCAAGTCAGGTCAGAGTTTGCACGGCTTATGACATCCAGTCAACATGGTGCCCCGTGGGGTTAGTCATTCCCTAATGGATCCATTCAAACCTACCACGTTGTTCGTACATTAACGGTAAGACTTTGTGAGGGCTTGTTACGAGTTCAACACTCAATGTTTGTCCAATAAACCAGCATACACAAAAATGTTTGTGATGTGTCGGTTTATATATATAGAAAATGATGGTTCAACACTATCAAGTAATAAATCGAAATAACCTAAACCGAACTACACACTACAAGCAAGTGTACCTGACGTATGAAGTATAGCTAAGGAAAGTCCGGATATCGAACCTAAGGACACGGAATCTAAGAATTAACCCTAGAAAAAGACAAAGCTAAGACTAAAGAAGGAAATTACTAAACATGGAAATTTGTGTTTTTTAGAAAAGTGTTTTATATTTAAGAAATAGAGAAATAATATAACCTAGACAACTGAAACAAATTAAGAAACGAAGAAATCAAATAAAGAAGGGTACTACCTAGACTTGGAATCCTAACGGTAACTTTAACAGTTTCGGGAATGAGATATGGGATATATGGTCAATAAGGACATGACAACAAAGGAAACAGTCAGAACCATTGGATCACAAGGTCAGTCTCACTAAGGCTAAAGAATGTTCCAACGAGTCATGTGATAGATCACCCGGGATGTGTAATGGATTACCTAGTCAGTCTCTCCAAACACGGATCGTTTAAGGATTCAGAAGATCGTATCACGTGGTCAGTATCAACAATCTCAATACATAAAAAGTGTACCGATGGATAAGAATCAATCAAAATATATAAGTTAATACCTTGAATCGCAAGGAATCCTAAGGAATAAACAGGAAAACCCGATGGTCACGTAATTTGCCCGAAAAACCCTAAAATCCTAATAATCCAAATTTTCTCACGTGATTAGTCTCAGGAATGATAATCCTACTGTTTATAATCCTATTACAGATAATATCCTAAGATTTAATTGGCCAAAGCAAACCCAAATAGAATTAGATACAAAATCTAACCCTAAAACTGATAAAACCGGTCAAAACACGTAGTAAACAACCAAGACTTATCAATTGGACATCATCATGCATTTATAGATCACCATAACAGCAATCAATAACCAATATTAATCATATATAATCTGATCCTGATCATAAACAATCCAAATCCCATAAAAACAAACCCGAAAACCGAATAAAATTAACCGTTGTTCATCCAAATCTAAGTAATACAAGGATTTTAGCCAAGAAACATGTTCATAACAGTAAAATTATGAAAAACATTCAGAAACATGTTCATCGATTCGAGTACAAACGAGAAGTAATCAAGAAAACAAGAAAAAGAACCCGAAAAAGCGTTTCCGGACACTTTCATATGCGTTCTGAGCCTCCCCCGAGCATCCAATTCAGCCCCAAACCTTCAAAATCTTCAAAAATATCTTTCTTGTTCGTTTCTAGCCGTCTAGGGTTGATTAATTCCGAATTAGGGCTTAAAAATGGCTTAAATATGTGATTTTAGGCTTAGGTTTGCGATTGGGAGTCCATGGGCCGGTCCAGAGTCCAAAAAAGGAGTCCAAAAGCAGGTCCATCATGCCATAATGACCTGGTCAACGAAAGTCAACACGGGTCAAAGGGTGGTCAACGGTCCAGAAGTCCGGTCAAAGGGAGAAAACCACGCGGGTCTCGGCCGGGTCACGCGCGGAGCGCTTTGTGAGGCGAAATGGTGCGGGCGCGGGTCGTGGGCGGTAACCGGTTACTCACGCGGGGCCTGGGTGGATTTTTAGGGCTGAGGTGGCGAATTCTGGTGCTGCCACGTGTCAAAGATGCTGAAACTTTACCAGAATTGCAATTTAACCCCCTGCACTTGCTGAAACTCATTTTTAAGTTCCGAAAATTCCCGAAATGCCATTTTTTGCCACGGAACTTCTAAAAATTATATTTTTAGCATCCAACTTCATAAAAATAATTTCGGGCTTCAGTTTCTTCGCAACTACGAACGTTTATTTCGCGAAACCTATAAAATGACATTAAAAATAAAAATAAGTAAAAATTCATTAAAATATAATAAAAACTAAATAAAAATCTATTAAAATAAGATAAAATCCTATAAAATAAATACTAAAACTATGTGTAAATAACGACACAACAAAAATCCCCATACTTGAACTTTGCTTGTCCCTAAGCAAACCTAAAAACAATGCAAAACAACACCTAAGTCAAAAACGTTTCACATCAAGCAAAACGAAAATGGGTTAACGAATTAATTACACAATCAATCACAAGACTTACAACGGTCAATAGATTTACAACCCAATCAGACATCAATGAAGGCATTTTAAAAACATGGGATTTCCTAATTGAGATTCACCTGTTTTTCAAGAATTCAACCATTTACTTTCACACCCTCACAACTGTCACTCGACACTCGGGTAAATATATGCATTTTATTATGTGAACTCTCAGAACTTAACACTGAAACAATGCTAACATAGGCTTGTGCTATAATCAAATCTCCACATAATATCAAGATTAACACAGATCAAAAGGACTTTAAAAGGTAGGCTTAGGTTAAGGGTAGGTCATGTAGGGTTTTAAAGTGGCTAAAACACAAAAGAAAAATCCGGTAGTTGACTTTAATGCACGAATAAACATATACACAATTAAACTACTAAACTATAGGTATTTTGACCTTTTTATTCACACATTTCACTTTTTTTTTTCATTTGTTTTTTTTTGTTTTTTTTTTCACTAGAAATAATCAACATAAACATGTAACTGTCTAACTAACTGAATGTCTTGAAATTAAACTGGGTGATCAAATGAAAAGGGTTTAGGCTCAACGGGGTGTCTAATTGGTGTATTTAAGGGTTTCAAACAAAAGAAATAAGAAAGGCTAAGAAATGGGTGAACCTAATGCCTTGATCATCTCTGTGTCAGATCTCAATCAAAGTCTCAACTTGTATACAAGAACAAGTTCTAAAGTAATGCAACATGTGGGTCAAATCGCACACAAACGAATCAGTGAATAAATACAGACTGTTAAGGCTCAAAATCTCACTGAAAACGTGTGGAATAGGGTTACCGATATGAACATAAACAGTTTTCAACTATCAAACAGGTTTCACTATCATAAGAATCCCAAACCCATAAATTTTGAAAACAAGCCCAATTGGGAAAACTTTATCACGCAACTTAAAGACTAACTGTATAACCAACTTAATAACCCATGCCGACTCGCCTTTTGTTAACGATTTACAATGAAAAAGCGTTTCCGGACACTTTCATATGCGTTCTGAGCCTCCCCCAAGCATCCAATTCAGCCCCAAACCTTCAAAATCTTCAAAAATATCTTTCTTGTTTGTTTCCAGCCATCTAGGGTTGATTAATTCCGAATTAGGGCTTAAAAATGGCTTAAATATGTGATTTTAGGCTTAGGTTTGTGATTGGGAGTCCATGGGCCGGTCCAGAGTCCAAAAAAGGAGTCCAAAAGCAGGTCCATCAAGCCAAAATGACCTGGTCAACGAAAGTCAACACGGGTCAAAGGGTGGTCAACGGTCCAGAAGTCAGGTCAAAGGGAGAAAGCCACGCGGGTCATCGGCCGGGTCACGCGCGGAGCGCTTTGTGAGGCGAAATGGTGCGGGCGCGGGTCGTGTGCGGTAACCGGTTACTCACGCGGGTCCTAGGTGGATTTTTAGGGCTGAGGTGGTGAATTCTGGTGCTGCCACGTGTCAAAGATGCTGAAACTTTACCAGAATTGCAATTTAACCCCCTGCACTTGCTGAAACTCATTTTTAAGCTCCGAAAATTCCCGAAATGCCATTTTTTGCCACGGAACTTCTAAAAATTATATTTTTAGCATCCAACTTCATAAAAATAATTTTTGGCTTCAGTTTCTTCGCAACTACGAACGTTTATTTCGCGAAACCTATAAAATGACATTAAAAATAAAAATAAGTAAAAATTCATTAAAATCTAATAAAAGCTAAATAAAAATCTATTAAAATAAGATAAAATCCTATAAAATAAATACTAAAATGATGTGTAAATAACGACACATCAGTTTGTAATAGTAATAATTTTTTGACTCGATGCAACTAGTATTCTCCCCTTATTTAAAAGCGTTTGAAAAGAGTAAAGAGGGGCCGTAAACTCACCTTAGTGATGAAGTAGCAAGCGTAAGCTCCAGTGGGGATAAGCACGTCGGTCACCGGCAACCTATATCGTATGCCGTATGTGAGTTTGTGTTAGTGACCGTGCTAGTGTTTGTGTTAGTGCGCGTGTTCGTGTCCAACAACCCTTGGTTGTTCATGTTTGTCCGTGTCGGTCCACAATGACCGTGTTTGCTCGTGTTGGTCAGCATTGACCGTGTTTGTCCGTGTTTGACCAAAGTTGACCGTGTCAAGTCAACGACCCGTTGGTGAACCGTGTGACGGTTTGTGAATCGTGTAGCAACGTGTAAGTGTTCGTCGTGTGAGAAACGCGCAAGTCGCGTCTATGGACAACTTACTATTTATAGAAAGTTTCCATTTATGGAAAGTTCACAAAGCATATCCGTTTTATAGTTCTAGCATGCTCAATAATCCTACGTGATCATGTTAACACATAACACATCATCATGCGATTTCACATAAGTCGTTTTCATCATGTTAGTGCACAAAAGTTTCCTAAAATGGAAAGTTTCCATTTATAGCACACGTGACATCGGAAACCCTCTAACTTAGCATCTAATCATCATGTTGTAACATAACCAGTCACTTAGCATGCTTGAATTACGCAAAATGTTTACAAGTTGGTTTTTTGTAAAAATAAAGTTACTAAAAATAGTAACTTTGGCTAGTTTTACCCAAATGATCAATCTAACCACTTCTAATCCATTTTTATAACACAATTCATCATAATAACAAATCTAGCATCATTTTATCATATCAACATAACCAAATTCATCATCTATCAATATTTCACCAATAAAAGTTACTAAATATAGTAACTATGTCAAAATGACCATAAACATTATCAAAGTCACATTCTAAGTGTTAAAATCATCATATTATCATCCTAAGAGCAACTCTACATACATGCATGTTCATCGTTTCATCCATAACAATGTTTTGACGTTAAAAAGTTTCTAATAATAGAAGGTTTTTCAAATATAATGTTTTCATCCATTAAGATCAACATCAAACCTTGCAAGAACGCTTATACATTATCAAGAATCATTCCAATATCAACAAAATCATCTAGAATGTCTTAGATCATACATGCATGGCAATCTTTCAATACATAATGAACAAATCATGAAATCTATAATTACTCAACATCAAGGATCATCATGAAATACATTCTAGTCATCCTAGATCATCATAAAACACTGAGATATCAACAAACCCATATTAAAACAAAGGAAAATTCGTGCATGCAAGACCATGGGGCTTGCATGTGTGTTTGTGAGCGTGTAGATGTGAAATGTGGTGATTTTAAGCCACAAAGGTTGAAGTACTACCTTCACAAGCTACTGAGGTCCTGAGATGGTGAAGATAGCAGCTTCTACACCTCCTGGTTCGTGGGTTTTGATGAGAGGAAGAAAGTGGCAATGAAGAGTGGTGGTCTAGAAGGTCTTCCTCAAGGTTCTTGAGCTTCAAAGGGGCCTTCAATGGCTTCCAAGGGCTGCTACAGAGGTCTGGAGGTTGAAGATGGTCGGAGGGTTGCGTGCTCAGCCGAAGATATGAGTGAAATAGATAGACTAGCCATCATTTGTCTTGGTTTTATAAGATTTTGTTGACTAGGAGGTGTCGCGTACCGCGATGGGGCTTTCAAATCTTCTCCGCGTACCGCGGCGGATTTCGGGAGTCAAACCCCCGCGATGTATGTCGCGTATCGCAGATGGGCCTCTAGTTGGGCCACCGCGTACCGCGGTGGGCTCCTGGAGAGCCCAATAAGCCCTTTTTAATGGGTTTGATCCGATCGTCACTGTTTTAACACTTCCGAACTACCGTTTGGCCTTGACTGAACTTCCTAGTTCAATGTGTGAGTGTTTCGTGAGGTTTTGAGTGTTGTGCTACACAATGTGCTTGACGTTCACCAACGTTCGTGTGTTTTGACACGTGTGTGCTGTTTGCCGATAATTCCACGAATTATCTAGTCATGTGTGAGTGTTCGTACTGTCGTGCCATGTGTCACACTAAATTAATCTAATTCTAGTGCCACGTGTACATAAAGCATTTAAATAAACATTTAAATAAAATCAAAGCTGACCTGGAAATTACGGGGTGTCACAGGGTATTTGTGAATTGATGGTGTGAAGAGTTTAAAGACGTGTTCGGGAGCAAATTGGAGGGTTAGAAGAGGCGTCGAGTGCTATAGAGTGCAAGAACATGGTATTCGGGAAGCCAAAACTTCGAGGGCTCATAACTGGAGCTAGGGGAAGAGTTACGAGGCCCATAATATTTGAAAACTGAGTTTCTCGACGATTGGTGAGGTCATTCTGGGCGTATGATACACCCAACCAGGCGTATCATACGGCCAATGTACCATACGCCCAGTTTTGAGCGTTGGCATAATCTGGGAAGCGTAGGGTAACATTTTGGGCGTACCATACACCCAGGCGCGGCGTATGGTACGCCGGAGGCCGGAAAAAACATATTTTTCAGCAAATCTTTCCCATATTTAAGGCATTATCTTAGGGTTTCGAGGGTGACTTCTTTCTGGACGAATTGGGGGCGAAAAAGTGACGAATTTGGGCATCAAAACTCTTCCAAAGCCATCTGTAATCATGTAATCATCACCCGAATCAATAATCAACACGTGCTAATGAAGATGCGTTGCTAGTTTCCCTTCGTAATCGCTTCCGGGTAATTAGGGTTGTGAGTGAAACCATGTTTGAATGTTGAATCTAGGTTTTTGATTGTAAACTTGATATGATTTCTATTTGGTTGATTTAAACAATAGATTTTTGTTTTTGTAATGATACGTTACCATCAGTGATTCAGCTTTTTTGCATCTTTTACTCATTGGTAATTGTGTAATGCTATGCATATGTCTATTGATGATTGTGTGAATGAGCAAATCTTAAACGTTCGTTCCATTATCACCACTTCAAGCGAATTGATTAACACAATCGATTTTTACATGACTTTGATATAGGTTTAACTTACATTCATTGTTTCTTTTAAACCATTCTCTGAATTGAATTCAAATCAAAGTTTTCATTTTTCTTAGATTAACTAGTTTGTAGTGACAATTAGCACTTTCCACTGATTCCCTGTGGAGACGAACTTACTTCGCTTGCTATAGTCAAAGGTAGATAAGTACTTAATTATAAATTGTTTTTGATTGACCTACGACACCTCGATCAGGGTGTGACACATCTGGATACAAAATCAGTTGCTGGATTATGGTTTGGAATTTCTTAACTCCGCTATCTTTTGTGATAATGATGCTGCTATACAGATTTGTAAAAATACAGTCCAACAATCCAAAACCAAGAACTTAGATATCAAAGTGCACTTCATTCGAGAATGTTTTGAAATAAACCTAATCCATTTAGAACAATTAGATACATCAGTCAATACTACTGACCTTTTTACTAAGGCCTTTGACCGATCCCGATTCAATGTGTTAACTGAACTGTTGAAAATGCTTCGTTTTTCTGATTAATTTATCTTAAAAAATAGTAAATTTGTTCATAAGTATAATTTAGTTTAGTTGCTTATGCACAAATTGAGGGGAAGATCGGTAGTTAGGAAAAGTAGTTTGAGTTTTGTAAATAGTTTTCCGTATAGTTTTTCCTTAGTCCTTGGTGTTCTGAAATGTCTTTGCGAAGTGATATGAATTCATGATAAAGGACAAACCAATCACTCAATGAATGAAAATTAAAGTCTTAGACTACTAACATGTTCATATGATATGTCAATAGGCTTAACAATTTTCAAAGAGGCCTAGTAGTTTGATCAAACTTAAAGAACACACAAGAAATTTGTCAATCTGTTTCATATAATGTCTGCACAAAACTAAGTTCATATGATATGTCAATAGGCTTAACAATTTTCAAAGAGGCTATAGTAGTTTGATCAAACTTAAAGAACACACAAGAAATTTGTCAATCTGTTTCATATAATGTCTGCACAAAACTAAGTTCCACCAAAAATGGATTGAGATTTGAATTCTACACCTCTTGACTTTAATCCATAAGACTATGCATGGGTTTTCGTATACAAATGAAAAGCTAGCGCATCCGCCAAATCCACAATGTACACAATAAATATATGCATGGAAACTCAAATGTACATTAAACCCTTGGAATTTCAGCGCATCCACAAAATCCATTCATTATATGCATGAGACTCCTTTGTTATACGATGTATAGACCTGGACATTTCAGCACATTAGAAGTTAGTGAGAGTGAAAATTTGAATCTTCAATAAATCATGAGGATGGATAGGTTTTACCTTGAAATTGAAAGATCTGTTTCTTGTGAAAATTAAACTAAAACATGATAACTAATCATATGCAAGATGCTAAAATGAGAATACTTGACTTTAAAGGGATAACAAATATTGATGGTCGATGAACTTAAGAATTTAAGGTGATAATGCTCTTTAAGTGAGAAATTGGATTGTCTCATAACGATTTGATCCCAAAATGATCTACCATTGGGGATGTTCACAATTTGGTTCCAATCCGCGAAACCGCCCATACCGTTCATCGGTTTGGTTTCACGGTTGGTTTTTTTCAAACAGTCGGTCGGTCGGTTTCAAAAGTTTAAAACAGTAATAAACGGTTTGGTTTACGGTTTTCATAAAAAACCGGTCGTAAAAAAACCAAACCGGACCGTATATGTGTGTGCACGCGTATATATAAATATATATACGTATATACACATGGATATATCGATATATACATGTACATATATATATATATATATGCATATATTGAGTTTTTGATTAATTCGTGATATTAAAAAAATACGTATGGACTTTATGTAATATTCCGTGTTGAACTATAAAAGTTTGGGTTCGCTTCAAGTTTTATTTTGAATGGTTAGGTTTTGGTTTTCATTGTTCAAAAACAGTTGTTAATGATAGAAACCGTAAAACCCAAACCGCGAACACCCCTATCTACCGTAACTTAATTTTTATTGATTTAGTTTGCTTAAGTTATATTATTTATTGTTTATATTATTTATTATTTTTTTACTTTTTTTATTTATTTATTTCTATTTTTTACTCTTATTTTACTCATTTATTTATCTTTGGTGATTTTTTATTCTGGTGAATCTTGGATCAAGAATAAGTTAATCAAATGACTAAAAAAATTTTCATCCAGCTTAGTTAACATATTTTTGAAATCACAAAGGGGTTTTCGGTCAATGGATTTTTGAAAAAGGGTTTTCGGTCAATGAGAAAAAGGGGTTCTCGGTAAATTAAAAATTTTGAAATACAAAAGAGGGTTTTTGGATGTCTGGTTTTCATTGTTTAATCTAAATCGAGAAAAGGGGAGATTGAGAGTTAATCAAAATCAGTTGCTTCAAGGTGTCCACATCGAAAATTGTTTTTTCCAAGAGGTGTTAGTCTGATTGAAACTACTGAAGGTCACAAGGTATGATTCCATTAATCTTCTTTGTTAAATGCCAACCGGAATTGTTAATGTGTTTGAGATTGTTGGATATCAAATATGATTTGGATCAGATTTATGAGATATTCACAACCGAAAAAGAATGAAGGATGAAATATAATGGGATGAGGGGAAGTTCTTCTCTTGATTGAATGTTGTTTAGACGTTAATGGAGGTTTAGGGTTTTCTCGGTGGTTTTCTCGAAGAAGGAAGATGATTTAGAGAAACCACCGAGAACACTATCGAGAATGCTTGTGCCCACCGAGAACATAAAATCAAACCGAAAATGCTTGTGTTCACCGAGAACACAACCGAAAATGTTGATGCTCACCGAGAACACAAGTTTAAGCATAAAATTCTAATAAATTGGACCGAGAACTCAGATTTTTAAATTCAAGATTCAAACTGAATGTGTTTTCGGTGATGGTGGTTAATGAGCTCTCGAAGGGAATAAATGAGTAAACATATTCATAGTTTGTGCTAGTGAACTCATATTAGTGATTATTTTGAGCTTTTGATTTCAGAATATGGAGGCTCTAAAGTTTGTACCTGATCATAACGTAGTGGCTTACCTGTGTGACCCTCCTCAACAACACATGGAGTTTAAGTCGCTGATCGTTGGGCTGAATACTTGTAGATTGCGTATGCACTCAGAATGAATCTTGTTATCTGTGAAAGATCTATTCGAGAATTCTGAGGAACCACAACCATAAATGGTCAAAGTGGATTGATTGAAGCAAGTGTGCAGGGATGCAAGATCACAATGTCTGAAGAAATTATCAAACCAACACTGTTGTTTGGTGACCAATCATATCATCCTGTATCTTACCCAAATGATGTGTAGTCAGTGTGTTGATCTAGAAAGGATAAGCAGGAGAGTACCCTCCACTTGTGAAGATACTCCTTCATCCCTATTGGCGATTATTGGCACATATGGTTTAGATGAGAATTTCGGGAAACAAGGGAGGAACAAATGTCCTCGGTGTTGAATTAACTTCCAGTATCGTGGCTTTAACTATGGATTGGGATTTCATTTGGTCCAGGTTGGTGTTTGAAGAGATGAAGAAGAATCTGAAAGGCGTGAAAAAGGAATTCTTCTTAATGTATCCTAGGTTTGTCCAAATGGTTTTGGATGCTCATTATCCAAGCCTAGTGAAGAGTGTGGATTATCTGGATATCAAGACCATCGAGCCAAATTTTTTCGGTTTACTCAAACACACAAGAAAAGGAGCTCAAGTTACTTTTAGAGGTTAGAGACCGCTGGAGAAGTTTAAAACGTTTGGAGAAGTTGATAATGCCGATCAAGGAAATTCAATCAATGTAATTATTGCTGAGGAACACGATGTTCAAGCTCAAGTAGGAAGACAAGAAGATGAGCAATAAATCCAGAGATAGAGTTCAATCCAGTAGATGAGGTTGTGATGGAGATGATTGACTAAGAGTTTGATTCAAAACTGAATGAAGCAGGAACATCTGAGAATCTTACTCCAAGAAAGAGGTCAAGAAGAGATCCACGTCTTGAACCACTTTCAGTGAATGTATGTATTACTGGGACTTCTACCTCAGGACAAAGATTAGCGACAGAGGATACGATTAACCTGGTTCAAGAGAAGGAAGCTGAAACCTACAAAGTGATCAGGGATGTAGGTAAAGGAAAGGAAGTTGATGATGTGACACCCGGCAATTTCAGGTAAATTGTGACTCTTACATTCTTTACATTTCACATTCATACTTGTTGCACTTCATTTAATTATGTTTAATTAGATGAGTTGAACACGAACAACTACAAAATGATAGTTCAAGGAACTATCGAATTGTACATTGCACATTGGTTTTGGAAACCAAGTGTGGCAAACACAACACTAACGCGAAATAATAATTCGGGGAATTATTGAATTGTGCATCACACGTTGATTAGGATTAATAAAGCATGCAATCACTATGTTAGACATGAACATAAACTATCGAAGATAATTCGAGGAATTATCGAAACACACACGAGTCTCACGAACGTTGGTGATCAAACTTATGTGCTATTTTATGTTTATGTGCTTAAACATGCATTAGATGTTTAGGATAAACGTTAGAAACTGAGTACGAGCGAAATCAAATCGACGAAATCAAAAATGCTGAAAATGGACTCATCGCGGTACGCGAAAGCCCCTTGGAGAAAGGCTTCATGGTACGCGAAGCAAACCAGGAATCGAGACTCCCTAATCCCATCGCGGTACACGATAAAAAATTTTGATCGGCCTTCGCGGGCAGATAAAAATTTCTTTATATTCAACCCCATCTCATTTCCACTTGGTTCCTTTGAAATCCACCCGAGTTATCACATCTATTTTCGACCAAAATCCACTGATATCAATCTCAAATCCCCTGGTAACATCCTTGAAGCTCTTCCTTGCAACCTTGTAGTGATTTGAAGCCATTGAAGCTCAAAGGGAGTTCTTGGAGGCCATCAATAAGCAGTCACTTATAGCCCCGAATCAGCTTCAATCTCATCATCAAGGAGCATCTAAGGTAGTTTTATACGCTTAATAGTGGTTAGATCGTACATGCAATGGGTTAAAACCCACATGCAACCCCATACAGTTATTGTGGACGAATGTTTTGGTGATTTGATGTTTATTTGTTGTAGATTTACTATTTTTAGTGTTTAGAAATGTTAGATTTGAGTTTTGGTTGAGTTATGCTTGATTTGGTGATGATTTAGGCAAACTTGCCATAAAAGAAAACTTTTATGTGCAAGTCTTGGATTTGTGATGATATAGACATGTTAGACATGTCTAGATGTTGTTAAATGTATATGGAAGTGTTCATAAACACATTGGGATATTTGATTTTGTTAAAAACATGATTTCGTATAAACTTACTATTTATGGAAACTTTTATAAATCAAAAGAGGGCTTTTGATGTTTTAAAATGTTTTGATGAACTTTGAGTATTGGAATATGCATAAAAATGGTTTCTAAGCATATTGGAAACTTTGATTTGTGAAAATGAGTTATTAAACATATACTATTCAAATAAGGAAACTTTATTTGGGCAAAACGGCATGCGCAAACGACATGATTTAAGCGTGTAAACATGTTATATAAACATATTAGAAGTATTAACTTTATGAAATGAGATTTCATAACCACACTTTCCTAAAACAGAAACTTTCTAAAAATGGTAACTTGTGAAATTGGGGTCATAGGATATACTTTGGTGTCTTATTGCATTAAGACACATAAGCACAACAATCATGTCACCAACGATTCGTCGAGTCTCACTAGTTAACACATACACACTCGGTTGAGCACACCGACACTTGGAGTTGTATGGGATACAACACACCACAAAACACATACTCACACCTATATGGTTATAGGTGCCCACTAGCAGGATTGCTAGCATTCGCAGACGCGAACACACAAACACACCAGAACTGCTTAATAGGTGAGTTCACGGCCCCTTTTTACTTTTCAAACCTTAGGGGGAGAAAACACTGCATTATAACTGTTTTTTTTGGAAAACAACATATTTTTTTACGTATGGACATGGTTTATCACTATATGTATATGTGTGGACCACATCACAACTAAAAGTCCTCGTGATAGTCCACGGACTGTTAGTAGCGCGTAGCGCCTAGCGTGGTAATCTTGAATAGTACTATTTGGGCCTGACAAGCCCCACCTGTTGCGCCTGGGAGGCCAACCCAATTGGAGGTCAGAATGGGTGAAATATTGAAAAACACTTTGCCATTGTCTTGTGATGGACATGGCGGAAGGCACAACTGTCAGCTTTGGTACGACCTCGCATATAATATAACTGTATTGACTAGCTATCAATCGATACTGCATTGTAATGATATGTAAATAACAATGCTTACTTTAAACATTGGATGTTTACTGCTTATGATAAACATGTGCTTTCACCAACCTTTGTGTTGACTCTTTTTACCACATGTTTTCTCAGGTAGCTAAGGCACGTACTCGAGGATAGGATGCTAGGATGGAGTCCCATGCATCAGCTTTAGCGTCTTAGGATGTTTTGAGAAGCATTTATCATTTTGATATGTTATGTAATATTAAAAATCTTTAACCTCTTCCGCAAACTTTAAAATATTGTTGTTTTGAAACTATTTAACAACGCTTCCACAGTTTATGAATTACGTTATGTTTTGATAACTTAAACTTACTTTCGCAACTCTGATTTTACTAAACTATTTTATCCATATTATTGGATGTACGTACGTAACCAGACATGTAGGTCTCGCAACACTGTGTGACCGGAGACTGAGATCCTGCCAGATCGGCCAGCCGTCGCGCCCCCGTCTGGGACGGGAGGGCCGGGATGTGATAGATTGGTATCAGAGCCTCCGGTTATTGCGAATTAGGTTTGTATTTAGTGAACTTAGTCTATAACCATTAGTCTCCACACGACACTTAGTGCTTAGTATTGTGATACTTGCATATATGATTGTACACACACTTATTACGCACACTATAGCTAATGGCATCACCATCGACACCACATGTAACTTCCCATGAAGGGGAGGAACCGATAGCTCTACATGATTCTTATAGTAGCTACTGTACACACTACATTAGTCATTAGACAAACACTAACACTTATTCTCGCTATGAAGATCATGGCTGGAAGACGTGGAGGACGCAGGAATGCAGGAGGACGTGGAAACATCAACCTCACTCAAGCTGAACTGATCGCACTCATCAACGAGCGAGTTGAAGAGGTACTTGCTGCACGGGAAGCTGCCCATAATCAAAACCCGCTGAATCAAGGTGATGAGTCTATTTCATATTCACCTTGCACCACAATCACTCGGTTCCGATTCAACGCATTTGCTGGATACTGAATTCGACTTTATTCCTTGCATATCTCAGGAGCATACCCCAACCCACCTCACTACACATTCAAAATGTTCCTGGATTGCAAACCCCACTCATTCGGCGACATTGAGGGAGCCGTCGGGCTATTGCGTTGGGTTGTAAAGGCGGAATCAGCCTTTTCTATGAGCAATTGTAGGAACGAAGACCGAGTCAAGTTCGCTGCAGGGACATTTGAGGGAGCTGCCCTCACTTGGTGGAATGCCAACGTCTAGAGTCTAGGGTTGGATGCAGCCAACGCCATACCTTGGGATGACTTCAAGAGGATGTTGAACCGCGAATACTATCCTCAGTGAAGTGTGAAACTAGAAAGTGAGTTCTGGAACCACAAGATGATTCGTTCCGAGGTTGAGGCATACACTGCCCGGTCGTATGAGCTGGCAAACCTGTGCCCGGAAATGACAACCCCACCCTTCAAACACATAGAGAAGTATATTGAGGGACTGCCACCTCAAATCTAGGGAATGGTACTCTCTTCTGACCCCATCACCATGCAACAAGCCGTGCAATTAAACCCACAAGCTCACTGACTCGGTATTTGCACAAGGACTCTTACCACCCCGTGGTGTTGTAACCACAAACACTAACAACAAGCACAAATGGGATAGCACCCTGAGCAAAACTTCCACTCTCCAACCACCACCACAACAACGTAAGTTTGGGGCATCACAAGATTACGCACCACCCATCCCAACCAACCAAAGTCCAGGAGCCTATGCAGGCAAACACCCTAAGTGCAACAAATGAAACTTATATCATGCCTTGGGACAGTGTGGTTCCATCCGATGAAAATGGTGTGGCAAAGGTGGACACCTCACCGAAGACTATAGGGGTGAGCTGCTGGCAAAGACCCCAGATCTGCAACAACAACAATAACTTGAAGCACCGAAGGGCTGCTTCGAATGTGGGAAGCCAGAGCACTTCAAGAGGGACTGTCAACATCTGAAGAACAACAATAATAACGGGAACAAAAACGGTCTGAAGGGACGAGCCTTCGTGATCGGGGCAAAGCATGCCAGAAAAGATCCCAACCTTGCAACTGGTACGTATCTCTTAAACGATAATTATGCTTCTGTATTGTTTGATACTGGAGCTGAGAAAAGCTTTATATCTAAGGATTTTAGTGAGATACTTGTCATAACACCAACACCCTTAAAGGTCGAGTTCACAGTAGAGCTGGCCGATGGTAAATTAATTACAACTAGGCACATTCTCAGAGAACGCACATTAGAGCTAGCAGACCATAAATTTAAGATTGACGTCATGCCAGTTACACTAGGCAGCTTTGATGTCGTAGTAGGAATGGATTGGTTGTCTGAGAACCAAGCTGAGATTATTTGCCACGACAAGGTTGTGCGCATACCTCTCCCTAGTGGAGAAACCTTAAACATCAACAACGAAAGGAGCGACACTCTTCTGAATATCATCTCGTGCATGAAAGCTCACAAATGCCTACGATAGGGATACACAGCCATTCTGGCGCTTATCACCGACAAGACAGAAGAGGAGAAGAAAATAGAAGACATCCCAGTCGTATGCGACTATCCAGACGTATTCCCTGAGGATCTACCAGGACTTCCATCGCCTGGACAAGTGGAGTTCCGCATAGACCTTGTGCCGGGAGCAGCACCTATTGTACGGGCACCATATCGACTTGCACCTTCAGAGATGCAGGGCTTCATTAGACCAAGCTTCTCACCCTAGGGAGCTCCGGTCTTATTCTTAAAGAAGAAGGATGGCACGTTCCGTATGTGCATTGACTATCGGGAGTTAAACAAAGTGACAATCAAGAACCGTTACCCCTTACCCCGGATTGACGATTTGTTCGATCAACTGCAAGGATCGAGTTACTACTCTAAGATCGATCTGTGATCTGGGTACCACCAACTGAGAATTCAAGAGGAATATATCCCAAAGACAGCTTTTCGTAAACAGTATGCCATTACAAGTTCTTGGTCATGCCATTTGTGCTGACAAACGCACCTACAGTATTCATGGACCTCATGAATAGAGTGTGCAAACCATACCTCGACAAGTTCATCATTGTCTTCATAGATGATATTCTCATCTACTCAAAAACCCAAGAGGAACACAAGGAACACCTTTAATTGGCTCTTGAGCTACGGAAAGAAAAGTTGTATTCTAAACTCTCAAAGTGCGATTTCTGGATTCGAGAAGTCCAATTCTTGGGACATGTCGTTAATAAACAAGGGATTCATGTGGATAAATCTAAGATAGAGACGCTCAAGAACTGGGAAGCACCAGAGACCCCAACTGAGTTGCGACAATTCCTAGGCTTGGCAGGCTATTATCGACGATTTATCGAAGGATTTTCGAAGATAGCCCAACCCCTTACAACCTTAACCCATAAAAACAAGAAGTATCTCTGGACTGAAAAACAAGAAGCTGCATTCCAACTTCTCAAGCAGAAGCTCTGTAGTGCACCTATCTTATCGCTTCCTGATGGAACAGACGATTCGTAGTATACTGTGAAGCCTCGATACAAGGGCTCGGCTGCGTGCTGATGCAGCGAGATAAGGTGATCGCATATGCTTCTCGACAATTGAAAGTCCACGAGAAGAACTACACCACCCATGACATGGAACTTGGAGCCGTGTTATTTGCCCTCAAGATCTGGAGACACTACCTGTATGGTACCAAGTGTACGATATACACTGATCACAAAGGTCTCCAACACATATTCGAGCAGAAGGAAATGTACATGTGACAACGACGCTGGCTCGAACTCCTAAATGACTACGAGTGTGCTATCAAGTATCACCCGGGGAAGGCCAATGTGGTGGCCGATGCCCTAAGTCGGAAAAATACCTCGAAACCCAAGAGGGTACGAGCTTTACAACTCACCATCCTTCCCAATCACCCTGAACATATACGTAGTGCCCAGGTGGAGGCACTTAAGGCAGAAAATCTAGCGGCTGAATCACTAAGAGGAATGGAGCAACAACTTAAGGTAAAAGCCGATGGCTTACACTATTTCATGGAACGTGTCTGGGTTCCACGTCACGAAAACTTAAGAGACCTTGTGATGGACGAGGCTCACAAATCCCGTTATTCCATTCACCCTGGATCTGATAAGATGTATCATGATTTGAAGGTAATCTACTGGTGGCCGCACATAAAAGCTGATATCGCCATCTACGTAGGCAAATGCTTGACTTGTGCCAAAGTCAAGATCGAGTACCAGAAACCATTTGGATTACTCACACCACCAGAAATCCCCATGTGGAAGTGGAAACAAATATCCATGGATTTCATTACCAAATTACCCCGTACCCCAAGTGGATGTGACACTATCTGGGTAATTGTGGACCAACTGACTGAGACAGCACACTTCCTTACGATCAAGGAAAATGACAAAATGGAAAAGCTAGCAAGAATCTATGTCAAAGAACTAGTCTCGCAATATGGAGTCCCAATCTCCATCATTTCGGATCGAGACGCCAGATTCACCTCTAACTTCTGGAAATCATTGTAAAAGTCGCTTGGTAAGCAGTTGGATATGAGTACAGCATACCACCCACAAAATGATGGCCAGATCGAACGCACCATACAAACTCTCGAAGACATGCTACGAGCTTGCGTAGTAGACTTCGGCAACAGCTGGGAAACTCATCTACCGTTGGTGGAGTTCTCCTACAACAACAGTTACCACGCCAGCATCAAACCAGCGCCTTTTGAGGCACTCTACGGTAGGAAATGCCGATCACCTATCTGCTGGGTGGAAGTGGGAGACAGCCAACTCACTAGCCCAGAACTTGTGCATGAAACAACACAGAAGATCGTGCAAATCAGAAACTGCATGGCAGCTGCTCGCGATCGTCAAAAGAGCTATTCCGGCAAATGCCGAAAACCTCTGGAATTTCAGGTAGGAGACAAAGTCCTTCTAAAAGTTTCGCCATGGAAAGGCGGCATTCGTTTTGGTAAACGAGGCAAACTGAACCCATGGTATATTGGACCTTTCGAGATCCTGAAGAGGATTGGTCCGGTGGCATACCAACTCAACTTACCAGGCAAACTCGACGGAGTTCACAACGTGTTTCACGTCTCAAACTTGAAAAAGTGTCTATCTGACGAAACACTTGTTGTCCCACTGGATGAGATCCAGGTGGATGAACAACTACAGTTTGTGGAAGAGCGGGTAGAGATGGACCGTGAGGTCAAACAACTCAAACAGAGCAAGATTCCGATTGTTAAAGTTCGATGGAACTCAAAACGCGGACCTGAATTCACGTGGGAATGTGAAGATCAGATGATGCACAAGTATCCCCACCTCTTCAAGCAGACTGCGTCGAATGCCGACAACAACAAATAAATTTCGGGACGAAATTACTTTCAACAAGGGGATGAAGTGACAACAGAAAAATTTTTGTTTCTCAAACACTTTTGCTTCTCAAACACCAGCAACAACAACCAAATTTCAGGACGAAAATTCTTTCAACAAGGGGATGATGTGACACCCGGCAATTTCAGGTAAATTGCGACTCTTACATTCTTCACATTTCACATTCATACTTGTTGCACTTCATTTAATTATGTTTAATTAGATGAGTTGAACACAAACAACTACGAAACGATAGTTCAAGGAACAATCGAATTGTACATTGTACATTGTTTTGGAAACCAAGTGTGGCAAACACAACACTAACGCAAAACAATAATTCGGGGAATTATTGAATTGTGCATCACACGTTGATTAGGATTAGACAAGCGTTCAAACACTTCGTTAGACACGAACACAAACTATCGAAGATAATTCGAGGAATTATCCAAACACACATGAGTCTCACGAACGTTGGTGATCAAAATTATATGCTATTTTATGTTTATGAGCTTAAACATGCATTAGATGGTTAGGATAAACGTTAGAAATCGAGTACGAGCGAAATCAAATCGACGAAATCAAAAATAATGAAAAAGGACTCATCGTGGTACTCGACAGCCCCTTGGCGAAAGGCTTCGCGGTACGCGAAGCAAACCGGGAGTCGATACTCCCGAATCCCATCGCGATACGCGATAAACATTTTTGATCAGCCTTTGCGGTACGCAAAGGCCATGCAGGTCAAAATTTCTTTATATTCAACCCCATCTCATTTCCACTCGGTTCCTTTGAAATCCACCCGAGTTATCACATCTATTTTCGACCAAAACCCATTGATATCAACCTCAAATCCCCCTAGTAACATCCTTGAAGCTCTTCCTTGCAACCTTGGAGTGATTTGAAGCCATTGAAGCTCAAAGGGAGTTCTTGGAGGCCATCAACAAGCAAGGAAACCCTCATCAGTCACTTGTAGCCCCGAATCAGCTTCAATCTCATCATCAAGGAGCATCTAAGGTAGTTTTATACGCTTAATAGTGGTTAGACCATACATGCAATGGGTTAAAACCCACATGCATCTCCATACAGTTATTGTGCACGAATGTCTTGGTGATTTGATGTATATTTGTTGTAGATTTACTAGTTTCAGTGTTTAGAAATATTAGATTTGAGTTTTGGTTAAGTTATTTGATTTGGTGATGATTTAGGCAAATTTTGCCATAAAAGGAAACTTTTATGTGCAAGTCTTGGATTTGTGATGATATAGACATGTTAGACATGTCTAGATGTTGTTAAATGTATATGGAAGTGTTTAGAAACACATTGGGATATTTGATTTTGTCAAAAACATGATTTCGTATAAACTTACTATTTATGGAAACTTTTATAAATCAAAAGAGGGCTTTTGATGTTTTAAAATGTTTTGATGAACTTTCAGTATTGGAATATGCATAAAAACGGTTTCTAAGCATATTGGAAACTTTTTTTTGTGAAAACGAGTTTTTAAACAGATACTTTCCAAATAAAGAAACTTTATTTGGGCAAAACGTCATAAATGGTGATTTATGCGCAAACGACATGCTTTAAGGGTGTAAACGTGTTTTAGAAACATATTAGAAGTATTAAATTATGAAATGAGATTTCATAACGACACTTTCCTAAAACGGAAACTTTCTAAAAATGATAACTTGTGCAATTGGGGTCATATTGCATTAAGACACATAAGCACAACAATCGTGTCACCAACGATTCGCCAAGTCTCATTAGTTAACACACACACACTCGGTTGAGCACACTGACACTTCGAGTTGTATGGGATACAACACACCACAAAACACATACTCACACCTATATGGTTATAGATGCCTACTAGCTACATTGCTAGCATTCGCAGACGCGAACACACAAACACACCGGAACTGCTTAACAGGTGAGTTCACGGCCCCTTTTTACTTTTCAAAACTTTGGGGGAGAAAACACTGCATTATAACTGTTTTTTTTGGAAAACAACTCATTTTGTTTACGTATGGACATGGTTTATCACTATATGTATATGTGTGGACCACATCATAACTAAAAGTCCTCGCGATACTCCACGGGTCGTTAGTAGCGCGTAGCGCCTAGCGTGGTAATCTTGAATAGTACTATTTGGGCCTGACAAGCCCCACCCATCGTGCCTGGGAGGCAAACCCAACTGGAGGTCGGAATGGGTGCAATATTGACCAACACTTTGCCATTGCCTTGTGATGGACATGGCGGAAGGCACAACTGTCAGCTTCGGTACGACCCCGCATTTAATATAACTGTATTGACTAGCTATCAATCGATACTACATTGTAATGATATGTAAATAGTAACGCTTACTTTAAACATTGGATGTTTACTGCTTATGATAAACCTGTGCACTCACCAACCTTTGTGTTGACCCTTTTTACCACATGTTTTCTCAGGTAGCTAAGGCACGCACTCAAGGATATGATGCTAGGATGGAGTCCCATGCATCAGCTTTAATGTGTTAGGATGTTTTGAGAAACATTTATCATTTTGATATGTTATGTAATATTAAACATCTTTAATCGCTTCCGCAAACTTTAAACTATTGTTGTTTTGAAACTGTTTAACAACGCTTCCGCGGTTTATGGATTACGTTATGTTTTGATAACTTAAACTTAATTCCGCAACTCTGATTTTACTAAACTGTCTTATCAATATTATTGGATGTACGTACGTAACCAGACATTTAGGTCTCGCAACACTGTGTGACCGGAGACTGAGATCCGGCCAGATCGGCCAGCCATCGCGCCCCCGTCCAGGACGGGAGGGCTGGGGTGTGACAGATGAAGCCCCAATTGATGTACATGTACTACAAGAAAGAGTGTGTGTTTTGGAGGAACAAATTAATGATCAGAGACTGCAGTTAGTGATGAAAGATATTCTTATCAATGAGCTTCAAGAGAATCAAGTTGCTCAGAATTTAAAGATACAGGCTTTAGAAGCTAATCTGGGATATCTCACTTCAATATTCTTGTATCTTAAGCAAAAGTTGAACAAGGATGATGAAACTGGTGGTGTGCAAGAGAGAAGGGATGATAGTGATGATGATGGGGGCCCGAGTCGTAATGATATTAATAAACCACAAGATCCTCAACTCGAGAAGGAATACGATAGTGCAGGTGTGAAGAATAATGATAAAAGTCAAGAGTCTGAAAGAAACAGGGAGAAGCTGGTCCCAGTCAACAAGAAGAAGATCAATTGATGTTTGATGTTGATGACTTATTAGAAGAAAATTTGGAGATAACTAAAACAAGAGATTCTGACAAACGAAAGGAACCTTCAACAAATGAGTATGAGTACTCAAATGTTGATAAATGGGTTGTTGGAAAGAGGGTTGATACTTCTGAAAGACTGATAATTCCTAGTGTTCGTCACAAGGATTATTTTAACAGCAACAAGACCTGCCAGAGAAGTAAGTTGTTACAACCGGAAGAGCTATTATGATCGAGTTGGTGATAGGTCTGGCATTCACTCCTGGCATTATGATGGAGACAAGAGAATGTGGGTGATTAAAAGGAAAAGTGGAAACTTGGAATATTATGAAAGTCCCTTGGACTTTGAGTCATGGACTCGTGTGGATTTGGCTGAACTTGATGAAGCTCCATTTTTCAATCGGTCAAATGATTGAAGAGGAACAGAATTTTATGATTTTCTTTATGAAGAACTTTGTTTAAATTTCAAAAGGATGAAGACAACAGAGTGAACGGTGAAGAAACACAAAGGAGTCAAAGATGGTCGAACTGGGAAAACTTTCACATCGATAAGCTGGCCACCGACCAACATGTTGAGAAATATACCTATGCCACAGAGATTCCCTGATGGATGTTTGTCCAACTTTGTTATGTGGGCAATTGATTTTGAATCTTCTGAAGCTATGATTAATTGTGGGGATCATGAGTATCGAATTTTGGATAAGAATGATAGGTTGAGATTTGGAGAGCATGATATAAAGATTTTGGAAATGCATCAAATAAAGACTGATCCGGTGTTTGAAGTACATGGCAAAGAATTTAGTTCATTGGTTGCATCCATTGTGAGAACCAAGCTTTGGGCAGGCTCAAAGGTGATGCAGACTCTTCCTACAGAATCTTGATCTTAACTGATGATATCATAATCTTAAGGCAAGATTGTAAGGGATATTTTTAAGGATTTTGATATCAGTATGATGGTTATCGGTTGTTCTAATGGTTTTCGGTATTTTGATGGTTCTTGACACATATTGGTTCTCGGATGGAGGACTGGTTCTCGGTGGTGTTTGATTCTCGGTTGCTTGATGGTCCTCGGAAGTTCTTTTTGTTTCATATAAATAGTTGTGGTCTTTGGTAGCTCATTAGACATTCATTCAGTTTATTTTCAGAGAAGTTTTGATTCTCTTGTTCTTTCTTGTTCTTGTATCAGACGAGTATTTCACGATCAATATACACTCGTATGCAAGTCTTTCTTGTTCAAGTTGTTTAGATCCAAGTGTTTAGGACTTACACCTTACCACATGTTGCAACCCTTCTTTTATATTTTCGCAACTTGCAACCCTGTGATTCTAAAATGCCTGCAACATTCACCCTTACAGTTAAATTTGACATAACTCTGTTAGTTATTGAAGGGTAAAATTGTAATCTTAAAGATATTAACAACAAAGATGTTGCATACATATGACAGAAACCATTTGGCTTTGATTCGGTTATCGATTTTATTTTTATTTTAATTTTGTTTATTCGGTTAACCGATTAAACCGAATTCATATTTAAATTTATTATTTTTATTAACAATCTATAAGATTATTCGGTTGAATTCAGTTTAATCGATTCGGTTTATTCGGTTTTTAACCGGTTTATTCGTTTTTTAATTGGTTTGTTCGGTTCTAACAAAAGACAAACAAAATTAAATTTGGTTCGGATAACCATTTTCCGAATTCGGTTCGGTTCATGTTCGTTTATTTACTAATTAAACGAACATCAACAAACATATTATTAAAAGATACACAAATGGTTGCTGAATATTATATTGATTTATAAGCACAATAATTCATAAAGGCCAATCTACATCCAATTATCAGAACATTTAGATATTATGAATTGATGCACATCTAAAGGATGATGAACTTTGTTGCATCGTATCCAATTGTCCATCTCTGTTTTATGCTTCATAAGACATAAAACATGAAGGGAAGTTGGGATTTTCTTGTAACACTACAAATGATTTGTGGGAGCATTTAATATTCATGGCCGACGACTAGTGTGTGCAATTACTAGTTTATAAGATTAAAATTTTATCCTTCAAAAATTAATAAGGGTATGTCAAATTTAACTAGAAGGGGGTATGTTGAAGGTGTTTTAAAACCACAGCATTGCAAGTCAATGTTAATTACTAGTAGTCCTTGCAATATAATTTAAGATATTATATATACTGCAAAGATGAAAGAGCATAAAATCTATGTGACTAGTAGTTTTTGACAATAACTTTGGTTATAGAAAAATGCATAGGTGAAAGAGCCTAAATTAAATTGCCGTACCTAGTAGCCTTTATTTAATGACTTATGTCGTTAAATTAGTAAAGGTGCAAGAGGCAAAGAATCATGTTAAACTTGTAGTATACTTGCTTTAGGTCTTATTGATTTAGACTTCGTTTCCAATTAAGTTTAAAACATATTCTTATATATATATATATATATATATATATATATATATATATATATATATATAATAAACTGTATGGGTAACTCACCAAATATTCATATAGTTGACCCAAATTTATTTTACATATATAACAGGTTAATATGAAGACCATGTCAAAGACATAGGATAAGCATAGTGAGCTTAGTTAATTTTAAATAATGTTAGATTTTCAGTTGTCATGTATTTCATTGTATTTATTTAAATGTATGTAATGATGCATTGTATTGAATGAATGTTTGTTTAATTTTAATAATGAATGCCATAAATATTCAAACTTATTATTAGCACCATGAGCTAATGAACAATCAAGCTTGCGCCCCGACATATTCCACCATCGGTCGGGGAGTGAGACAGATTGGTATCAGAGCCATGGTTATAGGGATCTAGGTTATTAGAAAATGGTTGCCTAGACTATAACTAAGCTAATATAAATATGAGTTATCTCATATTATTATTGATTGTTTATTACTTGCTTATGTGCTATGTGTTATATAATACTTATTGTGATAACTTGTTATCATGGGATTTACTTAGTTAAGCAATTAACTTAGAATTTTCTTTACGTAAACTCCATTTCAAACTCACATGTGTGCAAAAAATCCTTAGATGTTAGAAATTAAACTCATTAGGCATAATGCCTAATATTATTCTTTAGACAACATAGGAATTCCAATATTGATTTTAAGATCCCGTTAAAATTAAGTTTGTGAGGTGAATATGTAGTAACTGGAAGAGTGTAGTACCGGTTTTAGAATTCTTGTCTAGTAAAACTATTCATATAAATCCCTGAGGTACTGTGAGACCTGTCTAGCTTTCCTGGGAACTTCTGATGAGAGTATTACCACTTATAGGCCAAATCATTTCACACCAAACACTTTACAAACCAAATGATTCTAATATGTCAACCAATATTCAATTTTGAAAACCATTCCTTATGTTTTAAAACAAGTTCAAATGATTTGCTTATAATCCTATTAGAGTTAAGTTGTTAAGAGGGACATGTACTAACTAGAAGGGTGGATACCAGTAGTCGAGACTCCTGTCTAGCTATCCTAGGGATTCTCAATATAAGTATTTTACCTATAGGCCAAAGAATATTATGCCAAACTTCTTGCAAACAAAATTAATTCTAAGTGATTTTAACCAAATTCAAATGATTTCAATATATTATTTATACAAATCCAACTTTTATGATATCATTACTTAAGATTAGTGATGGTGAATCATCACAACATCTATAAGAAAATGACATCATGTCACACCCCGAGCCGGCGGCCTGGATCGACTTTCCCGTCGGGCGGAAAGTTCTCGGGGCGCGATATCGTGAGTGATTATCGAAATGATCAGATTGTTTACATAACACATGATATTAAATGAGAAATGCTAAATGATATAGAATTACAAGATTAAATTACAATGTATCGTTTATAATTTAACCAAGTAAATCTATCCAAAAGAATCAATGAGTTTATATCTTGTATCTGTACAAAATATACAAAAGATGATTCGCTGTATTGTCAATCAAAAGTATGCAACACCAAAAGTAGCTAGGCCTTCTAAAAGTCCACTAGCTATGTCCCTGTAATCCTGGTGACTAAACATGTTCGTCACCTGAGAAAAACATGCATTTAAACAAAGTCAACACTAGGTTGGTAAGTTCATAAGTATGTTAATTGAAAACCTTGATTCATTCACATGCACAATCACAATTTATTTCTGTTACTTGTATGTTGTTTGATTCACCTATTCTCCCGATGGCTTCTCAATAGTTATGCTTATATATAGGGCATATGTAAGGGAACCAAGCCCTAGCCAACATCCCACCACATAACTACTAGAACTCCACACTACTTGCAATACAACTATTGATACCCATCGTCATTCCATTGTTCATCTCAATTGTTTATCACCTATTGTATCATGTATAGAATAATATAGTAATAGAGTTTCAGTCATCATACCGAAGTATTGATAACCATTATGCGCATGAAGGATATTAGATTTACTTAATGTGTTCCTTGTATTATTCTATGGCTTGTAGGGTTAACTGTTGATCACTTTTAAACATTAAAAGTATTAATTAACCACTTGTGATGTGTTCTCAAATGCAACGCATATAGCCTAAAAGGAATCCATTGTGATCCTCACGTAATCAGATGACATTGCATCTTATTTACCTCTACCACTTCGTGTGTCCTCATTGTTGTTAACAAATCTAAATAAGAACTTGTCTTATTACTTTATGTTAACTAATGTGCGAATGATCTTGTTATCATGAAGATAAATTATCATGATTATCATTCTCATTGATCCATACGATCACCATTTTGCCAATAAGCCATGGTAAGAACTAGTCTTACCACCCTTAATCCACTCAGGTGATGGATGATAGTTGTCCTTGTAGTCACCATGTTGCTATTAAGGCGTAGCAAGAACTAGTTTTGTTACCCTTAATCCGCTCAGGTGGTGGATGTGATTTGTCCCATGTTATCTTGTAATGTGTATTGTGTTGTAAACTAAGCGTTAAAAGTACTTGTCTTATTACACTTAGTTAACTCTTGTGTTGAATGGTATTTAGAAGATGTATTATCTTCTAATCATTCATGCGTTTTGTTGATGTGATCATGTTTTCCTGTGATTATCTCAATGTTTGTTCATGTATGAATAACTAAGTGTTATAAGATATAATATTATAATTATGTTGTTCTATTGTGTTGATGAGTAATGAAATTATATTATCATGTTCATCTGAGTTATCCCTATCATAATATGATCATACAAGCACGCATACAATGATAAACAATAATAAGCTAAACAATATTATCTAAATCATAGTACAAACAATATGCGAAACATAAAAACTCTTAAATGAATAAAAGTAAGCATATTTCTTAGCCCCGAGAGTTCAAAATCGATTAAGATTAAAGAAAAGGGGCGTATGAACTCACCTTGTTATTGAAGTGGTTGACTTAGCTTAAACGAAGAAATGCATGCGCTCTTGATTGTACTTGTAGTAGTTTTCACGATCCTGTATTGATTTCACGTTGTATTTAACCTATAAGTATTGATTGTAATGGATTTTTGTGTGTGTATGTGTGTTAGCCCTGAGTTGGCTAACATTCGTGAGTCGCGGTCATCAATCGACCCCATTTAGTTGTTAAGGATTTTGTATCACATGCCTATCAAGTATCGGGTTATTACACTTCGTTGTCAAATTTTCCTTCCACTTGAATTATCATCGTGACAAAAAGAGATTTAAGTGTAGAACTTAAGTTACATATTAATTACTCTTTGTGTCTTGTGATATAACCTTGCATCATGATTGTTTTGTTTCTATCCATCCTTAAATCATTTGTTGCCATCTTCTAAACTAATGATTTCAATTTTTAGGAAACTAATTCAACCTTACCACCTTTGTAGTAAACTACGAAAGTTTCATAAATGTTATCAATAATAGTTGTTTTTAATGTGTTTGATTACTAACCATCGATGTAGGTCGAATGTGATAATGTTAGGCCTAACCACAAAATCCTTGGGCCGAATGAGTTATAGATTTGGGCCGGCTAGATGATCATGGGATGTCTAAGTGTGTGCCAATCCATTGGGCCGCCTGGGTGGGTTTTGGGCCGATTTCAACCTGTACTTGGGCTAAGTTTATGATTCGTGGGCCAAAGGAGGGCGTGGGCTGATCTAAGATGGTTCCACTGTTGGGCTGAAGTGATTAGTGTTGGGCAAGGCAAGGAAGGTACGACCAATGAACACTTATATGGTTTATGATTCTTGGTCGGATAGGATATTTCCGAACATCGCTGCCACCGATTAACAAAAGAGAACCCACGAACATATCATCAACTACTTAATGTTCGGCCAGAACCTTAGGTTCGGCCAGAATCTTAGGTTCGGCCTCTCCAGGTTCGCGAATCCCCTGAGAGCGGCCTGTAGGTTCGGTGGTCGCACACACAGGTTCGTTGAGTAGGGAGAGTTCGACAAGTCACCGGAAGGTTTGGCTCAACGATGTCCATGCAGGTTCGCCGATGTCGAGCTTCGGCCAGAGGTTCGGTCACCCTGAGTTGGTTCGTAGCCCATGCATGGGATTCACATGGGATTCACATGTGAACAAAGTTCGGTGCTCAAAGGTTCGGCTAGAGTTAGGTGGACAACATGGGATCGTCTGACTTGAAAGGGGGAACTATGAACGTTCATCTAGAGTGGGGATAGGTTCGCTCGTGATGATGAGGAGTTCGACCATGGGTTTGACGCAGCTACCTTCGACCAACCAGGGTTCGGTTATTACACGGCTCGCGAACCCTGTACCTGCATCCTCATCTTCGAGCCTCCCCAAGTCCCTAGAGCCCTGTTCTGTTGTTGTTGTGCTAGAACCATGTTTCGAGGGTATAGGGTCAACATTAGTATGATCCTAGGCCTATTACATGTGTTGGGTTGACAAGGCATAAGAAAAACCCTAACTTCCGAATTTTTCATGCTCAATTACCTCGGATTTGGCCTGTGAAAACTCCAGATCTATTGTACTTCTAGATAGAGGACATCAAGAGTTGCACGTAGGTTCAAGAATCACCCAATTTCGTGGAGAAACGAAGGAGTTATGGCGATTTGAAGTTGATTTCTAGTGTGAGAGTGAAAGATTTGGAAATGGGGTTGTAGAGAGAGATTGGCTGATTGGAAATGAGGGAAATACACCTCATTTGGTGCTTTTATATCCCGTGGGTATTCGGGTTCGTTTCGGTTTCTCGGTTCGCGTTTTCGTTGCGTTTCCGGAACGTAACGCGTATTTTACGTGTTTTAAAATAAAAAGAATGGTTTTAATTATTTTTGATGAGTTTCAAAATTGTAAAACATTATTTATTTTATTTTTACTAATTTAATGTCGTTCGTGTCTTGTTTCGTTTTCGTTTCGTCAGATCGCGTCACCATCGCACGTATTCATTCGAATCGTCATTCGAACGAACACGTCGATGGTTTGGCTTTCTGAATTTTGTTTTCTACTTCCCAATTATCATTTCAGAACGCTAACTCACAGATATGTTTGTGTGAATCGTCACCCATGCAAGCACACTGTCAGTTCGTTATTCTGAAACGACACTGCAATATTGTTTTAGATTGTATCCTCACTGCCGGACTCAACTAACCATCCTGTTATCACATTGTTTTCACACTGATTTGTCGGCCATCTGATCCATGTCATCTATGGATATCAGATCGCAACCGATTTGCTCTGGTTGTTCACCTGAACATTGTTGTTTGTCTTGATTAGTTGTGTTAACTGTACTTAGGTTTTTCACTTAAACACTAACAACTATTGTTTATAATGAGTGTTGCACTTGCAGTATTTAAGTTTACACATAAATACATAAAACTGTTTTCTTGTATTTTGAATTCTGTTAATACAAGTACTGTTAACAAATATGTATTTACACACAGTAACTATTGAAAGTACACATACCGTACGGACTTGTCGGCCAGTCAGGTACTAGTTGTCACACATCATTATCCTATGTTTTGTTTTTATAATATATATGTTAGGATTTAAGTCAATAACATTAAGTCTAAGATTTGTATTGGTGATACATCACTAAATCTAGAGGATTATAATGATATTCTTCTTTGATCTAAGAAGTGTATATTTTGTGAACCAAGAAAATCAATAACATCATATTTATAATTTATGATGGTGATTTATCACTAAATCTTAACAGGTATGATGTCACAATCCATGATGCCCATACTATAACTTCATGAACTCAAATGGATACTATGCCTAAATTCAAAGACCAAAAATCCGAACTTGTCAATAAGAATTGAATCTTGAATACCATAATGGAAGTTTCACATAAAACCAACAAAGTTAACTATGTATGACTTCATTAATGACATTTTATCTATGACTAGTAATAATCCATTATTACTATATCTAAGATATAAAAAAATGTCACAATTAAAATACATTCTATAACATTCTATTTGTTTATATTAAATTCCTAACCAATTCCAATTTCATGTTTATCTAGAATGGCTAGACAAGAACGTGCTGCAGAACGTCACATGGCTGCCGCGATTGCTCGACAAATGGAAATCGTGGTACCCTATTTGGTGATACGATTACAACAACGCCTCAATATTAATCCAATAAACCCAAACCCTGAACTTGTCAACCAACCCAATTGCTCATTCAAGCACTTCAATTCCTGAAACCCACCCAAGCACAATGGGTCGGATTGAGTGACTGGGTTGCTCCAATGGTTCGAAGGTATGGAGAGTACCTCTCTGAACAGTGACCGCCCAGCCAACTTAAAGGTTTTTTATGCTACTGGGTGTCTTCAAAAACGAGCCCTTACTTGGTGGAATAACGAGAAGAGGACCCTAGGGGATAACACTGCTACTGAACTAACTTGGGACAAACTTAAGAACTCTTGACGAAGATGTTTGCCCCCGCAATGAGATTAAGTAGCTTGAGTTTGAGTTCTGGGAACTCAACCAAGAAAGTGGTGAAAATATCCTACAACAACCGGTTTCACGAGCTAAGTCTTCTATGCCAAGATATGGTGACTCCTTTAAATAGAGGGATTGAGAAATACATTGGTGGACTGCCAATGCAAATCCAGGACTCGGTCCTAAGTAGCAAGCCAACTACTATTGCTGATGCCATCCACATGGTTGCAACTTTTACTGACAACCATGCCAAAGCTGGAAACTTAACTAGGAAAGGGTTCAAGAAAGGTAAGGATCAACCAAAAGTTCCAAATGAACCAACCAGAATAGAAACCAAAGTTGATCCATATGATCCTTTTAAGAAAAACAAAAAACGAGCCGATCACTTGAACTTTGTGACCCATGCAATCCCTCTACAACAAGTTGCCACTACTGCTGCAACTAACCAAGTCTACAAGAAGGCCTACACCGGTCCACATCCATTGTGTCCTACTTGCAACTTCCATCACATGCCTACAAAACTATGCCTATTGTGCACAAACTGCAGTTGCTTGGGTCATTTTGTTATTCATTGCAGATTGCCTACAGCTCAAGTCAACCAAGCCAATGTACCGCTCCTCACAGCTCGAAGACAACCAGTGGCTAGCTCTTGCTTCCAATGTGGGGATCCAAATCATTTCATCAAAGTTTGTCCATGGAGGGCCAACAATAACAACAACACAGTGGTGGCCTCAAACAATCAAACCAATCAAGGAGCAAGGGTTCGTGTTTTCAATGTTAATGTGAAATTGGATCAAGATAACAATGAGTTGGTGAACAATGTGGTTGGATAAACCGTTTATGATATTCCATATTATTCAAGGAGTCTAATTTGAACTTTCGTTTGTTTTGGATTCATGTATTTTTGATTTCATGTGGAACAATTTCAATCTTGAATGTTATGTTTTATTCTCATTTTGTTTAGATTTCAATATGATTGACTTGAACTAATGAAATTTTAGTATGGGTGATTCCATATAAATCTTTCACAACAAGTTCATATTATTGATTTCTAAGTAAATTGATATAAATTCTCATGTTTAAACAAACACTCAAAAGATTTGATGATATTATAATAAGGTTAATGATAATTAGTTATCACAACCATATAACATAACATACGAGTGTATTCTATATCAATTGTATATTCAAAATCAAGTATATATCAATCTATACAATCATGAGATCCTATTGTAAGATTGCAATGGTTAGAATATCTATACTTATACGATTCCTAAAGCAAAGTCAAGTATTCAAGCATCTTTTCAAATGTATTCAAAGTTTATGTTATTCTTGGTAGGTAATTGGAATGCTATCAAAATATTAGTGATGTGGTGGGTTGGCTGCGGTATACCCTATATATAAGCACCACTAATACATTGATAGTAGTACCGAAAGCTTGACCAAAGATAGGATTTGTCAATTCAAGCTACAATTCGAGTGATCCATTCTACAATCAAGTCTTCAACATTTTGTCAAGCATGTTTTAAGTTTAGGATAATATTGGTAGGCGTTTGGTACGCTGTGAAAGTAATAGTGATGTGGTGAGTTAGCTGCGGTATACCCTATATATAAGCACCAATATTATATTGGTAGTAGCACCAAAAGCTTGATCAAGAGCAGGATTAGTCAATTTATTCTACAAAGTCAAGCAAATCATGTTTCAGTCAATCACATTAGTCAAATCAATTGGTATTCATGTATTAATATCTAGTGTGTATTCTTATATCAGGTCATATCAAGGATATCTATTATTAAGTTTACCTAGCATTAAGTAAGTTCTCCTTAATTCGAAATCAAGAAAACGAATTGTGTATAAACTTCAAAAGTGAATACATTACTCGTATACCTTTAGATATTACAAATAATTGCCTATGAATTTAAACACTATTTTATATCACTAATAAAATCAAACAAATAATCAAATTTAATTACAACAAAACAAGTGGAAATAAAACTAAGAAACTATCAACGCTCGTAACAATAATTCTTAATAAATAAATTTGGGGACGAAATTTCCTAAAGTAGGGGAGACTGTAATCCCTAGGGTTTTCCCGTTCAAATTTACATTTTAATAGCATTAATTTGTATCTCATATAATTTAATTCATAAACATATATCAAATTAAAAGGGATACCTATATATATATATACACACACACACACACAAACATACACTACAACAAACTGAAGCTAATTGTAGAAAATCGGTGAGCTGAAACAAGTCTGATTTTAACCAGGAACAAGAGCTTTAGTCAAAGCCTTTTGATGTTTGCTCCCTCTAGAGTTTTGCTCTTGAGTTATTTTAGTGTTTAGTTTTCTTAAGTTTAAAGAAAAGAAATAAGAGAAAACAGTAAGGCAACACAAAGAAGATTCAGAGAAAGTGTTGTAATTTATTCAGTAGATGTTGGGGTATAAATAGCCCCGACATTTAATGTTTCAGGAAAATACAAGAAGAAGACAAACTGATAAGACTGATGACACTATTACAGACACTATAGCATCAGAATAGTACAAATGTAAAGTCAACATAGGATCTTCAAAGATCTAAGTTCAGACTTTTGTACTGATGCTAAGGAGTTATTCTTTCGGAAGTTCTTCATTGGGAACTAATTAAAGTAATCAGTTATTCTATCGGAAGTTGAAGAAGGAAACATTTATTCTTTCATCGGAAGCTACATGTGTCTTCTGAGATAATGTTTTTCTTCCGATGCAGATGTCTTTGGAGGTCTTCCGGAGTAATTGACTTTTATTCTTCGGAAGCAAATGTTCTCTTAGTGTCTTCAGAGGATTGTCGTTGGGAAGAGTCTTTCGAAACATCTTCTGAAGTATTGTCTTCGGAAGCAATTGTCTGAAGCAATTGTCTTTTATTTGTCTTCGGAAGCAATTGTCTTTTATTTGTCTTCGGAAGCAATTGTCTTTTATTTTAATCTTCCGAAGGTTCTTCTGGAGGCTTGTCTTCGGAAGCTAGTGTCTTGCAACATTTATTACATTGATTATTTGAAAGGTTGTTTTGCTTCGTCAGTCCATATTTTCCAACAATCTCCCTCTGGACTGATGAAGCCAAAACCACTTAGCTTTAGAGCCCAATCAATTTCTAGAACATCAGGCTGGTTTATGTGTTTTATATCCCTCTTTTTGGCTTAATCAGGGAAGAAATAGGAGTAAAAAGAAGTGAGCAGAATGTGCCTTGAAAGGCAGTGTAGGAAAGGTGGTAGGAATGTAGGTGAGTTAAGAATTTAGAAAACCTTCAACTGAAGGTGCCTGTATTGGGTTGGATTTGGATTACAGGACTGAGGACATCCGTCAATTCCTTAATGTGAAGAACTAATCCGTCCATCATTTTATAGATGTAATCCGAATCCCTGACTAGAGAGTCAGTTTTATCATGACCTGAGTCTATCTCAGAAATGTCAAAAACCCCTTGTTCTTGGTTCTGGGGATTTCCAGCCTTAGTTTAAAGGAAAAACTTCATTGGCTGTTGCCATACCTGGAGTCTTATTGCCTAATCCATTCAGATGAGAATCCTTTGGATTTTCATGTGAAATGGATGCTCCTGATATATGTTCAGGAGGTCAAGATGGACTTGACTACCGGATCTCATCCTCTTTTTATAGGGTAGAGATGTGGTGATCGATAGTGGTGGGGGGCTTTTAGAAAGAACAGAGTTGTCCCTGGGAGAGAGGACAACCATCTGATTGTCAAATGACATGTCAGTGGTTAGTAAGGGTTCCCTTAGGAATACAACATCATCCTGTTAAGAGGATTAATGAGGAGCCGGATGGTAAGAGATTCTTGATTCATCTGTGAGGATGGAACAGATGTATTCATGTGTTCAGTGCGAACACGATCATGTTCAGGCTTAGAGGGTTTTGGAAAAATATTTTATGGTCGGTACCTATTGTAGGTGTGAAAGAAGTGTGGATGTGGGTTTACTAAAGATGGGTGTTTCTTTAGTGTCATCCATCAATGTTCAAAGTTTTGAACACCAGTTGGTCAAATCCTTCGTAATATTATGAAGATCAAACGGACAAACTGAAAGCATAGCCAAAACTATGGACGTTTCTGGTGATATACCAGATGATCAAGAATATGTTATTTGAAATGATTGCCTGTAAAGATCAAAAGAACTACTTATACATAATCAAGTTTTTCAGGTTAACCTAAAAAGTTCATGATTATTTTTGGGATTACAGAGCTGGTTGAGAAGAAGAGAGAGGTTAAGACTTACACATTTGGACAAGAAGACATGTTCATGCACATCCGGAAGTACAGACGAAGCTTTGTGAGGAATGAAGCCTGGTCCGAAGCCGTTTTGCCATTATCATAAGCATGGAGCTTTCGACAAGGTGAGCGTAAGTGCTTTGTGCCAGGCGACATGCCTGACAATTGATCATCCGTAGCCATGAGCATTACTTAGAATTTTCAAGATGATGAAAGGTTTCTTGAAAATCAGAAGAGTGATAGGGTTTTAATAGATTTATGGTGAAGAAGAGGAGAAATAAAGGAAGTAATCTGAGAAGATTATTGGTTATTAAAATGACGGTAAGAATCTTCTTGAGCCGTGAGAGTCAACATTGAGAGTCGGGTCTATCAGAGAGATTGACAACTGTCACATCAAGTGCAAAGCTCAAGATTTAGATTGCAGAATCGGAAGAATCTTATTTTAGACACAAGTTAAATGATCTCATGAAGGTTTTCGAAAGAAGAAGAGATATCTTCGGAAGAAGAAGAGATTATCGGAAGGAGAAGGAACCAAAGAAGTTATAGAATGTAACAATGGAAAGTTTAAACATCAGATAGATATGAAGCAGTGATCATATTACCACTGATCCTATCCGTGTATAGAGATAATTACTGAAAGAAACCAAGATTTCTTTAACAATGGTTTATCTAATATCCATTGTTTGGACAATTTATAAAAATTTTCCTTTTATATTTGTGTGTACAAAGGTTAATAAACATAATCTTGACTACGTTTATTAACTCATATTTATCATTTCCAATTTTGCCACAAACTTAGAAAAAGTTGAGAAGTCTAAGGGCTTGGTAAATATGTCAGCTATTTGGTCACTTGTAGAGACATGTTCTGGGACAATTAGTCCCTTTTCCAAGCAGTATCTAATGAAGTGATGCCTTATTTCAGTGTGTTTGGTTTTAGAATGATAGACATGATTCTTTATTATATTTTTGGCAGCTTCGCTGTCTATTAGAAGAGGTGTTTTTAGTTCAGTTATTCCAAAATCTAGCAGTTGGTATTGTAACCAAAGAATTTGGGCAGTACAATGGGCTGCTGCAATGTATTCGGCTTCAGCAGTTGAATTTGACACTGAAGTTTGCTTCTTGCTTTGCCAAGATACTAAGCAATCTGCAAAGAACTGACAACCTCCTGAAGTAGACTTTCTGGTTAGCGAACATCCAGCATAATCACTATCTGAAAAACCAACAATCTTACAAATTTGATTAGCAGTATACCAACTTCCTAGCACAGGAGTGCCTTTGAGATATCTAAGTATCCTCTTCACAAAAGAAAGATGAGATTGCTTGGGAGCAGATTGATATCTTGCACAGACACATGTTGCATACATGATGTCTGGCCTTGATGCAGTAAGATACATCAGAGAACCAATCATGCACCTGTAGAGAGTATGATCTACAGGTTCACCATTGTCGTCTGGACATATGCCAGGACTTGTTGCGATGGGAGTAGAAATTATTTTACAGTCATTCATATCAAATTTATTGAGAAGATCTTTTACATATTTAGATTGATGAATGAAAGTCCCGTGTGGGGTTTGTTTGACTTGAAGTCCTAAAAATGTTTTAAGTTCACTTAAAGCACTCATTTCAAACTTAGAAGACATTAGTTTAGAGAATTGTTCACACAGGGAAGGTTTTGTTGACCCAAAGATGATATCATCAACATAGATTTGAACTAACAAAAGTTCCTTATCCACTCTTTTCATGAACAAGGTTTTATCAATGGTTCCAAGAGAAAATTTATTAGAAAGAAGAAACTGAGATAGAGTGTCATACCATGCTCTTGGAGCTTGTTTTAGACCATAAAGTGCCTTTTCTAGTTTGTACACCCAATCAGGATGATGAACATCATCAAATCCTGGTGGTTGACAAACATAGACTTCCTCTTTTATTGTTCCATACAGGAAAGCACTTTTTATGTTCCTTTGGTATACCTTTATATTATGAGAGATGGCAAATGCTAGGAAGAGTCTAATGGCTTCCAATATTGCCACAGGAGCAAAAGTCTCATCATAGTCAATACCTTCCTCTTGACAGTAACCTTGCACCACTAACCTGGCCTTATTTTTATTACAATGCCTCTGTCATCTGTTTTATTTCTGAATACCCATCTGGTTCCGATGGGATATTTTCCATCAGGCAGGGGACATAGAGTCCAAACATTTTGCCTTTTGAACTGCAAAAGCTCATCTTGCATTGCTTCTACCCAATTATTGTCTTTAAGAGCCTCTTGATATTTAGATGGCTCAGTTTGGGATAGAAAGGCTGCATGAAGACAGAAGTTTGAAATTTGGCTTCTCGTTTGAACTCCTTTACTTAGATCACCTAAGATTTGTTCTAGAGGATGATTTTTGTTGTAAGGAATGATGTCCAAGCAGTTATTTGAGGAGGCAGCATAGGACAAAGGTGAGTTTTCAATGGGGCTTAGAGAGTTTTTAGATGAGAGTTTAGAATGTGGTCAGGAACATCTACGGATACATTATCCAAGACAGGAGATAGAGGAGTAGATGTTAGATTGTCTGGGTTTTGAGAATTTGCTTCTTGAGAATTTATTTGATGAGACGGAGAAGAAGTGAAGAATTTTGAAACAGAACCTTCCTCAATAGAAGATAGATCTTCAGAAGTTTGACATGAATCTGATGAAGGAGAAGAAGAAGAGATAGAAGGGATGAATGAGAAGCTTTCAAGATCGAAGAGATCATCAGGAGCAGAAGGGAAGGATGAGGTTGATGCCAATTCATTGAATTTTACATCAATAGATTCCTCAATTATTTTTGTTCTGAGATTGAAAGCTCGATATGCTTTAGAAGTCTGAGAGTATCCAACAAAGTATCCAGAATTAACTTTAGCAGCAAATTTGGACAAAGAGTCTTTTGTATTTAAGATAAAACACGGACATCCAAAGACTTTGAAGAAGGAAATGAGAGGTTTTATTTTATACAGAATTTCATAGGCAGTCTTGTTATGTCTTTTTACAATGTGAACTCTGTTTAAGACATAACAAGCAGTGTTTACTGCCTCAGCCCAGAATGATAAAGGCAATCCTGAGTCTGCAAGCATGGTTCTTGCAGCTTCAATTAGTGTCCTGTTCTTTCTTTCTACAACTCCATTCTGAGCAGGAGTTCTAGGAGCACTATATTGTCTAAGGATTCCTTTAGAAATACAGAATTTATCAAGAACTTGATTTTTGAATTCTGTACCATTGTCACTCCTTATCATTTTGACAGGAAGACTGAATTGTTTTTCAAGAAGAGTGACAAGAGCAATTATTTTATCAGATTAGATATGGTATATTTTTATTTTATTTTATTTGTTTGTTTTATTTTGTTGTGTATTATTCATCAATTTCTGCATCATTATCAGCAGTTGTTGCTGATTTTGTTGGAGAAGATTGATTTGAGAATCCACAGGAGAAGAGTTAGCACCATTATGTAAGTAAGGAGGTGGTGTTCCCAAAATGGAAGGTCTGGAGTTAGCACTCAAGGAAGAGGGTGAGATAGAAGAAGAATGAGGGTGAGTCACAACAGATTGGTTACTTGCTGGTCTTACTTTCTTCATTTTATTGGGGAGGTTCCCTTTAGACGAAGAAGTATGATCAGCTTTCAACTTATTAGCCTTCAATCTATCTTTCTCCAAAGGTGTTTTTGTTCTGCAGTTTTCAGTAGCATGATTGTACTTAAAGCATTTTAAGTAGGCTGGAGAGAGAGATGAATAATTTGGGATGAAAGGTCTGTTTACTTTCATTGTGGGGTAAGGAGGATGAGGATGAGAAGGAGGAAACTGGATATTAACTATAGGTTCTTTTCCTTTATCAAGATTTGACTTGATGCTAGAAGTGAAACCAGATTTTATTGTTTCTTCTGATCTAAGAGTAGAGCTCATATCAGGAGAAATCTCATTTTGTTCTAAAGAGTTATTATGTTGAACTGAGTTCAACTGAGGTTTTTCTATTCTTGTAAGATTTGTATTAGTGGGGTATACAAACTTAGAAAAATAGTTTGGCTGATACACCAAAGAAGGTGTATCTATTATTGGAGGAATTTCATCAGTAAGAAAAGTTGGTGAAATAGGTTCAGGAGTGGTTTCTTCCTTATTATTATCGATGGGGGTGTAATCCTCTGGTTGATGTCACACCCCCACCCCTCGTCACCTTGTGTCTGGTCTGACGTCACTGAATCGGTTGCGGAAGCATAGTGGTGATGTCTCCGAGGTGAGGGGTGACTTACTTGAACCAATATCATAAGCACACAGATTAACTTAAAGTAAATACATTACCAGGGTGTCGCAATCACAACCACATTACAACTATATTTATTTAATTACAATACTAATTATTAAAGTGCAAATAACTCAAAAGTGCATCCTCACCGGCTATTCCTGCTTACCTGCAAAAAGGTTTGAGTTTGAAACATCAGCACAAAGCTGGTGAGATCGACAGTTCAATTTAACACAATATGATATGATAAGCACGTTCTCAAAAGTTCAGTTCCGGATAACCATGGGACCTGTATCTAGTTCCTTTCGGACGTCTAGTCTGTCTCAAGATATTACCCGTCGGTACATATCTTAGTGCCTCATTATCTTAATGTCTATCACACCATTAAGAAGTTCAGGAAACAGATAACAAACATTCACACAAGGGGAGATGCAATCCTCCCAGCGAATGGGGTATCAACCAATAGTACTATCAATGTTTTCTGCTCGGCCACACATGGGTTCACTAGATACAGTTCAAATATAAGGACTTTCAGTGTCATGATAGAGTTCAGTCTACAGGCCAAAATCCCATGAAATCCCACAAAAGTCACAACAATCACATGAAATCACACAGATATCAGTGATACATATCATATGTTCATTAAAAGTTCAACAATGTTCCCCGATGTTTATAAAAGATTAAAAATAAAAGGGGTTGTACGAAACTCACCTGGTAGTATAGATGTAGCAGAATATCTCAAAACTGATAATAGAGAAGTAATTCTGCATTTATTTATATTTAATGAGTTATTTATGTTCTAGTTTACTGATTAGATCCTTCTGAACGTTCAATGTCAAAGACATTGTTTAGTAAATCATCAACTCGATATTAATTATATAATTAATTAATTTAAGGTTATATCATACAATGTATGATAATGTAGAAACCTACATTGTATTAGATTCCTAACACAAAGTTGATGACAGTCTAGATTAATCAGAATAATCTCAGATTAATCAAATAGTTAATGTTGTTGATTATAATGCTAAAACAGTTTCTAGATGATTTAATGGCTTAAGAGTGATTAATCCTTATTATTGATTACCCAAATATCATGAAATATCAGAATGTAGCATCAGAATAGGTGAAATAACCAGATTTAACATACTAATCTGACTGTTATCACAAACATCAGATAATCATTCCAATGAGTATGTTAATGATTATGATTAGTTTGAAACACTTGGATTTAACCTTTGCATTTCAAAGATTAATCAAACTAATCACCTACATTGTCATAATCAAATGGTTTAAACCATTATAATCATAGGTATGATTTCATGCAAACCGGGCATTACAACGGATCAAAACAAGGATTTAACCGTTAGAACTTCGTGTTCTTCGTTTATAATCAATCCTAGCCATCATCTAGGCAATAATCAACAATCCTAACTATGTCATTACGTTCAAAATCAAGATCTAATCAATCAAAATCAAACTAGAAAGTTTAAACGGATCATTACCTAATCAGACGGATTTCTGACTTTAAAACTACGATCAGAACTTGTTATGATGATCCCTGGTGCGATCCTTGCGTTCAGAAGGCTTGAAAATTGAGTTTGGATGGTGGTTTATGTGTGTGTTTTCGCCTGGAAACGAAGCAGAAGCAAGAAGAAGAAAATATATTATTTCTTCATGCAATCTGATAAAGATAAGCAACTTATTCCACCGCCACATCCGTCGCGTACCGCGACCAGAAGCCCAAAAAGACTTCGCGTACCGCGAAGAAATCCGGAGAAATCTTAGATATTTTCCAAGAATCGCGTACCGCGGAGAACCCTCAAGCCCACCTCCGCGTACCGCGATGAGTCCAATCGACCAACACTTAGTGATTTTTCTTCGTTTTTCGATTCCGGACAATCCAGGACTCCGTTTTGAACACGGTTTTCACCCACGTTCATCATTTCTCACCTACTATCAACCTGTAATAATTACAATTATTAAATCAACATGGATTTCTATAACGATCAAATGTGCTCACATCATTGATGACGTAAATTCTCGTATGCAACTGTCACAGTTGAGCAGTGTGATTATACCCAATTCCAAATCTTGCTTTGCTGTGAACTTGCTTTTGTAAAAGCATTTTGAATCCTTTGCAAGATTCAACCCACTTTTCACAGTTTACTTGAGTTTGAGATAGTTCATCTTTACAAGCATAATATTTTTCCCTTTGTAGATCAAACAATGCTTGTAAATTGATTTTCTCAGTTTTCAAAGCACAGATTTCATTATCTTTTATTTTTATTAATTTTTCCATTTCAGAATTTTTATTGTCAAGAAGTTGTTCCAACTCCTGATTTTTCTTTTGAAGCAACATATTGGCTTTCTTTATTTTTGCAAAGGCCTCTATGCAAGCATTGGAACATAATTTTTCTAAGGTAGAAAAAGATACCTGAGCATGAGAAATATCTGCTTCAGGTTGATCAGAGGAACAAGAATCTTCACCAACAGCCATAAGAGCAAATTCTGTTGGTTCAGAAGTGATGAGGGCATGGCCAACATCTTCAGGCAAGCTGCTCCAGTCTATGTACTCTTGAGAGAAAAGAGCCTGTTGACCAGATGATGAAGATTGGACAGCATGTCCGGGAGCATTTATTTGAAGAAGGAGCTGCAACGACTTGAAGTGAAGCGGGAGTGAGTTGGTACATGTTGGCGTTTGCAGCTTGTACATATTGCACATTGTTAGAAGGAGAGTTTTGTGCAATATGTGCTGATTCTTGAGGATTATTGGACCTTTTGAAAGAGGAAGAGGTGGATGAAGATGGTGTTGAAGAGGTATGTGAGGAGAAGTTTGGATAGGTCACATAAGAAGAAAGATTAGAGTTCGGAGCATTAGAGCATTCCCTTGCAAAATGTCCAGTGCCATGACACCTATAGCATTGAACATTAGTTTTATTTAGACCAATCCTGGTTTTTCCATGGATACCAGGAAATTTTCTTCCTGTCCTCTTGTAGAACTTGTTAGTTCTTATACTCAAGAGAGCCAGTTGATGGAGAATGTCCATCTCTTCCAAGTCTTCACTTGGAACTTGATGAAGATCGTCCATGATAAAACACAGATGGTCAGATGGGAGAGAGTGGTCATCACGAGAAGAGAATGAAGAGGTGATGCCAATAGTTATGTCAATGTGTTCATCATAACCCTGATCATTTATCATAGAGTTATGACTAAGGAGAGCTGTGTTCCCTTGCACATACTCTTCAGTTGATTTACCATATTTTATTAGTTTTCTTTTCTGGTCAATCTCTCGCTCAAAGGTGAGCAACTTACCATGAAGTTGGGTAAGTGAGAGTTTGCCAAAATCTGGTGAAGATCTCATGACTATAGAGTAAGTTTCCCATTTTTCAGGAAGAGATCTTAAAAATCGATTTAGAACTTAGACAGGAGGATACACTTGACCAGCTAATTTTAGTTAACTTAAGAGAGAAGTAAACCTTTCAAATTGCTGAGTCAGTGACTCATTATTTAGTTCGCAGAAGGTCTCATATTGTTGAGCCAATATCTCCCTAGTATTGGCTACAACGTCATCGGTACCACCGAATTGCTCTTTTAGAGCATCCCATAAGTCCTTAGCAGACTCATGGTGAAGAAGACCCGAATAAATTTCATTCGGAAGGGCCATAGCCAGCTGAGCATGTGCCTTGGCATCAAGCTCCAATTTCTGAAAGTCTTCTTCAGTGTAGTTCTGGGGATCCTTAGGGACATCATCTCCGGTCTCTGTGTCCAGGACCATTGGTTTATGAGGTCCGAACATGACAGACTTCAAACATCCTGTATGATTATTTGACGGGAAATGTGACATCCGTCTCTGCCAAATATTATATTGATGCCTAACCAAAATTGGTGGCTTTGTGGCAGAACCAGTGTTATGGGGGTCTAAGGTGAATTTTTCTGCCATGTGTTCAAACAGTTATGAGTAAATCAACAGATAATGAGTACTCAAGATAGTTTGGTTGAATGATTTTTTAACACTTTAGAGTTTCAAAAATCAATCTTTAGCAGATTTTGAAAAGAAGATGATAACAGAAAACTAAACACAAGATATCAAAGTGAGCTTTGAAGTTTAGCCTTGATGGTTAAACCAAGACTAATGAACAAGGCTCTGATACCAATTGCAGAAAATCGGTGAGCTGAAACAAGTCTGATTTTAACCAGGAACAAGAGATTTAGTCAAAGCCTTCTGATGTTTGCTCCCTCTAGAGTTTTGCTCTTGAGTTATTTTAGTGTTTAGTTTTCTTAAGTTTAAAGAAAAGAAATAAGAGAAAACAGTAAGGCAACACAAAGAAGATTCAGAGAAAGTGTTGTAATTTATTCAGTAGATGTTGGGGTATAAATAGCCCCGACATTTAATGTTTCAGGACAAATACAAGAAGAAGACAAACTGATAAGACTTATGACACTATTACAGACACTGCAGCATCAGAATAGTACAAATGTAAAGTCAATATAGGATCTTCAAAGATCTAAGTTCAGACTTTTGTACTGATGGTAAGGAGTTACTCTTTCGGAAGTTCTTCATTGGGAACTAATTATAGTAATCAGTTATCCTATCGGAAGTTGAAGAAGGAAACATTTATTCTTTCATCGGAAGCTACATGTGTCTTCTGAGATAATGTTTTTCTTCTGATGCAGATGTCTTTGGAGGTCTTCCGAAGTAATTGACTTTTATTCTTCGGAAGCAAATGTTCTCTTAGTGTCTTCAGAGGTTTGTCGTTGGGAAGAGTCTTCCGAAACATCTTCTGAAGTATTGTCTTCGGAAGCAATTGTCTGAAGCAATTGTCTTTTATTTGTCTTCGGAAGCAATTGTCTTTTATTTGTCTTCGGAAGCAATTGTCTTTTATTTGAATATTCCGAAGGTTCTTCTGAAGGCTTGTCTTCGGAAGCTAGTGTCCTTCAACATTTATTACATTGATTATTTGAAAGGTGGTTTTGCTTCGTCAGTCCTTATTTTCCAACACTAATGCAACCCTGCTAAAATGTTGCATAAAGCCTTAAAATAGTTGCATTAGGCCTAAAGCAACCTTTTATTAAGAGCTGCGTTAGGTGAAGTTGCATTAGGCATAATGTAACCTTTTTGTTAGATAACGCAACTTTTTTCATAAAAGTTGCATTTCTATTCAAATGCAACTTTTTTAAAATGCAACATTTTTTACATGCTATTGCAACTTTTTTTGCCTAAATATGCAGCTTTTTTTAGTTTTAAATGCAACTTTAATATATAGTTTTGTTTAAGAAAATGCAACCTTTTAAATATTACAATGCAACCATTATTATGTTTTTAGTTAAGAAATATGCAACTTTTTTTTACCAAAAATGCAACTTTTTTTTTTTACAATTATAGTTGCAAATAATGCAACCTTGTTTAATCTCAAAGACAACCTTTTAACATCATTGTTTCAGTCAATAAAATTTACACAAGAATGCATTATTATTTCGTCTAAACAATAATAACATAGATAATCTAATTTTGTACTTTAACATATTGTAAAATCAAACAATAAATTAATCAACAAAATTGTTACTAACAGTAATAAAGAGTAATAAAAGCATGTTACTAATTCTAGAAAGACTAATTTTCATGAGGTAGTTGTTTCATTAGTTTTTGCATCGTAGCTTCCAAGTGTTCTCGTTGGGTTTTGATATCATGTTGAATAGCTTCTATATCTGCCTTTTTTCTTTCATGTTCTTCGTCAAGATCTTTTTTCATTTCAAGCAATTGATTTTTTTGACCTTCAAAGCTTGCATTGAAAGATTCCATAAGTCCTCCTGGACCATCTCTTTTTTTATCAATTTATTAGTAACACCACGGCCATAAAGTCGACAATATCCACTATTCTCTTTGTGCATTACATCCATAAAAGGATCTATCAAATCACTTTCATTTTCTGAAGATTTGTATTTCTTCATTTGTTCCTACAATATTATTCCAAAAAAAATTAAGAAAACATAATAATTGAACACTCCTACTAAAACTAGTTTAATGCCCAAAACAATGGTGGCATTAAAATACAATCTTACAATTTTCCTTCTTGTGTCATCATATGTATCAACATATATACGTCCTTCTGTCCTTTTAAGTGTATGTTCAAACATTTGAGTTAAAGTAGGCAATTCGTTGTTTGGATTGTCATTTTTCATCATTCATGAAAACATAAACATCAGTAAATTAAAAGACAAGTATAAGAAATAATAAAAAGCAAAAATTCAATAGCACACAAAGATATGTTACCATCTCATCACGAATCCTTGCAAAACTTTTTGGACCAGCCGTGTGCATATTTTTTTGAGACATACGTATTTCCTTAGCCCGCAAACAACACTTCTAGATTCACATCAGTATATATAACACAACAAAGTAAGTACATCAGGATATAGCAATAAATACTAATAATACAGATATTGTCTAGAAAATTACCGCTACATTTTTGTTATTCCATAATCTTAACTGTTGTGCAAAATCACCTTCTGGAATGCTCTTAGGACGATTCTTCCATCTTGTTTTGTCATCTTTAAATTGATAGAAGTGTTTTTTTTTAAATCTACATTTATGTACCTTATAAGAATGGCCAATAGTCATAAGAACCCATTTTCTAGCTGCATCAGGTGCATCGTATTTTTCCTTCAAAAGAAATTTAGAATTAAGTAAAAATAACAAAAATCTAACAAATTGAAGACATAAAACTACTTGAAACCTTACCAAGACATACTCCCATATCTTATATTTATGTGGCACCTTGTGCCATGAATTATATATCAATGGCGCATAACTGTGATTACGAGCTATTGTACCTAAAAATCGAGAAAATCGTCCTACTACGTCCTTCTCCTTTGTCACAGGTCCAACAGGTTGACCAAATTCATTACAAATAATAACCTCATGATCGTCGACTTTTCGCGTATGCACAAGATGCAACATCGTTGGCCCTATTTTCTTGGATTCAGAAATTGCTGAAGTCAAATATTGATTAAAACACAGATACAGATACATATATATGTGTGAGTTTGTGCGTGTATAATTAATAACATACAATCCAAAACATGAATTCAATATGTAAATTGAACCTGTTTTATTCTTGAGTTCGGAGTCTTGCAATTGTTCTTGAATTTGCACATCGTCCTCGTTTTCTAAATCGTCTTCACTATCGTCCATTTGTATTTCTTTTTCATTATCTACAAATGTCATGTCATCCATGTCTTCATACTCATCATCTTCATGGACATCATTTTATCATTAGTTAATATAATACTGCCAATACAATAATAACAAATATATAGGAACAATAAATAATGAACTAATTAAATAACTAAACACAAGTACCTTGAAATTTAAAATATTCCCCTTCATTCTCATCACATTTCAGACCATCTTGCTCCATTTCAATTCCATTATCACCTAAAAGTATAGAACAATAAATTAATATAAAAGGTAAGCAAATATTCAAATTGTAAAATCCAACTATTCAGTAGGGTTTGAGGTGAGATGAAAGCAAATCTTACCTCTATCCCGATGGGATAAAGAAGGTGTTTATAAAAAGACCACCAACACATTACCAAAACCAAAATAGGGTTGGTTGCAACATGGGAAGCTTCCTTTGACTAAGGTGGAAGGTGTTTATGGGTTGGGTTGTGGGCAGTCCCTTTGTGGCTCTTTGGTTGTTTGATTCGGTTTAGATATAGTGAAGGGTATATATTATGTGGGATGTCTTGGCATTTGATTGTTGGGAGGCTGGAGTGGGATGATTGGAGACTGAATGGTTAATGGGTGCATTTGACCACCCTTCCTACTGGGCTGACTTGGCCCTGATTAGAATTGGCAAATGGTTGGAGAGGCAGCTGAGCTGGTATTACAAAGGTTGGGTTTGAGAGCTATCAGCATATGGGAAAAGACTTAATTGGAGTTTGGGTGAGTGGTGTCTAACTTGTTGTATTGTTTCCAGGAGCATGGGCAGGATGGGCTGTGTTAGCCCCCCATTGGGTGTCATTTGCCTATGAATGGCTTTGGTTGGCTCAGCCTTAACACGATGCAGGCCTATGATGGATCCGCCTGCCTGTGTCATGGCTCCATTATGGCCAAGCCGGTTGGCTTGCTGGATGGGGTAGCCATATGAGACAACCAGCCCCAAAACCAATAACCAGATAACATAAGAAGTATATATAAAAAGTTTCAAAAAAATTATAGAATTATAACATATTTAAACAAAAATAATTAATGTTCAAATACACATTATCATGTTAAAAGAAATACAAGATTTGATTTTAGTGTTTCATTCTTTGGATTTTAGTTAAAAATATAAAAGAAAAAAAACTTGATCCATACTTTTTAAATTAATATGAAAAGTAATTTTAATTAAATAAATTTCAACACTGTAAAAAATGATACCTTGAAATGTATGATCATACTCTTCATCATCTCCATCAAGAAGAACTAATCGTCTCTTTGCTCCCCCTTTAAATACCTCATTTTGCTTTGGTGACCTTTTATTACGTGAGATTAGTTCAGCCATGGTCATTGATACTCTAGATTGATTCTCTTTTGTTGCTTTTGAATCCGATGGGAACTTTTGGGAGACCTTTGGACCAATCACTCGATGTTGCTTTGCTATATTAGCAAATTTATTCATGGATAGTGGTGCAATATAACACGGACGATATTTCTATAAAAAACAGTTTCAATTTTCATTAGAACACATGTGTATTCTAAAAATAAAATAAAAAAAATATTGATTATCACCTTTTTTGATCTTGTGGCAACTTGTTGGTGATCTCCGTCGCTATGATCACCCATCTCAGGTATATAGTCTACATCATTTGCGTTGATGTTGATTGGTTTCACTATCTTCTTTATTTTTTGACTATCTACCAAACTTGTCAAAGAATTTGCAATTATTTTCACCCCCAATTCTTGTAGTTTTTTTTTGTTTTCTTCAATTCTCAGTAGTCTAATTTTCTCATAGTCATTTACTTGTCTTTGTGCACTTTGATTTTGCTTGTTTTGGTTTGCCATTAAAACTAATCAAAGTTAAATTTAACTATTATGTTAAACTGTTAAAGTATCAAAGACATGTAATCATACCTTCTAGGTCAATCAGCATCATCTTCATCGGCATTCATCCAATCCCATAATGTATCATCATGATCAGAATCGTCGCAACTCTCACTATTAAGTTCATATGTGGCATCTAAATCTGTACTTGCGTCAACTATAATAGGAGGTATATCTTTCCTTGACAATTGAACGTCTTGCACACTATCTTGCGCAATATGATCTAATCTATCTTCGTTAGGCTCACACCAAAAGGAGTCACCATCAACTTCATAATTTTCTTCTTCGAAGTCATAGATATCTCTTGGAACCATGTTGACAACGTAATGCAAACCATCTTCTATAGGGTCTGGTACATAGAACACTTGTTTCACTTGGGAAGGCATGACAAAAGGATCATCAGAATAGCAAAACTTATTGAAATTAACGCATGATAAACCATAATCATCTTTCTCAACTTGGTACCACTCACAATGAAATAATTGTAGAAAATCGGTGAGCTGAGGAGAGACTAACTTAACCAGGATCAAGAGCTTAAACAAAGCTTTTGGTGTTTTGCTCCCTCTGGAATTTTGCTCTTTAGTTATTTTAGTGTTTAGTTTTCTTAAGTTAGAAGAAAAGAAAGAAGAGAAAACAGTAAGGCAACACAAAAGAAATTCAGAGAAAAGTGTTATTTACATTCAGTAGATTTTGGGGTATAAATAGCCCCAACATTTAATGTTTCAAGACAAATACAAGAACAGGACAAACAAATAAGACTGATGACACTATTACAGACACTGTAGCATCAGAATAGTACAATTGTAAAGTCAACATAGGATCTTTAAAGATCTGAGTTCAGACTTTTGTACTGATGCTAATAAATTATTCTTTCGGAAGTTCTTCATAGGAAACTATCTAATGTAGTCAGTTATCCTAAAGAAGGTTACATTTATTCTTTCATCAGAAGAAACATATGTCTTCTGAAATATTGTTTTTCTTCCGATGTCTTTGGAGGTCTTCCGAAGTAATTGACTTTTATTCTTCGGAAGCAAGTGTCTTTAGAGAGGTCTGTCATTGAGAAGAGTCTTTCGAAACATCTTCTGAAGTATGGTCTTCGGAATCACTTTTCTTTTATTTGTCTTCGGAAGCAATTGTCTTTTATTTGTTTCTTCCGAAGGTTCTTCTGAAGACTTGTTATTTGTCTTCGGAAGCAATTGTCTTTTATTTGTGTCTTCCGAAGGTTCTTCTGAAGACTTGTCTTCGAAAGCTAGTGTCCTGCAACATTTATTACAAAGATTATTTGAAAGGTGGTTTTGATTCGTCAGTCCTTATTTTCCAACAATCTCCCTCTAGACTGATGAAGCCAAAACCACTTAACTTTAGAGCCCAAACAGTTTTAGAACATCAGGCTGGTGGTTTTATGTGTTGTCTCCCTCTTTTTAGCTTAATCAGGGAAGAAGGAGGAGGTAAGGAAGGGAGCAGGGTAGGAAAGGTGGCAGAACTGTAGGTGAGTTAAAAGTTTAGAGAAACCTTCAATTGAAGGTGCTTGCATGGGGTAGATTTGGATTACATAGTGTGAAGAACTGATCCGTCCATCATTTTGTAGATGTCATCCGAATCCCTGACTAGAGAGTTAGTTTTATTATGACCTAAGTCCATCTCAGAAATGTCATAACCCCTTGTTCTTGGTTCTGGGGATTTCCTAGCCTTAGTTTAAAGAAAAACTTCATTGGTTGTTGCCATACCAGGAGTCTTACTGCCTAATCCATTCAGATGAAAAGCCATTGGATTTTCATATGAAATGGATGCTCCTTATATATGATCAGGAGGTCAAGATGGACTTGACGACCGGATCTCATCCTCTTTTATAGGGTAGAGATGTTGATCAATAGAGGTAGGGGCTGTTGGAAAGAACAGAGTCGTCCTTGGGAGAGAGAACAACCATCTGATTGTCAAATGACATGTCAGTGGTTAGTGAGGATTCCCTTAGGAATACAACATTATCCTGTGAAGAGGATTAATGAGGAGCCGGATGGGAAGAGATTCTTGATATATCTGTGTGGATGAAACAGATGTATCCATGTGTTCAGTGGGAACACAATCATGTTCAGGGATCTCATCTTCCTGAACAGATTTTTTGGGTTTACTAGGCATGGAGGGTTTTGGAAAAGTATTTTATGGCCGGTACCTGATTGAGGTGTGGAAGAAGGGTGGATGTGGGTTTACTAAAGATGGGTGTTTCTTTAGTATCATCCATCAATGTTCAAAATTTTGAACATCAGTTAGTCGAGTTTGTCATAATACTATGAAGATCAAACTAAAAGCATAGCCGGAACTATGAACATATCTGATGATATACCGGTTATCAAGAAGATATTATTTGAAATAGTTGCCTGTAAAGATCAAAAGGACTTACTTCTACATAATCAAGTTTTTCAAGTTAACCTAAAAAGTTCATGATTATGTATGAAATTACAGAGCTAAGTTAGAATAAGAGAGAGGTTGAGACTTACACATTTGATCAAGAAGACATGTTCATGCACATCCGAAAAGTACAGACGAAGTTTTGTGAGGAATGAAGCCTGGTCCGAAGCCATTACGCCATTATCATAAGCATGAAGCTTGCGACAAGGTAAGCGTAAGTGCTTCGTGCTTCGTGCCAGGCGACATGCCTGACAATTTATCATCCGTAACCATGAGCATTACTTAGAGTTTTGGAGATGAAGAAGAGTTTATTGAAAACCAGAGGAGGAATAGGGTTTTAAATAGAAATATGGAGAAGAAGATGATAAATAAGGAAAGTAATCCGAGAAGATTATTGGTTAATAAAATGGCGGTAAGAATCTTCTTGAGCCGTGAGAGTCAGTATTGAGACTCGGGTCTATCAGAAAGATTGACAACTGTCACATCAAATGCAAAGCTCAAGATTTATATTGCAGATCGGAAGAATCTTATTTTAGACACAAGTTAAATAAACTCCTGAAAGTTTTTGGAAGAGGAAAAGAAAGATCTTTGAAAGAAGAAAAAGATATCTTCGGAAGAAGAATGGAGATATCTTCGGAAGGAAAGATCATTGGAAGGAAAAAAATGTAACAATGGAAAGTTTAAACATCAGATAGATATGAAGCAGTGATCATGTGGCCACTGATCCTATCTGTGTATAGAGATAATTACTGAAAGAAATCAAGATTTCTTTAACAATTGTTTATCCAATATCCATTGTTGGGATAATTTATAAAAACTATCCTTTAATGTTTATGTAAACAAAGGTTAATAAACATAATCTTGACTTCGTTTATTAACTCATATTTATCATGCCCAGTTTTGCTACAAACTTAGAGAAAGTTGAGGAGTCTAAGGGCTTGGTAAATATGTCAGCTATTTGGTCACTTGTAGAGAGATGTTCTAGAACTATTAGTCATTTTTCAAAACAGTCTCTAATGAAGTGATGCCTTATTTCAATGTGTTTGGTTTTAGAATGATAGACAAGATTCTTTATTATGTTTTTGGCAGCTTCGCTGTCTATCAGAAGAGGTGTTTTTAGTTCAGTTATTCCAAAATCTAGCAGTTGGTATTGTAACCAAAGAATTTGGGCAGTGCAATGGGCTGCTGCAATGTATTCAGCTTCAGCAGTTGAATTTGACACTGAAGTTTGCTTCTTGCTTTGCCATGACACTAAGCAACCTGCAAAGAACTGACAACCTCCCGAAGTGGACTTTCTGGTTAGAGAACATCCAGCATAATCACTATCTGAAAAACCAACAAGCTTACAAATTTGATTAGCAGGATACCAAATACCTAGCACAGGAGTGCCTTTGAGATATCTGAGTATCCTCTTCACAAATGAAAGATGAGATTGCTTGGGAGCAGATTGGTATCTTGCACAAACACATGTTGCATACATGATGTCTGGCCTTGATGCAGTAAGATACATCACCAATCATGCACCTGTAGAGAGTTTGATCAACAGCTTCACCATTTTCATCTGGACATATGCCAGGACTTGTTGCCATGGGAGTAGAAATTATTTTAAAATCATTCATATCAAATTTATTAAGAAGATCTTTTACATATTTAGATTGATGAATGAAAGTCCCGTGTGGGGTTTGTTTGACTTGAAGTCCTAAAAATGTTTTTAATTCACTTAAAGCACTCATTTCCAACTTAGAAGACATTAGTTTAGAGAATTGTTCACACAGGGAAGGTTTTGTTGATCCAAAAATGATGTCATCAACATAGATTTGTACCAACAAGAGTTCCTTATCTACTCTTTTCATGAACAAGGTCTTATCAATGGTTCCCCGTGAAAATTTATTAGAAAGAAGAAATTGAGATAGAGTGTCATACCATGCTCTTGGAGCTTGTTTTAGACCATAAAGTGCTTTGTCTAGTTTGTACACCCAATCAGGATGATGAACATCATCAAATCCCGGTGGTTGACAAACCTAGACTTCCTCTTTTATTGTTCCATACAGGAAAGCACTCTTTAAGTCCATTTGGTATACCTTTATGTTATGTGAGATGGCAAATGCTAGGAAGAGTCTAATGGCTTCCAATCTTGCCACAGGAGCAAAAGTCTCATCATAGTCAATACCTTCCTCTTGACAGTAACCTTGCACCACTAACCTGGCTTTATTTTTTATTACAATGCCTTTGTCATCTGTTTTATTTCTAAAAACCCATCTGGTTCCGATGGGATATTTTCCATCGGGCAGCGGACATAGAGTCCAAACATTTTGTCTTTTGAACTGCAATAACTCATCTTGCATTGCTTCTACCCAATTATTGTCTTTAAGAGCCTCTTGATATTTGGATGGTTCAGTTTGGGATAGAAAGGCTGCATGAAGAGAGAAATTTGAAATCTAGCTTCTTGTTTGAACTCCTTTACTTAGATCACCAAAGATTTGTTCTAGAGGATGATTTTTGTTAAAAGGAATGATGTCCAAACAGTTATTTGAGGAGGCAGCATAGGACGAAGGTGAGTTTTTAATGGGGCTCATAGAGTTTAGAATGTGATCAAGAGCATCTATGGATGCATTATCCAAGACAGGAGATAGAGGAGTAGATGGTATATCGTCTCGGTTTTGAGAATTTGCTTCCTGAGAATTTATTTGATGAGATGGAAAGGAAGTGAAGAACTTTGAAACAGAATCTTCCTCAATAGAAGATAGATCTTCAGAAGTTTGACATGACTCTGATGAAGGAGAAGAGGAATGGATGGAAGCGATGAATGGGAAACTTTCAAGATCGAAGAGATCATCAGGAGCAGAAGGGAAGGATGAAGTTGATGCTAATTCATTGAATTTTACATCAATAGATTCCTCAATTATTTTTGTTCTGAGATTGAAAGCTCGATATGCTTTAGAAGTCTGAGAGTATCCAACAAAGTATCCAGAATCAACTTTAGCAGCAAATTTGGACAAAGAGTCTTTTGTATTTAAGATAAAACACGGACATCCAAAGACTTTGAAGAAGGAAATGAGAGGTTTTATTTTATACAGAATTTCATAGGCAGTCTTGTTATGTCTTTTTACAATGTGAACTCTGTTTAAGACATAACAAGCAGTGTTTACTGCCTCAGCCCAGAATGATAAAGGCAATCCTGAGTCTGCAAGCATGGTTCTTGCAGCTTCAATTAGTGTCCTGTTCTTTCTTTCTACAACTCCATTCTGAGCAGGAGTTCTAGGAGCACTATATTGTCTAAGGATTCCTTTAGAAATACAGAATTTATCAAGAACTTGATTTTTGAATTCTGTACCATTGTCACTCCTTACCATTTTGACAGGAAGACTGAATTGTTTTTCAAGAAGAGTGACAAGAGCAATAATTTTATCAGAAGTCTCATCTTTGCTGAAAAGGAAGAAGGTCCAGCAAAATCTTGAGTAATCATCCACAACAACTAAACAATATCTTTTTCTAGCTAAACTAGCTACCTTCACTGGACCAAATAGATCCATATGAAGTAGATTAAGACAATTAGTTGTTTTGGATTCCTCAATAGACTTATGTGAAGTTTTATGTTGCTTTCCCTTTAAGCAAGGTTCACATTGACCTTCAAAGTGAAATTCTTTAGAAAGCAATCCTCTTACTAAAGAAAGGGTTGAAAGCTTATGAAGAGTTTGGTGATTAAGATGACTGAGTCTTCTGTGCCAAAGAGTGGTTTCAGAAGATGATGCCTTGGCTATCAAACATGTAGGAGAGGATGTTTGAGAGTCAGTAGTCATATCTACAATATAGACATTTCCACTTCTTTTAGCCGTTAGCAAAGTGTGTTGATCAATCAAGACCTTTATTTTAGAGTTTATTTCTGGAGAAAGAATTTTGCAACTGTCTTTAGTGAAAAATGAACTAAAATTTTTGTCAGCTAGTTGAGAAACACTCAAGAGATTAAACTTGAGATTTTCAACTAAGCTAACATCTTTAAACTTCAAATTTCCTCTTGAGACAGAGCCGGATCCTACTATCCAACCTTTTGCATTATTTCCGAAAGAAACAGATCCTCCACTATTTGGAATGAAGTCATTCAGAATAGATCTATAACCAGTCATGTGCCTAGATCCTCCACTATCCACATACCAGAGATGATTTTGGTTTGAAGAGGATTTCTGCACATGAGAATTATGTACAAAAGATTAGATATGGGGTATTTTATTTTATTTATTTGTTTTGTTTTGTTGTTTATTATTCATCAATTTCTGCATCATTATCAGTAACTGTTGCTGATTCTGTTGAAGAAGATTGATTTGAGAATCCATAGGAGAAGAGGTAGCACCATTATATAAGTAAGGAGGTGGTGTTCCCAAAATGGAAGGTCTGGAGTTAGTACTCAAGGAGGAGGGTGAAATAGAAGAAGAATGAGGGTGAGTCCCAACAGATTGGTTACTTGCTGGTCTTACTTTCTTCACTTTATTAGGGAGGTTCCCTTTAGATGAAGAAGTATGATCAGCTTTCAACTTATTAGCCTTTATCCTAGCTTTCTCCAAAGGTGTTTTTGTTCTGTAGTTTTCAGTAGCATGATTGTACTTAAAACATTTTAAGCAGGCTGGGGAGAGAGAGGAATAATTTGGGATGAAAGGTCTGTTTGCTTTCATTGTAGGATAAGGAGGATGAGGATGAGAAGGAGGAAACTGGATATTAACCATAGGTTCTTTTCCTTTATCAAGATTTGACTTGATGTTAGAAGTGAGACCAGACTTTATTGTTTCTTCTGAAAAGGGAGTAGAGCTCATATCAGGAGCAATCTCACTTTGTTCTGAAGAGTTATTGTGTTGAACTGAGTTCAACAGAGATTTTTCTATTCTTGTCAGATTTGTATTAGTGGGATATACAAACTTAGAGAAATAGTTTGGCTGATACACCAAAGGAGGGGTATCTTTTATTGGAGAAATTTCATCAGGAAGAAAGGTTGGTGAAATAGGTTCAGGAGTGGTTTCTTTCTTATTATTATCAATGGGTGTGTAATCCTCTGGTTGAGCAGTGTGATTATACCCAATTCCAAATCTTGCTTTGCTATGAACTTGCTTTTGTAAAAGCATTTTGAATCCTTTGCAAGATTCAACCCACTTTTCACAGCTTACTTGAGTTTGAGATAGTTCATCTTTACAAGCATAATATTTTTCCCTTTGTAGATCAAATGATGCTTGTAAATTGATTTTCTCAGTTTTCAAGACACAGATTTCATTATCTTTTATTTTTATTAATTTTTCCATTTCAGAATTTTTATTGTCAAGAATTTGTTCCAATTCCTGATTTTGCTTTTGAAGCAATATATTGGCTTTCTTTATTTTTGCAAAGGCCTCTATGCAAGCATTGGAACATAATTTTTCTAACGTAGAAGAAGATACCGGAGCATCAGAAATATCTGCTTCAGGTTGATCAGGGGAACAAGAATCTTCACCAACAGCCATAAGAGCAAATTCTGTTGGTTCAGAAGTGATGAGGGCATGGCCAACATCTTCAGGCAAGCTGCTCCAGTCTATGTACTCTTGAGAGAAAAGAGCCTGTTGACCGGATGTAGAAGATTGGACAGCATGTCCGGGAGCATTTATTTGTGAAGAAGGAGCTGTAACAACTTGAAGAGGGGCAGGAGTAAGTTGGTACATACTTCCATTTGCAGCTTGTACATATTGCACATTGTTAGAAGAAGCGTTTTGTGCAATATGTGCTGATTCTTGAGAGTTATTGGACGTTTTGAAAGAAGAAGAAGTAGATGAATATGGTGTTGAAGAGGTATGTGAGGACAAGTTTGGATAAGTCACATAAGAAGAAAGATTAGAGTTTGGAGCATTAGAGCATTCCCTTGCAAAATGTCCAGTGCCATGACACCTATAGCATTGAACATTTTTCTTATTTAGACCGATCTTGGTTTTTCCATGGATACAAGGAAATTTTCTTCATGTTCTCTTGTAGAACTTGTTAGTTCTTATACTCAAGAGAGCCAGTTGATGGAGAATGTCCATCTCTTCCAAGTCATCACTCGGAACCTGGTGAAGATCGTCCATGATAAAACACAGATGGTCAGATGGGAGAGAGTGGTCATCACGAGAAGATAATGAAGAGGTGATGCCAGTAGTTATGTCAATGTGTTCATCATAACCCTCATCACTTATCACAGAGTTATGACTAAGAAGAGCTGTGTTCCCATGAACATACTCTTCAGTTGATTTTCCAGATTTTATTAGTTTTCTTTTCTGGTCAATCTCTCGCTCAAAGGTGAGCAACTTACCATGAAGTTGGGTAAGTGAGAGTTTACCAAAATCTCATGACTATAGAGTAAGTTTCCCATTTTTCAGGAAGAGATCTTAAAAATCGATTTCGAACTGAGATAGGAGGATACACTTGACCAGCTAATTTTAGTTCACTTAAGAGAGAAGTAAACCTTTCAAATTGCTGAGTCAGTGACTCATTATTTAGTTGGCAGAATGTCTCATATTGTTGAGCCAATATTTCTCTAGTGTTGGCTACAACATCATGAGTACCATCGAATTGCTCTTTTAGAGCATCCCACAAGTCCTTAGCAGACTCATGGTGAAGAAGACCCGAATAAATTTCATTCGGAAGGGCCATAGCCAGCTGAGCACGCACCTTGGCATCAAGCTCCAATTTCTGAAAGTCTTCTTCAGTGTAATTTCGGGGATCCTTAGGGACATCATCACCAGTCTCTGTGTCCAAGACCATTGGTTTATGAGGTCCGAACATGACAGACTTCCAACATCCTGTATGATTATTTGACAGGAAGTGTAACATCCGTCTCTGCAAAATATTATATTGATGCCTAACCAAGATTGGTGGCTTCGTGGCAGAACCAGTGTTATGGGGGTCTAAAGTAAATTTTTCTGCCATGAGTTCAAACAGTTATGAGTAAATCAATAGATGATGAGTACTCAAGATAGTTTGGTTGAATGATTTTTGAACACTTTAGAGTTTCAAAAATCAATCTTTAGCAGATTTTGAAAAGAAGATGATAACAGAAAACTAAACACAAGATATCAAAGTGAGCTTTGAAGTTTAGCCTTGATGGTTAAACCAAGACTAATGAACAAGGCTCTGATACCAATTGTAGAAAATCGGTGAGCTAAGGAGAGACTAACTTAACCAGGATCAAGAGCTTAGACAAAGCTTTTGGTGTTTTGCTCCCTCTGGAATTTTGCTCTTTAGTTATTTTAGTGTTTAGTTTTCTTAAGTTACAAGAAAAGAAAGAAGAGAAAACAGTAAGGCAACACAAAAGAAATTCAGAGAAAAATGTTATTTACATTCAGTAGATGTTGGGGTATAAATAGCCTCGACATTTAATGTTTCAGGACAAATACAAGAAGAGGACAAAAAAATAAGACTGATGACACTGTAGCATCAGAATAGTACAATTGTAAAGTCAACATAGGATCTTTAAAGATATGAGTTCAGACTTTTGTACTGATGCTAATAAATTATTCTTTCGGAAGTTCTTCATAGGAAACTATCTAATGTAGTCAGTTATCCTAAAGAAGGTTACATTTATTCTTTCATCAGAAGAAACATATGTCTTCTGAAATATTGTTTTTCTTCCGATGTCTTTGGAGGTCTTCCGAAGTAATTGACTTTTATTCTTCGGAAGCAAGTGTCTTTAGAGAGGTTTGTCATTGAGAAGAGTCTTCCGAAACATCTTCTGAAGTATGGTCTTCGGAAGCACTTTTCTTTTATTTGTCTTCGGAAGCAATTGTCTTTTATTTGTTTCTTCCGAAGGTTCTTCTGAAGACTTGTTATTTGTCTTCGGAAGCAATTGTCTTTTATTTGTATCTTCCGAAGGTTCTTCTGAAGACTTGCCTTTGGAAGCTAGTGTCCTGCAATATTTATTACAAAGATTATTTGAAAGGTGGTTTTGCTTCGTCAGTCCTTATTTTCCAACAATAATAAAACTTTAAACTTTGACCAGTAGTCAAGTTCAACTATGTCCAAAATTCTACCATAGTAGTCAACATTACCAACTGCCGGATTTTTGTACTGAGAATTTGCAAAACTAGGAGTTAAAGATGTAATTGAAACACCACTATTTTGAGTATGGCATTTCCCATCTCGTGATTTGGTATGAAACCTATACCCATTGGCGTAATACCCATAGTATCTCTTTGATGTAGGACTTGGTCCCTTAGAAAGCCAAAATATATGATCCGAAACATTAGTACGTATTACTTTTTCTTTCAACCAACTAGCAAACTCATTACTATGGTCTTTTGCACGTTCCCATTGACTTTTTCGCGGTTGATTGTCAATATAAGCTTCATGCTCACTACAACATCATTTAGACAAAAAATACCATAAATATGAAATAATTTATATTTACATATGCTATGAAAGAAAGAATGGACATAAATTGAACACCTACTTTATATACTCATCAACTTCTGCACTATCTGAATTGAACAAAGCATAACGGTGTGCTTGCTCCTTTAAATTGTCATCTAAAGTGAAAATCTTTCCCCATCTTCGTTTTCTACCTCCCAAAGGATGACCACCATTAACGAATATCGGTCCATCTGATTCATTTTCTCCATCCAACTCATCGGCATCTTCTGCAACTTTATTGAGTCTTGGATTTATTCCATGAATATAACGTGAGCAAAAAGTCAAGCATTCTTCAATCAAATAGCCTTCGGCTATGGATGCCTCTGGTTGGGCCTTATTCCGCACATATGACTTCAACATGCATAAGTATCTTTCCATAAAAAAACATCCACCTATATTGAACCGGCCCTCCAAGTCTAACTTCATTTACTAAGTGAATAGGTAAATGCACCATTATGTCAAAAAAAGTTGGCAAGAATATTTTTTCAAGCTCACACAATGTTTCGGTAATTTCTAAATGTAATCGGTCAAGTTCCTCAGGTTTAATTACCTTGCTACATAAACTCCAAAAAAAAGCACCCAACCTAATCAAAGGGATTGCGACATGCTTTAGTAATGATTTTCTAACAGCAACTTGAAGCAAATAATGCAAAAATATATGAGCATCCTGACTTTTGTAACCTGAAAATTTCTTTTCTGAAGAATGAACACAACGTGCAATATTAGATGCACACCCATAAGGTAATTTTGTTTCCTTCAAAACATGAAAAAAAAGGCCTTTCTCCTTTGACGACATTGAAAAACATGCTTTTTGGATGATAACATGCTTACCATCATCAGAAAGTTCTGGTTGAAGCCTTTCTTTGATGCCAAGTTCTAAAATGTCAAATCGAGCTTTTACGTGATCCTTTGACTTCCCGCTTATATCCAACAGAGTCCCTATCACGCTATCACATATATTTTTTTCGATGTGCATCACGTCAAGATTGTGTCGACATGTATTGAATTGCCAATACGGCAAGTCAAAAAATATCGACCTTTTCTTCCATGGGCAAGTGCTATCATTTTTTTTCTTTCGTGTCTTTCCAAAAAGATTATTAAAAATAGACAACTCACTCAAAGCTTCAATACCAGATAAGGGTTTCGGAGAAAGCCTCTTCTCAATCTTTCCATTGAAAGCCCTCTTAATTACGTCGCCAAGGGTGTTGAGCATCCAAAAATCTGCGGTGATCCATATAACTTGTTTTCTTACTATGATTTTAGTACAATGAACAAGTTTCATGATTACAACTTGGACATGCAAATTTTCCCTTTGTTTTCCACCCTGACAACATTGAATACCCAGGAAAATCACTAATTGTCCATGTTAAGGCTGCATACATCTTAAAGGTTTCATATTTATATTTATCATATGTCTCTAACCCAATTACCCACAATTCTTTAAGCTCCTCAATTAAAGATTGTAAATAAACATCTATGTTATTACCTGGTGATTCAGGTCCAGGAATTAACAAAGACAACATAAAATATTTTGGTTTTAACGACATCCATGGAGGCAAATTGTAATTGACCAACACCATGGGCCAAGTGCTATGAGAGATGTTCATTGTTCTAAATGGATTAAACCCATCACTTGAAAACCCTAACCTTACATTTCTAGTTTCCTTTGCAAAATTAGGATACAATGAATCAAATTCCTTCCAGCTTTGCCCGTCTGCTGGATGTCGTAAATTTCCATCTTTAGGACGCCCTTCGTCATACCATGTCATGTATTTAGCAGTTTCTGAACACATAAACAATATTTGTAGCCTCGGTTTTAAAGGAAAATGCCACATCACTTTAGCCGGAATCTTTGAAGATTGTTGATGATTATGCTTGCTTCCTTGTATCTCGTTTAGTTGTTTCCACTTAGACGTGTGGCAAATGTGGCAGACATCAACATGTTCATGCTCTTTCCAATATAGCATACAATCATTTGGACATGCAGGAATCTTGTCATAACTAAGCCCTATATCCTTTACATTTTTTTTGCTTGAGAAAAACTAGCTGGAAGTTTTGCCTCTGGAATCATCTCTTGTAAAAGTTGCAAGAGATCATTAAACGCAACGTTACTAAGCCCGTGCAATGTCTTGTAGAGAAGAAGTCTAATGATGAAAGATAGTTTAGTAAAATTTTTACCCAGGAAACAACTCTTGCTTTCCATCTTCTACCAGGTTATAAAACTTTTTAGCCTCCTCATTTAAACCTTCATGTATCGTACTTCTTTCCTCTACAATATTTCTAAACTTATCACGTAATAACTCATCAAATTTTTCATGTAAACTACCTCCTTCATTATCTTTGTTGATGGTTTCATCTCTCATTTGTGAGGGGTTTTCTCCATGGAAAACCCACACAGAGTAGTTTTCTACAAATCCATACCCTTTTAAATGATCAAATACTTCGTCTCTTCTGTACCAATAACGGTTCATACATCGTTTACAAGGACAACATATTTGACCTCCTTTTGCAGCGTTAGCAAACGAAGCATTAAGGAATTCAATGACTCCAACTTCAAACTCAGGTAAGCGTCTAGGTGAATACATCTAATCTCTAACATTTCCCATGTCTCGTGTACTGTGAAGCTAATATTAACATTAAACAAACAACGTAGTTATCATTCACACATAAAAACAAACGATAAAAAAATAGCAATTAAAATATAAAAAAATTATAAAAATTGGAATTAACAAATCCAATTTCAGTCATACACAATAGCAATTAAGCTAAGGTTATGACCTCAAGTAATTAAGAACTAATAACAGGATTCAAACAATTATACACTTTAAACAAAGTACTAGAACGATCAATTTAAGTCCAAGTTTCGGTTAATATGCTAACAAAATCAATTTTGGTATGCGATATAACAACCAAGCAAAATACAACCTGATGGATCAGATTATAACAGATTCGTATAAACCCCTTTGAAAATTTTCGAATATGTATCATATGATCAATTTTAGTGGCGATTGATTAGAGCCTGCAAAATTTCTTGAGGTATGATCGTATTTCGTTTTAAGAGGCGATCGACTACAATAGATTCTTGGCAAGTAATCAACCGAATGGTTCTAGGATATTGACTGACCTGTCCTTAATTAGAATTATAAATTTCATCAATCAGAATCATCAAAATTGTTAGTCGAAGGAATTGTAACCTGAATATAGTCGTCACCTGGCTAGTTCCAGATTTGATTAATTTTGACCTATTTTTTGTTGATTAAAACCAATGTGGTAGGTTTATTTTTAAATTAAAAATTGATTATATATTGATTCAAACAAAACAGATCAATTAATTTGATGTGGCCTAATGGTAAAAATCTGGTAAACTATTTTGAGAAGTCGTGGGTTCTAAACCCGTTTGAGCCATTTTTATTTTCCAATTATTTTTATTTTCAGATGCTTAATTCAACCAGAACTATGCCATGTTTTGTTTTAATCAATAATTTCTTAGCTAAAAATTTATACACTTGTCAAATGTTGTCTTTAATTTTTAACAATGCAACACTTTTAATAAAAGTTGCAATTCCAATAAAATTTGCAACTTTTAAAGAAAAAGGTTGCAATTTTCAATAAAATTCTTAACTTTATAAGAAAAAGGTTGCATCAAATCTTTTATGCAACTTTTATGTCGCATGAAGTTGCATTAGCATTGAATGCAACTTTTGATAAAAAAAAGTTATTTAAAAAATGTTGCATTAGGCTTATTTTCTAGTAGTGATAAAAGTAAATAAAAATTTAATAAAATATTTAAACAATAAATATGAGGTTCATAAAAGAAATATTATTAAGAATTGGGTATGTGTGTGTGTGTGTGTGTATATATATATCACAAACTATAATTACTTTACAACATAAACTTTTATAAGATCTATATATATATATAATATTTTTATAATAGAAATTACGAAAATAATAATAATAATAATAATAATAATAATAATAACAACAACAATAATAATAATAACAATAATAATAATAATCATAATAATAATACACTTAGAAACTTAAATCAAAAGTTTTATAAAGTTATAAAAATATAACAAAGTGTTAAAAAAAACTTGAAAATGATTCATTCATTAATAAACCAGAGGGACTAAACTTGACACTTTCAAAAGCTGTTACTTATAGAAAGATGGGAGGACCAAAATTGCCCATCTCTGATTGTTTTCTACTTTCTTCCCCAACCAGCCACCCAACCCACAGCCCCACGACCCTATCTAACCCTGACATGTTCATAGCTCAATATACCATGTGGACAGCTCGATTAATAGCTATTTTGGAAAGGATTCACATGTATGAACTACTATCAAACCAAAATCAAGAATATTAACTCGCTTTTAACTCACAATCACAACCAAAAATACGTCCTTGAACACGTTATTCAAAATCAATCACATTCAAGCATAAAACTCCAATTAGATTAACCAAAACCCTCATTAGCTCGGGGCGAAACCTTCTGTGTGAATAAACAATATCCACAAGTTCGATTGACAGGTAATAGAGACCTAACCAAGCTTAAATCTACCCCGAACTCATTCATCATCAATTCAATAAAATTCAAGGTTAGTATATACATCATTATACTCGGTTTTGGTTATAGATCATTAACCCTATGGTAATCTGCACTCATATATCAACAATCGAACGAATTCGAAGGATTTAGATTCTTGGTTCTTATGTTTGGGGGAAACGAGAATTCATCAGGTTTTATTCAAAAGGGCGAAGGTTTTAACAATTGAAACCCCTAGATCAACTAGCTCATGTTGTGCGTGTTAAGGCTTGGCTAGTAAGTAGCCCGGGTTCGAAACCAAACCAAGCCGGTTTTGTTTTGTTTTTTTTAATAATTTTATTTTACCCTTTTCAGCCTTGATTTTTTAAAAAAATGCTAAATTTTTATAAATCTTAAAAATATGTTTTATACATTCTGTATATTGAAATCCAAGAATTTAAATTAATTATTTTAATTAATTTGATGATAAGATAATCCTAAAACTATCTTAAAATAATCTAAAAGTAGTATAAACTTTGCAATAATAAAAAAGATGAGTTTCTTAGTCATTTTATTATCTTATTATCAATTATGTACTTAATTATTATTCATTTTTGTTAGAAGCAACTATGTATTATTTAAAATATATACATAAAAATGTATTTTTATATGACTTTTATGATGTATTAAATTTTGTAAAATACTTAAATATAGAGTTATATTAAAAGTTTAATATACATATAAAATAATATGCTTAAAAGTTTGAGTGCAAACAAAGTCTAAATAAGTAAGACCTAAAGCAAGTATAATCTACAAGTTCAAATTGAATTCTTTGGCTCTTTCACATTTACTAACTTAATGTAGATGCACTTAATGTCCCTAGTTCCATTTTGTATCATTCGTCATGTAAAAATCAAGTTATATTAATGGAAGTTATCTTTCTATATTGTTCTTAATGTTTATATTTTAATTATTTGATTATATGATTGGGTGATTTGGTTTATTGATTAATTGAGTATGAGTATTGCTCATTCGGCCGAATGACTCTAGCGTATGAAGTCATTCGGCGAATAAAAATAGAGTATGTCTATATTTAGCGAATGAGTCATTCACCGAATGACTCATTCGACTGACTTACCAATTCGACATAGTCATTCGCCGAATGAGTTGTTTCGGCCACTCATTCGGCCGAATGTCTACTGCCTATATATACAAGTTCAAAATCATTTCAACCCTAACTTCTGAGAACCCTCATTCGTCCCAAAGCACTCAAGTGTCAAACCCTTGGAGTTTTGAGCGTTCTCTTGCTGTCCAACTTCGATTCATAGCTCGTGGTGTTCGATTCTTGTTCAAACGTCCATCTCGTACCTTCGGATCACCACGGTTGCTGTCGGTTTCGATTGGAAAACCCTAGAATAGGATTCCGCACTATTCTAGAGGCTGTAGAACAGATTTCCTATAAGATCGGATTGTTTCCGAGATCATACTTGGTCCTACAAAGTGGTATCAGAGCTTTGGCTCTTGATTCTGCTCGATTTCCAATCTAAAACATCAGATCTGTGATTGCTAGTTCGAAATCTACAAAAACCCTGATCATTTTGCCCTAAAAGTTACTGTTTCATTGCAAATCCGTGGATTTTTGTGGTGTTTTTTTCAAATCGTTTATCCCAATTTGTTCATTATCATCTCATGATGTTCTGTACCAAATTTAGTACTTAGATCTGGTCTAAATCTCAAGTTATCGCGATTTTTGCTGCAAAAACCCTCAGATCGGCCGAATGAGCATGGCGGCCGAATAGGTTTGGCCGAATAAGCCTCATTCGCCGAATAGCTCCATTCGCCAGTTTCATTCGCCGAATAGCTCCTTTCATTTTACTCATTCGGCGAATAGCTTCATTCTCAGGTCTCATTTGGCGAATAGCATCATTCGACACTTCATTCGCCGAATAGGTTCATTTGCCCTAATCAGTCATACTCAGTCTTTCATTCGCCCGAATTACTTTCATTCGGACCCCGACATTCGCCCGAAAGATCTTCATTCGGCCATCATTCTGAAAATTTTTCTAAGTGTTGAATTTTGCTGTTTCTGATTAAATGGAAGATCTAGCATTGATGGCGAACCAGAATCATCGTATTCAAACATTATTATTGACTGAGACTGAGACTGGAAACTCTAACAAGGCTCCCAAGCTGTTATCTTTAGATGATTATCCGCACTGGAAGTATCGGTTTGAAATCCACATCAATGGGGTGGACACCAATTTATGGATGATGATTGAAGGTGGATATCTTAGGCCTCTTAATGAAGATGGAACTCCCATGCTAGTCACATGGATGACTGAGCCTCAAAGGAAGCTTTATGATTATGAGAAGAAGGCTTACCCTATTTTATATCAGTTTATAGCTACTGATATTTTCCATCAGTGACAATGTACTTCATCTAAATATCTGTGGGATGCTTTGCAACAACGTTATGAGGGCAATGATGCTTTGAAGAACATCAAGTCAAAGGCATTCAGAAAGGAATTCAACAGCTTTATGTATGTGGGAATGAATCTTTGGATGAGTTGATTGCTAGATTTTATCATCTTTTGAGTGATCTATTCAATCATGAAGTCAAGACTACTACTCAAGATAAGATCCAGTGTTTGGCAGATGCTTTACCTCCAAAATTGGAATCCTTTTTGATGGTACTTAAGCAGAATGAGATGATGGCTCACATGAATATAAATGATTTTATCCAGAAGTTGAAAGAACAAGAGATCCAGAACAAGTGGAAAGCTAAAAGAGTTGCTCAAGTTCAGGATCCTTCCTTGTACTATTTTACTCCCACGGTTGAGAAATCAACTTCACATGCTCCTTTGAAGACAGCTTTTGTTCCTCAGACATCTGAAGTTCCATCTTCTGCTCAGATTCATTTTAGTCAGTCATCTACTTCTTCAACCAGCTCTTAAAAGAAACATCATCAACCTGCTGCCAGTCTGAAAACAGACAACTTTGATAAGGTTACTGTGGAGATTGCTAAGGAACGCATGGGGCTTTTATCTACACTTGTCAGCTCATATGATGGTTTAGTGGCTGGTCAGATTGGCAATCCTTATCTGACTAATGATGATTATTCTCAAATAGACCCAGATGATATGGAGAGGATTGATATTATGTGGGCTCTAGCGAGTGCTGTTCGAAGAGCAAAAGAGTTTGTAAAAAGAACTGGAAAAGATATCAATCTCAACAAAGAATCCAAGTTTGGTTTTAATATGGCTTCTGTGACTTGTTACAACTGTGGAGAAAAGGGTCACTTTGCTAGACAATGCAAGCAACCAAAGAAAGCTGGAAACAAGAATCCGTTTCAACATCAGAAGTCCTCTACTTCAAATCCAGAAAGGAGATTAGTTCCCATTGATTTTCCTACTCAGGCTGGATCTTCATATGTAAGCAAAGCTTTGATGGTACAACAAGATGAAGGGGTGAACTGGGATTTCATATTTAATGCAGATCAAGGAGAACAAGATAAAGCTTGTGTTGCTGAAATTCAAAAGGTTGAAGATTACTATGAGGACAGCAATTTGGGGGAAACAAAGATAAGTGATACAGAAGCATCAAGTTTAGAGTCTGATAGCATGACAGACTCAGACACTCAGGAATCTGATGCTGAAATTGAAGACTCTTCTACTCAGTTTGCTTTGATGGTAAACTCTTCTGCTTCATCAGAGTCAGAGCAGGTATACACTGATTGTTCATCTTCACATTTCGAGTGTTTTAGTTGTGTTGATCTTGAAAGTAAGGTCCTTGCTTATCAGACATATAATAGTTATTTGATGAACGATCTCGACCTATGCATTGAGGCTAACAAAATTCTAAAATCTAATGAAAAAGATTTTCAAGCTAAAATTGATCTTTTAAACAGACAATTGCATGAGGCTGAGATCGCAGTGCTGAATAAGCAAGATGCTATCACTTCTTATCTCAATACCATCAATGAGATCAAGAAGAAGTTAGCAATAGTCGAGTGTGACTATGAAACCTTGGGACAGAAGCTCAAGAGCTATGAGAGCTCATCAGACATTATTGAGCATATGATTAGTAGGGGTACTGATCAGCAGGGAAAAGAAAAAATTAACTATCAAAAATGTCCTCCACATATCCTCAACACCTTTGTCAATACACCAAATGACAAAGATGTTAAGGATTTTCAGGTCACAACTCTGTTATTAATATATCCAACTGGACTAATTACTAATGAGGGTTCCTCAAAGTCTGAGGAATCTCATGTGGATGGACTTGTTGAGGATTGCGTCTCAGATTCTAAGGATGAATCAGATGATTCATCTAAATATGTTACTACTCAGAATCAAGCCCCTGTTGTCATGAAAGGTGACCCAATCTCAAATTCAAATATTTACAAAGAATTTTGCTTTGTAAAAGCTTCTCAAGAGTCTGAAGCAAAATGTGTTACCAAGTCTGCTTTTATTGGTAACAAAGGGACAAAAGGGTTGGGTTTTAATCAAGACAAGCTAAAAACAAATGTTTTTAAATCACATAGACAGTCTTTCTCTGATTTAAAACATTTTCATAAAAAGGGTGAAAAAGTTTGTTTTGAGTGTGGTGAACCTGGGCACATTGTTAGATTTTGCCCTCACCTGATCAGGCCAAAGGTGGTGCCATTCAGAAAACTGAATCCAGTTTTACCTAAACCTGTAAAATCTGTAACTAGGCTTCTTCAAACAAAACCCAAACAACCAGTTCAGATTAAATATTTAGACAAAGGTAATGGGAAATTGGAAAATTTGGATGTTCCAAGTGTGCTTAAGGTTAATCAAGCAAAACCATCATCCATTTATCTGAAAAATTCTTTTGATAAAAATGCAATCTGGAAAGCTAAATCATCTGAGAGTTCAGTTCCACCCATCTTAGACAAGTCAATTTTAGATGGTAAATGGATTGATGTATGGATCCGAGACTCACTGGGTCAACCCAAGACTGTAAAGGCTTGGGTTCCCAAAGTGAACTGATGGTTTCATTTTTGTGCAGGTTGCCCCAAAAGCTGGTTTTAACAGCAATTGGATCGTTGATAGTGGGGCTTCCAGACATATGACTGATGATATCTCTTTACATACCAATGTGAATGCAGTTCGTGGTGGATACGTAGCTTTTGCCAGTGACAAAGGCGGGTTTATCACAGGAGAGGGAATTCTGACCAATGGGCAGGTTTCTTTTGATAAAGTCAGATATGTTAAGCAGTTGGAAAACAATCTTCTTTCAGTGTCACAAATTTGTGACAAGGAGTACAAAGTTCTATTTGATGATTCCAAATGCTACATTCTTAAGCAAGGTGTGAAGATTCCTGAAGATTGGATTTTGATGTCAGCTCCCAGAAAGCAAGACTTGTATGTTCTCAATATGGCCACAGCTTCAACAACATCCTCCACAGCTTCATGTTTTATGACAAAGACAACTGAGAAAGATTCAATCCTTTGGCATAAGAGGATGGGTCATTTGAGTCTACACATGATGAATCACTTGGTACATAATCATCAGGTTGAGGGAGTTAGTCTGAAAAATTTCAAGCTGTCTGATATCTGTGTATCCTGCAAGAAAGGGAAGCAAACCAAGCAGTCTCACAAGCTGAAAAAGTTTCATTCAATCAATGTTCCTCTAGAGCTTCTCCATATGGATTTGTTTGGTCCTGTGAATCGAAAGAGTATAGCTGGAGATAAATATTGTCTTGTCATCACTGATGAGTATTCCAGATATTCTTGGGTTTTCTTTTTGAAGGAGAAATCTGAAACGTTTGATTGCATTCAAGTGTTGGTTACCAAACTTGAATCACTTTATAAGCTCAAGATTCGTCAGTTTCGCACTGATAATGGAACAGAGTTTAAGAATCACAACATGGAGACTTTTTGTAATGCACGGGGTATTGTACAACAATTCAGTGCTCCATATGTTCCTCAAATGAATGGTGTTGCTGAACGGAAAAATAGGACATTGATTGAGGCTGCTAGGACCATGCTTGCTGATTCATCTCTGCCGGTTCAGTTCTGGAATGAAGCTGTAGCAAATGCTTGCTATACACCGAACCGGGCTCTCATTGTGAAAGGACATGGGAAGACTTGCTTTGAACTGCTCCATAACAGGAAACCAAATCTTAAGGATCTTGAACCATCTGGTGCACCGTGCACGATGCTTAAGAAACACGAGCAGGGCAAGTTCAATGAGAAGGTGGAAGAAGGGTAATTTCTTGGGTACAACACTCCAAATAAAAGAGTCTACAACACATCAACTCATAATGTGGAAGAGTGGTACCATGTTGATGTTCAGAAATATTCTATGCCCCCACCTGGAAAAGGCCCAGACTGGATGTTTGACTATTCTGGTTTTTTTGATTCTTTCAATATGCCTCCCATGTCTTCAGATGAAGATGTTGCAGTTCAGATGCTATATGATGCACAGAATGCACCTGATGAACCTTTGCAACCTTCCTCTGCATTTGTTCCATCAACACAGATAAATGATGACAGCTCAGACACAGATGACAATCTTTTTCAGCCAGCTGCTCCTGAACCAGCTGTTGACAATCTTGTACCATATTTTGAGGATGTGAATCTAAACAACCTGGATCCTCAGGTTGAAGTTCCAGCTCATCCTGTTGGAAGAATTAATCGCATTCATCCTCAAGAAAACATCATTGGAAGTCCTTTGGATGGAGTTAAGACAAGAAATCAGCTTTCTTCAGGAGGTCTTACTGACATCCTTGATTTTGCAGATGTAAGCTTTTGTGCTCATTCCTGCTTCATTTCCCAAGTTGAGCCACGTAATGTCACTGAAGCTTTAAAAAAAGAATCGTGGGTTGATGCCATGCAAGAAGAACTCTTGCAATTCAAAAAGTTAGGTGTTTGGCAATTGGTTGACAAACCCAAAGGTGCAAAAGTTATTGGCACTAGATGGGTTCTTCGTTGTAAGAAAGATGATCACGGGCTCATTGTGAGAAACAAGGCACGTCTGGTGGTTCAGGGATTCCGACAGATAGAGGGTTTGGATTACAATGAAGTGTTTGCACCGGTTGCTTGACTTGAAGCAATTCGTATCTTCTTGGCATATGCATCATTTAAGAAGTTTAAATTTTATCAAATGGATGTCAAGAGTGCATTCCTTCATGTGATTAGTGAGACGGTATATGTCAGTCAACCTCCCGGGTTTAAGGATCCATTACATCGAGACCAAGTCTACAAGCTAGACAAGGCCTTATATGGATTGCATCAAGCTCCGCGAGCATGGTTTGAGACACTTTCTACTCACCTTCTAAACAACGGGTTCAGAAGAGGTGTCATTGACTGCACATTATTCGTTCGTGAAAAGGATGGTGACTTACTCTTGGTGTAAGTTTATGTGGATGACATAATCTTTGGTTCCACAAATGATAGTCTGTGCAAGGATTTCGAAAACGTTATGAAAGAGAAATTTGAGATGAGTTCAATGGGAGAGATGAAATTTTTCTTGGGTTTACAGATGGATCAGTCTGAGGCAGGGATTTTCATTCATCAAACCAAATACGTTGGTGACATTCTGAGCCGGTTCAATATGTCTGATGTAAAGCCTGCTGGTACCCCACTGGCTGTTAATCACGGGATTACACCAGATGAAAAGGGGGAGTTAATTGATGCCACTCTGTACCGAGGAATGATCGGGTCTCTTATGTATCCCACTGCCTCTCGACCAGACATCATGTTTGCTACGTACTTGTGTGCACGCTATCAGTCTAAACCAAGAATATCCCATCTCATTGCTGTCAAGAGGATTATGCGTAATCTGAAGGGTACACCGGATCTTGGTTTATGGTACCCTAATGATGATAACTTTGAGCTCACTACATATAATGACTCAGATTATGGTGTATGCAAGAGAGATTTCAAATCAATATCTGCAGGATGTCAGTTCTTTGGAAACCGTTTAGTTACCTGGCAGTGCAAGAAGCAGACGTCGGTGTCTACTTCAACCTGTGAAGCTGAATACATTGCTGCTGCTAGTTGTTGTTCTCAAATCATCTGGATACAACAGCAACTCAGGGACTATGGGTTACATTTTTCTAACACTCCTATATATGTTGATAATACTGCTGCCATAGTTGTTACTAAGAATCCTGTTCAGCACTCCAAAACAAAACACATCGACATTAAATATCACTTCATACGTGATTGTTTTGAAAAGAAATTAATCGATGTTGTTAAAATTCACACAGATCACCAGAAAGCCGATCTTTTTACAAAAGCTTTTGATAAACCAAGATTTCTATATCTGTTATCGGCTAATGGTGTTTTTCAAAAGGATGAAGTCCAATCTTCATCTGAATCTAACAAATGATCATAAATTTTCTTACCTAGTCTTTGTTTTGTTTATTTATTTATCGCATTTAAGTTTTTCTTGTATAGTTTCTTTTCTTTATCAAAAACTCAAAAAGATTGTCTGTTTTAGGTTTTTAGGGGGAGATATCTGCTAATTGAAAAACCAAAAACATTTGAAAAATTGAAAAACCAAAAACATTTGAAAAATTGAAAAACCAAAAACATTTTAAAAATTGAAAAACCAAAAACATTTGAAAAATTGAAAAATACAAAAAAAATTGAAAAATTAAAAATTAAGATGGTCTTTCTTTATAAAGTAATACATTAACCTATCATGTCATAGAAGCAGAGGTGAATGTGTAAGCTGAAAACATAAGAGAATTATGATGTGATGTATTGATAGGCCGACTCTACAAAATGAATAAACACTTTGTGATATCTTAGAAAATCTAATTTGTGGGATCTGTTTTATAAAACCATTTAAGTGAGAAATAGTTTTTGACTCAAATCAAGCATACACCGGTCATCATGGAATCAAATGAGGTTTCAAACAAAGAAAAACAAAAACAAGCTGGTATTAAGCTTGAAGAAAAACAAAAACAAGCTGATATTAAGCTTGAAGAAAAATAAAAGCAAGCTGGTATTAAGCTTGAGAAATACTTAAACAAATTAAGTTCGATTCCATACATGTGCCATATTGCTGGGACGGACCTAGCTGAAGCCATCCATTTGGATAGAACAAGAAAAATACAAAAAGATAATAAAGTTGGAATCTTATTGAATTTATGATGACTGGTATTAAGATATGCAGAAATGAGTTTTAAACTGATTTTGATCTTTAATGGTGAAATGAAATGGGGAACTCGATCAGAAAACATGAGTGATCATAAACTTTGTTTAGTAGTTGTGTATTGTATGGTTTAAAATTGGACAAACATATCAGTAATCGTATCATAATACAATTGTGTTTGAGGTGAAACACTCAATGAAGCTGATGTGATGTGATTAGAGGTATGTGTTATTTTATCAGTAGACTTCTCACAAAAACATGTGCTCATTTGTCTTTAGTTATTAGTTGTACAATCGTAATTTTTGTTTCAGAAAATTACAAAAAGATTTTCTATTTTCAATTTTAGTTTAGATGATCATTTGTAGGTTCGGATGTTTGTCACATCTGAATTCTGAACCAACCAGACATATCTTCATAATTGTCACCAATTTTGATGTTCAAAATGTAAAATCTTGAAAACAGTTTGTGTTTTGGGTGTTAAAATTTCTATTCGCCCAAATGAGGTGTGAAATTCATTCATTCGGCCGAATGACTTCATTCTGCGAATGAGTCATTCGCCCGAATCAATTGTCACAAAGTAAGTCTCATTCGGCGAATGAAGTGTGTCGAATGACTCATTCGACATTCACTTTTGGTGAATGAGTTGTGACGAATGTCTCATTCGCCAATCACATTCGGCGAATGTGCTTGAGATTCAACTGACCTTTCGTCTGTCTCATTCGACGAATGAGCAAACCTATATAAACATTCAATCGGCCGAAAGAGCTCATTCGACCAGAAGCTCTTTCGCCGTAACTATGTGTTTCATTCGCCCTAAACACGTTTATCTTCGTTCGATCTTTTTCTCGTGAATCCTACTCACCCAGCCACTGATAATATTCCTTATTGTTATATCAGGTACCTTGGGATTGAATATCATCAAGTTCCGACCATGAAATCATCAAAATCCGAACAACTTTTAGGGTTTTAGGGTTTTTCTTTGGGCCCTTGTAATAAACTGTCAAATTGGACTTGAAATCAAATGATTCATGTTTTAAACTTGTTAGTCGGTTTTTTCTGAACATGTATATATGATTTTTATGGACTGACTTGATCATTTGGTATAAAGTGGTTTGAACCAGAAGAAAACCGCCGAATGACGTCATTCGGCGAATGACTCATTCGGCGAATGACTCATTCGGCGAATGAAGGTTATTCGGCGAATGAAAGTCATTCGACGAATAAGACTTATTTGGTGAATGACTCATACTATCACTGTCATTAGACGAATGAGTTCTATTCGCCAAATGAAGTTCATTCGGCGAATGACTCTTTCGGCCAAAGTGCTCATTCGCCCAAAATACAGTTCATTCGGCATATCTGTCTGAACCAATTTTGTTTTCTGATTTTGATTTGATTTCAACATTTTAAGTTATTGAACTATTCTAACATGTTTTTATCTGATTTTCAGAATGGCTGGATACAAATATGTGACGAAGAACAACATTTGTGCACATTTAGATCTCGACACTCCGAACGCCAAACACTACACTGAGATTATTACCTTTCTCAGGCGTTCGAGGATATTTACAGCCATCTCTACTATGCATGTGCCTTATCGTTCTCATCAGCAAGATTTCTTGGATTCGGCAGATATAGATTGTGAGGCTGAACCTCTAGTGATCATAGGGAAAGTTCTTGGACATGATGTGGTTACTTCAGCAGAGCACATCAGGAGAGTTTGTGGTTTTCAGGATTCTCCATATCAGCCTTATTTGCTAGATCGCTACTTGGTTCGTAGCTGCTTTATGAGATGCAAGTATGAGGGTGATTTTGGAGCGGGGATCCTCAACAAGGCATTTATGAGTCCACAGTTCAAGTATCTCGCACACATACTGATTCACTGTCTTGGATCCAGGAGAGGAGGATTTGATGATATGCGAGAGACCATTCAGAGTTCCTTTGTTGCACTGGTGTTGAACAGACCATTCAACTACTCTGAGATGGTATTCACTCACATGAAGGAGAATGTTACACTGAAGGGAGACAAGAAGTTTCTGATGTATCCAAGGTTTCTGCAGCAATTGATCGATGCTCAGTTACCTGATCTACCGAAGATTAATGCTGACATTACCAAGCTGGAACATATGAATGACCTCACCCTCTACAGGGTGATGTCATACAGAGGCAAGGAGAGGAAGCCGGCATCTCGATCTTTATTTAATAATCTCTCTAGGCCAGATTATATAGCTCATGTTGGTCGGAGATGGAGACATGACGATTCTGACTAAGATATGGAGGATATTATTGTACCTGATGATGGTGGAGATGATGATGGTGCTGGTGATGCAGGTGATGGTGGAGATGATGATGGTGCTGGTGATGCAGGTGAGGTTGTTGGTGGTGCTGGTGAAAGCTCAGTAGGTGTGAGTACTGTGGTCATGAGCACAGTTGATGAGACTTCTGTTGGACAAGTTAGCCTGGTTGAGGCTATTGATGTGACTCCTGATGCAGGAGTTAGCACCTCTGTAGCTGCAGAAGAGGAGGTTGATATTGATTCACTGATGGAGCTGGATTTTTTGATTACTACAACCTCCACAGTGTCTATTCCTCTTGATACTACAGTCACTCAATCTGCAGAAGATGAAGATGAGTCAGAGGACTCAAGTGAAGATGAAGGTGAAGCAGGTGATGGTCATGGAGATAGTTCTGATTTGGAAGAGACTCAAGATGATGAGTTTGAGAATGTTATGATAGGAGGAAGGATGGTAAGGAGAAAGAGAAAGAGGAGTGAAGAGGATTTGGAGGAGATTGATGATCCATCTTTCATTTTAGAGTTTGATATACCTTTACCTCCTAGATCTTCTGCACCTGTTACTGTGGCTGTGTCTGCTGCAGCTTCTCAGTCTACATCTTCCAGAGCCGAGAGAGGAAAGAGATCAAGGTTCTCTTTTCAGAGGAAGTCAGAACTGACAACATCTGCTACAACTACTGTTACATCAGGAGCAGCTGTTTCAGTTTCTTCACTGACTAGGTCAAGGGCAACTCATGTTCGTGCTACTACTGCCCCTCTGACCACCTCTGTGTCCCAAGCCCCCATCTTTACTGCTGCATCTGCTGGTCCCTCCATCTCACGGGCCGATACCTACTGTTTCAGTTGTTGATCAGTTGATCACACTGAACAGTATGGTACTTAGATTGATGGAGAGGAGCCTAGAGCAGGAAAAGAAGAACAAAGAGCAGGAGTTAGTTATTGTCCAGCTCACCAAGAGGGTGGAAGAGCAGGATATTCTGCTTCTTCAAGCTGCAGATCAGAGAGCTGATCTACGGGCTCGTTCTGCTCAACAAGAGTAGCAGCTACTGAAGTACATTGATGAACATCATCAGTTGGCATTAACTGTCACTGATTTCAGTGATCGGATACTTTCCTTGGAGACTGAGAATGCTAGACTAGCAGATCAGATTGACAGTCTCAAGGATAGTACTCCCAGAATTGAAGGCTCTGCTGCTCGTTCTGATGATTCAGACAAGGAAGAAAAAGAGGAAGATGAAGAAGAAGAAGAGTCTGAGGAGGAATAGGTGGACTATGAGGATTTAGATAAAGATGATGAATCTGATGATAAGGATAAAGACGGATCAGGAAGTGGATCTTCTGATTCATCTAATACTGATGATGATGTTGATGATGACGATGATGATCAAGCCCCTCCCTCATTTGATATTTGGTACAAGAAGGCAAATGACAAGAAGACTCAGGCTCCTCCTCCTTCGTCTCCCTCAAAGACTGCTGAACCTGAAGCAACTGAGGAAGTAGAAGCTATGCCTGTGAGACATCAGTTGGACGAGACTCTCACTATGATTCTAGACGCTCAAGGCATTATACAGCACTCAGTTAGCTACGACAAGGAGGAGGGAGAGATCATTCACTGCCTGAGCTATTCAGGTTAAATCCTGATGAGGTTATCACTGACGATACCTCTGTTCTTGTTTTTGATGAGCCAGCTCCAGAACCGTTTGATGAAATTGATGAGGTTATTCTGGAGGACATTACTGAGGAGGAGTATCCAAAGTATGCATCGGCTGAGGATGAGCTGCCTACATTTACTGACCAGTTTGATCAAGCTACAGAAGATCTTCTGGTCAGATACTTAGAAGAACAAGTTGAAGCCAGCAAGTCTAAAGCCGATGATCAAAAGAGGAGGAAAGAAGAATGGGAGGCCTACTGGGAGGTCTTGAAGAAATAAAGCACCATGAAGATGCTAGATACACACAAGAAAGTCTACAGAACCAAAGGCTACAAAGCTAGAGGTCAAATTCTGAGCTGGGCATATTTTCATGATCTTGGTTGCTATGCGGTGAAAAGAGAGAGGAATAGATTACTTCAAACATCCCCATGACTTTAAGACGTTGCCAGGCTTTGAAGTCAACCAATTAGCACGTCTAAAGATGCTATACAGTGAAGATTCAGGTATGTCTGCTTGGTTCTCCCGACAGATCCAGTACGAGTACCGAAAGAGGTGGGTGAACTTCCAACCTCAACAGCCTGAACGTTACTATATACCAGAGATTGATGGAGACACTCGGAAACATAAAGTTATCCTGAAGTGGCTTCCTCCTAAAGTTTTGAAGAAGATTCCTTTACGGAAAATGCGTCAAGATTTTACGGAAGGCTTCCGATGGTAGTATTATGACGGGCGTACTGGAGAAGCAGTGATCGTACTTTGCAAAGACAAGAAATGGGAGACAGTGAGGATTTTTGAGCCAATGTGGTTGACAAACATGTCCCACAAAGATGTCCTAGCTCTTTATCGTCATCAGATTTTCTTTGACGTACAGGACATGGTACATGCACTGCAGTTCATGAGGGTGATCCGTCTCTGCAGTATTTTCAAGATTCATGCTGGAGCTGACTGGAAAGCCATTTCTGCCAAGTACTTCAACAAAGACACTTCCAAAAGCTGAACTAGGTCCAAGGGGGAGTTTGTAGATGCACTTAATGTCCCTAGTTCCATTTTGTATCATTCATCATGTAAAAATCAAGTTATATTAATGGAAGTTATCTTTCTATATTGTTCTTAATGTTTATATTTTAATTATTTGATTATATGATGGATGATTTCGTTTATTGATTAATTGAGTATGAGTATTGCTCATTCGGCCAAATGACTCTAGCGTATGAAGTCATTCGGCGAATGAGAATAGAGTATGTCTATATTTAGCGAATGAGTCATTCGTCGAATGACTCATTCGACTGACTTACCTATTCGACATAGTCATTCGCCGAATGAGTTGTTTCGGCCACTCATTCGGCCGAATGTCTATTGCCTATATATACAAGTTCAAAATCATTTCAACCCTAACTTCTGAGAACCCTCATTCATCCCAAAGCACTCAAGTGTCAAACCCTTGGAGTTTTGAGCGTTCTCTAGCTGTCCAACTTCGATTCATAGCTCGTGGTGTTCGATTATTGTTCAAACGTCCATCTCGTACCTTCGGATCACCACGGTTGCTGTCGGTTTCGATTGGAAAACCCTAGAATAGGATTCCGCACTATTCTAGAGGCTGTAGAGCAGATTTCCTGTGAGATCGGATTGTTTCCGAGATCATACTTGGTCCTACACTTAATGACATAATTCATTAATTGAAAGGCTACTAGTTACAACAATTGAATATTGGCTCTTTCACCTTTGTACTTTACAATAACCAAAGCTATTGTGCAAAGGCTACTAGTTACATTGATTATCGGTGCTTTAACCTTTGCAATATATAATAACCTAAGTTATATTGCAAGGGCTACTAATTACATTGACTACACATTGTATAATAATATGATACATTGAATATAAACAAGTAGGCATATTAAACACATAAGTCAAACAAGTTAGACAAGTAGTTCGCATCTATTTTTTGATTGTTGACTCTAGAATAACATGGTTTGATAAGACATATCTAACATGTAACACCCCGACCGACGGCGGAATCATCGGGATGCCACGAGGGATGTGTAGATTGTTCAAAAGCTCGTGGGCATCTAAATCAAATCATCATATATCATTTAATCAACCAAAATAATTACACAAAAATCATGTTCATCATGAATCAATTACATCAAATACACAAAAGATTAGTTAAACTAACTAAACTCTAATCGCCAGAAATTTAGTTAATTAACTAAGTCCAAGAATCCTATATGATGATGATGTCCAAAATAGAAGAGATCATCCTCTTCATCCTACTTGTCTCCATCACCTGAAACATGTAAGAAAATCAAGTGTCAACTACAAAAGTAGTTGGTGAGTAATCATAAGTTTTTATACTCAAAAATGTTTTAGAAAAATGAGTTTAAAAGTTGGTGTTTTAAAATAGTTTAATAAAATGCTTTGTTTAAAACGAGTGTAAGACTTATGATTTCCTTGAAAAAATCCATATGAATACCTGTATGAGATAATCCAACACACATCCATCCATTCAACAACCAAACACATACACAATCACATAATCACATAATCAATCAGTTATAATCAATCTCAAATAATCATAATCAAACATAGATAATCAATCCACAAACAAATCAACCAATCACATCATTTATATTCTCCAATAATGTTCGTGACTATACATGATCATTCTGTAATTAACATAAGTTAAATACATGATTCATGGAGTGGTCGCTAACCACGTGACAATACATGAAGCCAAAGCAAATAACCGAAGTCAAAGGCAATGCTTCACAGATGTGGAAACCATCCACGTGACAATACACGATGTCAAAGCAATTAACCGAAGTTAAGAGCGATGATTCTCGGGATTTGTGACAATACTTGTAATCTTTGTTATTGACCTAGGTCAATAACAATGTTTACATGGATATAAAATAATAAAAGATAATCCCATAATAATGATAATTTCAAATGTGAATATCATATTGATAAACAGGTATTAACCTTGTGTTATCAAAATAATATTTAATTTGGTATACATGTTTCACCTCCGGGTTTTAAAACCAAAAACAGTTTAAAGAAAGGGAGGTTATGAGAACTCACCTGAAGTCCTTAGATTCAGTGTTTTAGTACTATGCGTGCTCGCGTAAGTAAATCAACCCACTCAACAACCTGAATTTATAAGTGTGATTGTGTTTATAAGTTTAAGTATGACATTGTCATTACATGGTTAAACTTATTTAGTTTTCAACTCTTAAGCATTCATTAACCGGGTTAACTCGATCTAAGTTAACATGTTACACTTAAGATTTTATTTTCTATTATCACATAAGGATAATTCAATTTTATCAATATTGATTGTCTTATATCTATGATAAACTTTTAATTCAATATGTCAAGATTATGTAAGTTGCAAGGCTTTATCCTTAACTTATGTATATTCATTCTTAGTGCATGCATGCATAATCATCCCCCTCCACCATGATTAGAATTTTAATCAAAAACTCTAACTTAAGTTTAATACACCGATCTTGGGATAATGATCAACATTATGTTTAAAAAGGATACTAACTATGTTCTCCTTATAAAATGTTTCAAGCCATGTGAATCCATAACCAAATTTCCATTCTTATTATAAAAGTTGGTAGCTTTAACTCAATTTATGCATGCATGGCTATATCAATGTGTATATATATATGTTCTTGCTTCCTTTTATCCTTAACCAACTATATTAAAAGATTTTAGTTTGGGTCCCCATGTTGGCAGCGAACCCTCTAACCCAATAAACATAGGTTCGGCCAAGTAGAGAAAAAGAAAAGGTTCGGTGTCCCTAGGGTTCGCCACCCTAGGGTTCGGCTCCAAGGAAGAGGGTTCGTTTCCTTAGGGTTCGTGGTCATGGTTCGTGAAGGATACTAGGGTTCGCTATGGTGTGCATGGTTCGGGGTCCCTAGGGTTCGCCACCAGAGAATGGTTCGTTCATAAGGACAGGTTCGTGGCACCTCCCAGGGTTCGGCTGCCTCTCTGCAGTTTTCGAACCAAGAAGGTTCGGCCAAATTCAACTCCCCACCGAACCAGCTCCCATCATCAACCTGCGATCGTCCCAGCTACAGATCTGCACTAAGGTCTTCCTATGATCTACAAACGTCTATCTCGGCAACCTTAAGTGTTTTAATTCGGGTAATGCATCAACAAGTTCTAGTTTTCGAAACCCACACAAAACCGAAAATAAAATGAGTCTCTTACCTTCAAATCGTGATGAATCTCTGGATTTTCTTGTATCCTTTTGTTCCTCTCGATCACACGAACGCGTAGCCACAACGATCTCGCGAATCCGTCAAGAAACGAGCTTGGAAAGTTAGAGAGAAGGTAGAGAAAGAAGTGTGTGTGTGTTTTTAGAGAGAGAGAGAGAGATTTGGTGAATGAGAAAGAAAGAGGAGGATCCTCTTTTCTTATATCGCGTATTATACCCGCGTGCTCGATCTCGTTTTTATCGCGATAAATTAATTACGTGATCGGTTATGCTCGGTTTTTAATCGTAAAATATTTAAAACATAATGGCATTTTTAAATGAATTGATTTTGTTTTAAATAAAATGACTTTAATTAAATTATTTCATAAGACGCTACCGCTTCATTATCGCTAATTAATTATTTAAATAAATTAACTTATTCGAAATCATTTTTGGTTGTGATTCCTAATAAATATTTTTAGTTTTCATTTATTAATTTAATATTGTTAGATATTATTTGATTATCTCATCGAAACGCGTTACTTACGTACGTATTCGTAAAGATCGTCACCTTTGCGAATCCGACGTTCGTGTCGTATTTCGATTTGATTTACTAATTATGGAACATCATTTCAGAGTACCATCCTTAATAATTATATTCGTGTGAATCGTCACCCACACGAATACATTATTAAGTTAATATTTCTGAATCAACATTCGCGTTTAAATAATGACCGTAACCTCACATTGCGTATTTATTATTCTCATTATTTATTAACTTAAATATTATATTCCCAAACCAAAACCCACTAAACCAAGTCACTGACACATCCATGATAAACCGAAATATGCATATATATTGGGCATATGTAAGGGTCAGTCGCAACTGCCCTAGCCACCGTCCCACCGCTATTTCGATAAACCATGACCATGGTTCCTTGACTACGTTTAGTAACCAGACTCAAACAAACTCCCAATTCCATCTCAATCCATTCTCAGACCAATAATCCATCATTACCAGTGATAAGTAACCGCGATAAACACTACGGGTCTGTTTAGTTGAATTACAACTAAACTTCCCGTGGTTTATGCGTATAATAAATTATAATCATGTATACCAGTAACAGTGATAATATCAGTAATGTCAATCAATAATTTCATAATCATTCATAATAAATAAATCTCCAGTCGTAACAGTACAATCGTACGGATGTACGGACGTACGGACAACTGAAAGTACAGTGATGTTACAGTCTCCCCTAGTTAAAGGAATTTCGTCCCGAAATTCAACTTGGAGTGACCGTAGTAAATAAATGTGGGTACTTAAGCTTCATCTGATCTTCCCGCTCCCATGTGAATTCTGGACCCCGCTTCGATTCCCAACGTACTTTGACAATTGGAATTCTACTGCGTTTGAGCTGTTTAACCTCACGATCCATTATCTCCACTGGTTTTTCAACGAAGTGCATGGTATCATCGATACGAATGTCATCGAGTGGTACCTGAAGATCTTGATCAGCTAAGCACTTTCTTAGATTGGTCACGTGAAACGTCGGATGCACATTACTAAGTTCTGGAGGAAGTTCCAATTTGTAAGCAACCTTCCCGATCCGTTCAAGGATCTTAAAAGGGCCAACGTATCGTGGAGCAAGCTTCCCCTTTTTCCCAAATCGGACAACGCCCTTCCACGGCGACACTTTAAGCAATACCATATCACCCACTTCAAACTCCAAAGGTTTTCTTCGTTTATCCGCGTAGCTTTTCTGTCGACTGCGAGCAGCTAACAGATTGTCACGGATCTGGCGGATCTTGTCAGTCGTTTCCTGAATAATCTCAGGACCAGTAATCTGCGAATCGCCGACTTCGGTCCAACAAATAGGTGACCGACATTTCCTGCCATAAAGAGCTTCAAACGGTGCCATACCAATGCTCGCGTGATAACTGTTGTTATACGAGAACTCAACCAATGGTAGATGGCTATCCCAATTGCCACCGAAATCGATGACACAAGCTCTCAACATGTCTTCCAATGTTTGAATCGTTCGCTCCGTTTGACCATCCGTTTGAGGATGATAAGCAGTGCTAAGATCCAGTCTTGTTCCAAAAGCTTCATGAAGTGATTCCCAAAATCGTGCCGTGAAACGAGTATCACGGTCCGATATTATGCTTAAGGGAATACCATGTCGGCTAATGATCTCATCAATGTAGATACGAGCTAACTTCCGCACCGGGTAAGTTTCGCGTATCGGTAAGAAATGAGCCGACTTGGTCAATCTATCAACAATTACCCAGATGCTATCTTTACCATTTGCGGTCCGTGGGAGTTTAGTAATGAAATCCATGGAGATATTCTCCCACTTCCACATCGGTATCTCTGGTTGTAATAACAATCCTGAAGGTCGCTGATGTTCTGCCTTGACTTTAGCACAGTTAAGGCACTTAGACACATATTCAGCAATATCCTTCTTCATTCCAGGCCACCAGTACAAGCCCCTAAGGTCTTGATACATCTTATCAGAGCCCGGATGGATTGAGTAACGAGACTTATGAGCTTCATTCATAATCACCATCCTGAGATCACCCCTGTTCGGTATCCACAACCGATTCAAATAATACATCAAACCATCATCCTTAGTTTCCAATAAAATTTCAGCCCCACAAGACATCTCATTTTTCAAGTCATCTTGAGCTAATGAGTGTTGTTGGGCTGTGAGAACATCATTTCGGAGACTATTGTGCACTCGGACACTACGGATCTGAACTTGACTTTTGCGACTAAGCGCATCTGCTACTACATTCGCTTTACCAGGATGATAGCGAATTTCACAGTCATAATCATTCAACAGTTCAACCCATCTCCGTTGTCTCATATTGAGTTCTTTCTGATTGAGAATATGTTGCAAACTTTTATGATCAGTAAAGACTACACACTTGGTGCCATAAAGATAATGTCTCCATATCTTCAAAGCAAACACGACTGCACCAAGTTCCAAGTCGTGTGTGGTGTAGTTCTTTTCATGAATCTTCAATTGTCTTGATGCATAAGCCACAACCTTTCCCCGTTGCATGAGAACACAACCGAGACCTAAGTTGGATGCATCACAATAAACCACAAAATCATCATTTCCATCAGGCAGTGTCAAGACATGAGCATCACAAAGTTTCTGCTTCAAGGTCTGAAATGCCTCTTCTTGCTTTGGTCCCCACTCATATGGCCTATTCTTCTGAGTCAAAGCAGTGAGAGGGACAGCAATCCTGGAGAAGTTCGATATGAACCGCCGATAATAACCGGCAAGTCCAAGAAACGATCGAATCTCCGTCGGTGTCTTCGGTGTACTCCAATTCTTCACAGCATCAATCTTTGCAGGATCTACGTGTACACCATACTCGTTGACTATGTGCCCCAAGAATTGAACTTCCTTAAGCCAGAATTCACATTTAGAGAATTTGGCATACAGTCGCTCCTCTCTTAGGATCTCCAAAACCAACTTAAGGTGTTTCTCGTGTTCTTCCTTAGTCTTTGAGTAAATCAAAATATCATCAATGAATACAATCACAAATTTATCCAAGTATGGCCTGCAAACACGGTTCATGAGATCCATGAAAACCGCAGGTGCATTGGTAAGACCGAAAGGCATTACCAGAAATTCATAGTGTCCATATCTTGTTCTAAAAGCTGTCTTGGGAATATCATCATCATGTACGCGGAGCTGATGATACCCAGACCTAAGATCGATCTTTGAAAACCATGCCGAGCCTTGTAGCTGATCGAAGAGATCATCGATGCGCGGCAGTGGATATCGATTCTTGATTGTGAGTTTGTTCAACTCGCGGTAGTCGATGCACATTCGGAATGACCCGTCCTTCTTCTTGACAAACAGGACCGGTGCACCCCATGGCGAATGGCTCGGGCGAATGAATCCTTTATCGGTAAGTTCTTGCAACTGGCTTGCCAATTCTTGCAACTCCGAAGGCGCAAGTCTGTAGGGAGCTTTGGCGACTGGGTTCGCACCAGGTACTAAGTCGATTCGGAACTCAACTTGACGTTCTGGTGGAAGACCCGGCAAATCGTCTGGGAAGACTTCTGGAAAATCTCGTATCACTGGAACATCTTCAATCTTCTTTCCTTTCTCTTTCTTCTCCACAATATGAGCTAAGAATGCTATACATTTCTTCCTAAGGTACTTGTGTGCTTTAGTGCAAGACATTAGCTTAAGTCCTTTACTAGCAGTTTCTCCAAATATTCTCAAAGTTTCACCGAAGATAAGGGAATACGTATATATTTCTCATGGCATACAATCTCCGCTTTGTGAGTGGCTAACCAATCCATGCCTATGATAACATCAAAGCTACCAAGATGCATAGGTATAAGATCAATTGGGAAAACGTGATCATTTAAGTTCACAGTACATCCAATGATAATAGTGTCAATATCAATAGTGTTTCCGTCAGCCACTTCCACGTTAAACGGTTTATCTAAATATGTACGTGTTCTACCAAGCAAGCATTCGAAATCATATGAAACAAAACTCCTATCAGCACCAGAATCAAATAAGACAGATGCATAAGAGTTGTTGATCAGAAATGTACCGTTGACCACATCCTGGTTGGCTTGAGCAGCTGGAGCATTCAGTTGAAAAGCCCGGCCTCTTGCCACCCTCTGATTATTTCCAGTCAACTTTGGGCACTGATTTCTGAAGTGACCCACTTCACCACATTCATAACAGGCTCTTGCCTGTGCTTGAGGTACTTGGCGAATGGGTACAGCCGGAATAGGTTGAGTTTGAGGAGCTGGTAGTGCAAGCGGTGCTTGTTGCATCCTTTGTGCTTGCGGTGCACTCCGACAAACGTTTGCATAGTGCCCGAACTTGCCACAGTTGTTGCAAACGCGACACGGCAAGTTAGGGGCATGATGATATCTGCAAGTGTTACATTGGGGAGTGTTCCCAGTGTAACTTCTTGCAGCAGAATTGTTTGATGATTGCTGCGCAAACTTCGCAGCAGGTACAGTTACCATGAAATTCCTATTCTTTCTCTTCTTGTTGCTGCTTTTGGACGAGCTAGCAGCTTCAGACTTGACTTCAGTTTTGACTTCCTTTGCAGCAGTCTTGGTGTCAGTCTTCTTATATCCCTTTCGAGTAAGAGTTCCATTCTTCACGTGATTGTCAGTAAGAGTTGCAGATAACCGGATTGCAGCCTCAAGTGTTTTGGGATTGCTCCCATAGACTGTATCCTGAATCTGCACCGGCAGCCCGCCGATATACTTCTCAATCGCCCTTTCCAAGGGTGTCACCAAGTGAGGTACCAGCAAGCTATACTCATGAAACTGAGTATTGTAGATGACATTCTCTCCGCTATCCTGCTTAAGTTCCCAGAACTCAGTCTCCAGTTTCCTCATCTCGCTTCTAGGACAGAATTCAGTGGTCATCAGAGTCTTGACCTCTGTCCATGTCAGTGCTAAGGCAGCATCTACTCCCCTAGTTCGCTTTTCCCCATTCCACCAAGTCAGTGCTCTCTTTTGGAAAACACTGGTGGCATAGCGAACTTTCAGATTTTCAGGGCATTCGCTGTTGATGAAGGTGTTCTCCATACTCTCAAACCACTGCAGCAGACCAGTGGCTGATTCAGCACCCGTAAATTTCAGGGGATTGCAGGAATTGAAGTGTTTGAATGTGCAAGTTGTCTGGTTTGCACCACCTCGGTTCTGGTTGATGTTTTGGTTGGCCTGAGTCAACTGGTTCACCAACCCAGTGATAAGGTTAGCTAACTCTTGCATGCCAGGGTTGGCATTACCGTTAGCATCCTCAGCGTTCGTATCATCTCCGTTGTGACGGCGAGGCGGCATGTTTCTGAAGGAAATAGAAACATGTTACTACCGTTTACAACGTAAATCATACAAACAATGTTTAAATGAGTTCTTCAGACAATTAGGATTACATATAGGAACTATATTTATCTCCTATCTGTCATTAAACTCAAAATGTGTATAATTTCCTATTATTATTCTAAGTGTCCTAGTTGGTCATAACTAGTGTCAACTAACTATTTCCTAGGTCCTATACATTCCTCACTCTATACTAACACTGACAACCTCCCAATGCAATGCAACAAGCTTATATATAGGGCATATGCAGAGGTAGATCGCAATCTCCCCTACACCGTCCCACCACCGTTCCATTGCACCACGATTATGCCCTTGCTAGTGTGTAGAGTGTGTCATGTATTTCACCATAAATCTCACTTCACAAACCTTATCCTTAGTAGGATAATTTTGAGTGAAGTGATCTCTAGTTCCCTTGGACAGTTAGGTTTGCTTAATGTCTAAGTTCACCTGACATGTAAGCTTGCCTATTTCTAAGTTCACCTAATGTCTAAGTTCACCTGACATTAAGTTTTCCCCCAATTGTCTAAGTTCACTAAAATCCATATCAATCTCAATGTCAATGATCATCATTAAGGGTTCATATCATCACGAAGTGCTCTTATTGTCACTAAGTGTTCATATCTTCCCTATAGTTTATTCTTGTCAAGTGTCCATACCATCACTAAGTGTTAGTATCATCACTATGCGTTTATATTATCATCAAGTGTCCATATTATCACCCAAGTCCATATTCCATCACTAAGTGTTCGTATTGTTAGTCGATCCTATGCACCCTACGTGTCCAATCCGTGTGTTTCATAAGTGAATTTATAAGTGTTTATCAAATATGATCATCCATGAGTCAATCCCAGTCAATCCATCAAATATATCATCAACAGTCCACAATCATATCCTCTCAACCATTCCTAGTAAGGTCCTAGTAGTATCCTATGTTCCTGACACTGACAGACCCCCGATATACTACAAATGGTATATGTATAGGGCATATGTAGGGGTCAGTCGCAACTGCCCCAGCCACCGTCCCACCACCTTTGTAGTATACCACGAGTATGTCCTTGTCTGGTGTTTACAATATAAACAGATAATTCCTAAAGCAAGTAATTTATAAACAATTTATTTCCTAAGCAAGTAATTTCCCAAACGGGTAGTTCCCACATTCTTCAATACTGACATCCACCTAATGTACCGTAAATGGTATATATATAGGGCATATGTAAGGTTCAGTCGCAACTGCCCTAGCCAACGTCCCACCACCTTTACGATACACCACGTGCATGTCCTTATCGAATCATTAGGGCACACACATAAGCAAGAAATTTATAAGCAGCATACATATCAGATGTATAACAGGAGTTCAGTTAACATGTAATAAACACATAAGCATGAAATCCTGAATATACTAACTAGTGTATGAAATTAATTCATACTAGGGTATCCTACGGTTATAGACTAGGTCAACCATTTCTAGTAACCTAATTCCCTATAACCCAGGCTCTGATACCAATCTGTAACACCCCGACCGACGGCGGAATCATCGGGATGCCACGAGGGATGTGTAGATTGTTCAAAAGCTCGTGGGCATCTAAATCAAATCATCATATATCATTTAATCAACCAAAATAATTACACAAAAATCATGTTCATCATGAATCAATTACATCAAATACACAAAAGATTTAGTTAAACTAACTAAACTCTAATCGCCAGAAATTTAGTTAATTAACTAAGTCCAAGAATCCTATATGATGATGATGTCCAAAATAGAAGAGATCATCCTCTTCATCCTACTTGTCTCCATCACCTGAAACATGTAAGAAAATCAAGTGTCAACTACAAAAGTAGTTGGTGAGTAATCATAAGTTTTTATACTCAAAAATGTTTTAGAAAAATGAGTTTAAAAGTTGGTGTTTTAAAATAGTTTAATAAAATGCTTTGTTTAAAACGAGTGTAAGACTTATGATTTCCTTGAAAAAATCCATATGAATACCTGTATGAGATAATCCAACACACATCCATCCATTCAACAACCAAACACATACACAATCACATAATCACATAATCAATCAGTTATAATCAATCTCAAATAATCATAATCAAACATAGATAATCAATCCACAAACAAATCAACCAATCACATCATTTATATTCTCCAATAATGTTCGTGACTATACATGATCATTCTGTAATTAACATAAGTTAAATACATGATTCATGGAGTGGTCGCTAACCACGTGACAATACATGAAGCCAAAGCAAATAACCGAAGTCAAAGGCAATGCTTCACAGATGTGGAAACCATCCACGTGACAATACACGATGTCAAAGCAATTAACCGAAGTTAAGAGCGATGATTCTCGGGATTTGTGACAATACTTGTAATCTTTGTTATTGACCTAGGTCAATAACAATGTTTACATGGATATAAAATAATAAAAGATAATCCCATAATAATGATAATTTCAAATGTGAATATCATATTGATAAACAGGTATTAACCTTGTGTTATCAAAATAATATTTAATTTGGTATACATGTTTCACCTCCGGGTTTTAAAACCAAAAACAGTTTAAAGAAAGGGAGGTTATGAGAACTCACCTGAAGTCCTTAGATTCAGTGTTTTAGTACTATGCGTGCTCGCGTAAGTAAATCAACCCACTCAACAACCTGAATTTATAAGTGTGATTGTGTTTATAAGTTTAAGTATGACATTGTCATTACATGGTTAAACTTATTTAGTTTTCAACTCTTAAGCATTCATTAACCGGGTTAACTCGATCTAAGTTAACATGTTACACTTAAGATTTTATTTTCTATTATCACATAAGGATAATTCAATTTTATCAATATTGATTGTCTTATATCTATGATAAACTTTTAATTCAATATGTCAAGATTATGTAAGTTGCAAGGCTTTATCCTTAACTTATGTATATTCATTCTTAGTGCATGCATGCATAATCATCCCCCTCCACCATGATTAGAATTTTAATCAAAAACTCTAACTTAAGTTTAATACACCGATCTTGGGATAATGATCAACATTATGTTTAAAAAGGATACTAACTATGTTCTCCTTATAAAATGTTTCAAGCCATGTGAATCCATAACCAAATTTCCATTCTTATTATAAAAGTTGGTAGCTTTAACTCAATTTATGCATGCATGGCTATATCAATGTGTATATATATATGTTCTTGCCTCCTTTTATCCTTAACCAACTATATTAAAAGATTTTAGTTTGGGTCCCCATGTTGGCAGCGAACCCTCTAACCCAATAAACATAGGTTCGGCCAAGTAGAGAAAAAGAAAAGGTTCGGTGTCCCTAGGGTTCGCCACCCTAGGGTTCGGCTCCAAGGAAGAGGGTTCGTTTCCTTAGGGTTCGTGGTCATGGTTCGTGAAGGATACTAGGGTTCGCTATGGTGTGCATGGTTCGGGGTCCCTAGGGTTCGCCACCAGAGAATGGTTCGTTCATAAGGACAGGTTCGTGGCACCTCCCAGGGTTCGGCTGCCTCTCGACAGTTTTCGAACCAAGAAGGTTCGGCCAAATTCAACTCCCCACCGAACCAGCTCCCATCATCAACCTGCGATCGTCCCAGCTACAGATCTGCACTAAGGTCTTCCCATGATCTACAAACGTCTATCTCGGCAACCTTAAGTGTTTTAATTCGGGTAATGCATCAACAAGTTCTAGTTTTCGAAACCCACACAAAACCGAAAATAAAATGAGTCTCTTACCTTCAAATCGTGATGAATCTCTGGATTTTCTTGTATCCTTTTGTTCCTCTCGATCACACGAACGCGTAGCCACAACGATCTCGCGAATCCGTCAAGAAACGAGCTTGGAAAGTTAGAGAGAAGGTAGAGAAAGAAGTGTGTGTGTTTTTAGAGAGAGAGAGAGAGATTTGGTGAATGAGAAAGAAAGAGGAGGATCCTCTTTTCTTATATCGCGTATTATACCCGCGTGCTCGATCTCGTTTTTATCGCGATAAATTAATTACGTGATCGGTTATGCTCGGTTTTTAATCGTAAAATATTTAAAACATAATGGCATTTTTAAATGAATTGATTTTGTTTTAAATAAAATGACTTTAATTAAATTATTTCATAAGACGCTACCGCTTCATTATCGCTAATTAATTATTTAAATAAATTAACTTATTCGAAATCATTTTTGGTTGTGATTCCTAATAAATATTTTTAGTTTTCATTTATTAATTTAATATTGTTAGATATTATTTGATTATCTCATCGAAACGCGTTACTTACGTACGTATTCGTAAAGATCGTCACCTTTGCGAATCCGACGTTCGTGTCGTATTTCGATTTGATTTACTAATTATGGAACATCATTTCAGAGTACCATCCTTAATAATTATATTCGTGTGAATCGTCACCCACACGAATACATTATTAAGTTAATATTTCTGAATCAACATTCGCGTTTAAATAATGACCGTAACCTCACATTGCGTATTTATTATTCTCATTATTTATTAACTTAAATATTATATTCCCAAACCAAAACCCACTAAACCAAGTCACTGACACATCCATGATAAACCGAAATATGCATATATATAGGGCATATGTAAGGGTCAGTCGCAACTGCCCTAGCCACCGTCCCACCGCTATTTCGATAAACCATGACCATGGGTCCTTGACTACGTTTAGTAACCAGACTCAAACAAACTCCCAATTCCATCTCAATCCATTCTCAGACCAATAATCCATCATTACCAGTGATAAGTAACCGCGATAAACACTACGGGTCTGTTTAGTTGAATTACAACTAAACTTCCCGTGGTTTATGCGTATAATAAATTATAATCATGTATACCAGTAACAGTGATAATATCAGTAATGTCAATCAATAATTTCATAATCATTCATAATAAATAAATCTCCAGTCGTAACAGTACAATCGTACGGATGTACGGACGTACGGACAACTGAAAGTACAGTGATGTTACATAACATCACTAAATACGAAAGTAAAAGAAGGAGTATGAGTGAAATTCACATTAATGATGCTTGAGAAAACTCATATAATGAAGAAGAATCAAAATCAACAGTTGTATAAAACCGGATGCCCTGTGGATTGAACATGTGTGGCTAGATAGCCGCTCAAAGGAACAAGTATGTGATCCGAATGCAAACGTGGTTCAACCTAGTCAAATGAATGCAACAAGGAAGAGTAAACATTATGCTAGGCACAGCTAAATGAACGGAAGTCATAGGCCGGACTCGTTGGCCTAACGAGCCTCTACAAGACTACATCAACTCTAAAGGTGGCCTAAACAAGGCAACCTAAACGAACCTAATTCCGACAACTAATAACCTAAGCTCAACTAATTAGACTAGCAAAAAAATAAATTAATGAATAATGAAAAGAAGAAAAAGAAAATTACCTCAAAGAAACTTTACAGACGAGACGATCTCGAAGCGCAGCACCTCCTCGCCAAGAGCATAAAACAAAACTACTACGTTCAACATCCCAATGGGTGTTGCACTTGTGATTCCACCAAAATTTGGTTATTCTACTTGTTTATACTCAACTAGGAGTTGCAAGCTATAAAGGATAAGCAAGAATATTTATAGGTATTTAAAGGGGGAAAATATTAGTTTCTTGGGCGATGTGGGATGATTTTTTTTTTATAAAATTCGCGTCTTGCAATCGTAAACAAACATCAAACTTGTTTCCGCGATTCTCGCTTCTTTACAACTCTGTTTTGAGCACAGTTTTCGCGAACGTTCATCTTTTTCAGAGTACTATCATATGGAAAGGAGTAATCCAACATTCACGGTGTCGAGAATTGGGTTTAAACTTTGGATCTTGGCGTGAGTCAATGGTTACGTTCTCAAACTTTTGTTTGTGATTCTTGCTTCGTTTGGGATCGGTTTTATGCACTGTTTTAACGTAGTTTCTCATTAGTATATTAGTATATCTAGAAGATTTCAAAATGCTAGTTCGAGGATGGGGAAATGTTGACTAAATAGTCATCCGAAAGTTATCTTATGTCAAAACTAATAATCCAACCTGTAGAGCTTCTTACTTGCTATCCTTTAAATCTAAGCCTTAAAAACACAATGTCCTATGTTAGGATATGTATATAATGTAAGTTGGATGATAATATGTCAAGGATATGAGTTTTAGGTGTGTTCACGAAGTCTCCAACGTTTTTGATCAACCTAAGTCTTAGTTCTTGAGAGATGGATAGTTGGTATAAGATGAATGAACCAAAGACCGAATGAGAAGGTAATCCTTATAGTTATAGATTTCTCTCATTTATAATCCAAAGATTCTTTAGATTATGTTTATGTTTAGGTCTAGAAAATTGTAAGATTGTCCCGTTAAATTTTGTTGTTTAACTTTTTAAGTTAAAACCATTTATATATAGAAAGTTATACTACTTATTTATAACATTTATTACCTTACATTTAATAAAACATAATTAATTTCAATTAATTAATTATTCTATTCTTTTTTTTTTGTTAATAAAATTTACATATAAATATATGTATGAGTTGTATTTCATTTAAGTATATATATATATCTTCGTGTATATGTGTTTGGGTTTATGAATACAATTATTCAAAGCATGTTATAAACTTTGTTTTATTATATACAAGTATAAAATAGAAAATTGAAAACCATAGGGATTACAATAATCATTATAGATTATTTTTCATGATTAATTACAAATCATTAGGCAAGATATTATTCAGAATGGTTAAATAAAATTATTCAATATTATCTAGTATTATTACAGAAAATCTATAAACAAAATAAAAAAAAATAGAATTTTCAAAAACCAATATTTTATCATTAATCATTTAACAAACATGAATTAATATTTATTTAAAATAATAAATAAATGTTTACCCATTTGACCATGAATCCCAAACTTACATATTATCAATCCTAGACACTTTATTAGGGAACCCATAGAAAGACATAACATTAGTTTATGAAAGACTTGAACGTTAGGAATATCCAGATTATAAAGTTTATTCATATAACTTTAGGTTTGAAGTGTGCTACATACATTCAATCCGCACTACATTGAAAGACTTTGGATTAGCTAATCAATCAAGTGACTTTGGTTATTGAAAAATGCAAAGGTGAAAGAGCCTAAATTCAATTGTTGTGACTAGTAGCCTTTATTTAATGACTTGTGTCATTAAATTAGTAAATGTGAAAGAGCCAAAGAATCATGTTAAACTTGTAGTATACTTGCTTTAGGTCTTATTGATTTAGACTTCGTTTGCATTTAAGTTTTAAACATATTCATATATATATATATATATATATATATAATAAACTGTATGGATAACTCACCAACTATTCATATAGTTGACCCAAATTTATTTTACATATGTAACAGATTAATATGAGGACCATGGCAAAGACATAGGATAAGCATAGTGGATATAGTTAATTCTAAATAATGTTAGATTTTCAGTTTTAATGTATTTCATTGTATTTATTTTAATATATGTAATGATGCATTGTATTGAATGAATGAATGTTTGTTTCATGTTAATAATGAATGCCTTAAATATTCAAACTTATTGACGTATTATGTCGTTGGTCGGGGTGTGACACTACACATACAAGTTTTACTGCATAAAGAACACCTGATCAAGCAATACTTATAAATTAAATTAGAAACTACACATGTGTACAAATAAAAATGTACATACACCTTATCATGAATGTGTTTGAACCACTACCACGACCACCACCTCTTGAACCGCCTTTACTACAACCACCGATGTTGTTGAAGCTATTCACCGCCACCACCATCAAACAGCAACCACCACCGTCATCAACTTTAGAGAGAGAGTGGAGAGAGAACGACGACCGCCACTATCACCACACCAACTGAGAACTACCACAACCACCATCGAACCACCACCACCACCATCGACATAGAACTACCACCATCATCAACTATAGAGAGAGAGAGTAGAGAGAGAACGACGACCACCACCATCACTTAAATCCGCCGCCGCCTAAACACACGACCTCACCGTCTAAACCCACAGCCACCACCCCCAACACCTTCTTCATCTTCATCGGTAGAGAGAGAAAGTAGAGAAATTAGGGGGATGGTAGGTAATTTTCAAATGAGGGAGAGAGAGATAGTGTGAATGTAGTATATATATGAGGAGTAGTTAAAGACAAAAATACCCTTTTCATATAAATAAATTATAAAGTAAAAAGTTTGATCTAACGTCTAAAATAAAGTTTATGGGTTTTCCCTTTAAGATCGGGTTTTCAAAGTATTCAATCCATATATATATATAGGGGATGTTCAAATGAGAACTATTGCAACTTAAGAATTAAAGGTACCATTTCTAGCCACAAGTTTAAAAGGTATAATAGTAACTTCCCCTACTTTAAAGAAAATTACTTTTATACCCTTCAAAACATGTGGTTCAAAATTGTTTCCATTGGTTCCTTCATATTTAATGGTTATTAATGAAATAAGTCTATATATATATAGGGAATTAAAAAAATGAAAACCCCATTTTAGTAAGAAAACCATGAAAACAATGCAAAAATCATGTAAAAACGTTTTTTTTTGAATTTTTTTACAAGTTTATAATACTATTGGGCACATTTTTATAAGAAAAATCAAAAAAACGCCGAGTAATATTTTTGAAAAAAAATATATTTTATAAACACATGTAAAACATACGTAATGTTGCATCAGATCTGACGAAGTTTTTTATGTTTTGTTACGTATGTTTTACATGGTTTTATAAAAAAAAAATTTTAATCTCTACTCGGAGCTTTTTTGATTTTTTTATTAAAAATGTGTCCAATAGTGTTAAGAACATGTAAAAAAATACGTTTTCTTACATGATTTTTGTATTGTTTTCATGGTTTTCTCACGAAAAAGTAGTTTTTAAATTCTTACCATATATATATAGGGCTAGGAACAAAAAATAACCCACTAAATGCACGCTAACCCAAATAATTTTGACAAGATGAAGCCAAATCTTGAATTTTTTTTTAAACATCATTGTAACACATTTTGAACACTATGTTTTTTTATGAGTTTGTGTAAAGTCGTCATCGTTTAAAAGATATCAACATTGTAAGTTTTTGGCTTACAGTACTGTAAGTCATTTTTGCCCAAAACTTACAATGTTGATTTCTCTTAAACGATGATGAATTTACACAAACTCATAAAAGAACATAGTCTTCAAAATGTGTTACAATGATGTTTAAAAAATACAAGATTTAGCTTTATCTTGCCAAAGTTATTTGGGTTAGCGCGCATTTAGTGGGTTATGTAAAATTTCATGCCATATATATATATATATATATATATATATATATATATATATATATATATATATATATATATATATATATAGGGAATGGTTATTTTGGAAACTTGGTTGAGATAAGGAAACTTTGGAAACTTATTAGTAGCCATAGATGAGAAAATTGAATGGATGAGATTAATGATGAAAAATAAGAAGAGATAGTTAAATATTAAAAAAATCGGGTAAAGTACAATAAGGTACAACAAGGGTAAACTTGGAAAAATACAATTGTACTTTTTTGGGAGTTTAAAATCAAAAAGAATCTAAATAACTCAATTTTCAAGGCTTCTCTTACACAAATTTTTCATTAATTGTACTGATGTACTCTTTTTGATTTTTTTTTAATGTAAGTGATGTAACCTTGTATAACAATACATTATTTTGTTTTATTTTTTTAGTTATTTTTTTTGAATAATATGTTTTACATCATGCAAAATAAAACGTGTTACATTGAATTTTCGTATCCGAAATTTGAACAATCATATATGCTCCAAATTTTTATCTTGTTACAGTGATGTTACACGTTACATTCCAGTTACAGATCATTTGTGAATTTCATGCTTTTTGGGTTATTTGTTAAAGGATGCACGTGTTACATTGATGTTACGTTATATATGCCCTTAATTTATCCCTGAAGTAAGCCTTAAAAATTTGAACATTTTTACCTTGTTACAGTGATTTTACCCTATACAATTCAGGTTTAAGCTCACGTGAGACCTAAAACCTCTTTAAAAACCGGTTTCTAACTTGTGAACATATTTGTAGCACTATCTTACATGTATATAAACGAAAATATCCCGCCATTTGACTGTCTTTAAATTTACCAGAACGTATATATACCTAAAATTTACATGAAATATACTGTTGATTTGAACCATACCTTTTCGAAATTTTTGATTGTATATTTTCTTAAAAGAAATTTGTTCAGAAAGGTGAGGAGCAGAAGAAAAAGATTGATGTAGATGATGTGAACGTTTATAAGAATCTTGAAAATGTTGGTAGAAAATAGGTTCTCAGCATGTACTTTCAGCAAATTCATTTTTCGGATTGAATTTTTAATACATTTTGTATTATGTTACATCGAAGTTACGTAATTTTAAATTATTTCAATTACGTATTTTTTATTTGTATTACGTTACATCGAAGTTACATGATTAATTATGCTAATTTATGTTTTCATGTGTTCTTGAATAAATTTGAAGTTACTTTGATTTTGTTACATTTATTTAACATTCGTTGTAAATGTATGTAACATATATGAAACACGATTCCATTTTATTAATTTTAATTACATAACCAACTGTTACATAGATATTACATAAAAGTTACATATATGTAAGTACGTGTAAATACAAGTAGTACAATGACCATATATTGAAAAACACAGAAGACACAGTAATTAAATGTTTGTTTACTATGAAAAAATGACAAATTATTATACTTTATATAAGAGCGTATAAAAAACATGTTTAATAAGTCCGTCAAGATGTAACATAAATGTAACTTGAGTGTTCGTTTTTATAATATTGGATTATAAGTATCGGATTGTATAAAATAATACCAACCATTGTTATGTAATAATATATAATTTTTTTTATTTATCCATAGTGACAGTTAAATATTTGTTTTAGCTTCTGGCTCTTCTTTAATGGATATTGGAGTTGTTTTTTTTTTTTTAAGTTTTACATGCTTGAAAATAAATGGTGAAAACAAAGTAGTGGTTGACAAAAAATGTTAAAGTGTAGATATATATAAACTAAGCAATGTGTTACGTATGACAATAAATATACAAAATATCCTCGAACAACGTAACATAGATGTAACAACGACATCTCTTAATTTCAGTCAGCATAATATAAAACATTTTATGCCATTAAAAATTCTGGTGGGTAAAGAAAAGGGGTGAAATATTTAAAAATTAAAATTTTGATTTTTGATTTAAATTTAAAGAGAGAGAATGTGGTTAATTAATAAATTAATATGTGGTGGTACATATGGAGAAATTGACATTCTTGCCCTTCAATATAATTAGATTATTAAAAATTAATAATGATGTGGCAAATTGTGGATCAAGTATTGGGTTTCCATAGTTTCCTCATCTCAAATGGGTTTCCAAAATATACATGCCCTATATATACAGGTAATTCATAATTTTAGAAACACTTTGAATTGAAAAAATAATAATAATACTCAACATGCAAAAAAATTTATTTTTTCACGGATATGTAAACATCATTTCTTCAACTATTATAAAAACTAAGAAAAAAGCGACTATCAAAATTTTTTTAAAAAAAATTTTGTAACACCATGTAACATGTACGTAACATCTAGGTTCAGATTTTGCGAATAGATGTTACATGTTTTTTCATTGTTTTTGTAGTTTACATAATTTTCACAACTCAAGATGATTTTGAAATATTCTTACCATATATATATATATATATATATATATATATAGGGTAAGGAGCAAATAAGAACCCACCTTAATTGAGGTAACCCATTAACCCTGGAAAAAACGTTCAAATTGCAAAAAAAAATCATGGTATTTTTTATACAAAAATAGGGGGACTCCTTTTTTAAGCGTTCGCAATGTAACGCAAATTTACATTTCGTTTAACTTTTAAACGCTTCTAAATTAGCGAACGCTTAAAAAAATAGCCGCCCTATTTTTGTATAAAAAAGACAATGAAAAAAATTTTGCGATTTGAGTGTTTTTTGTCAGGGTTAATGGGTTACCTCAATTAAGAAAGGTTATTATATGATCCCTTCCCTATATATATATATATATATATATATATATATATATATATGAAATTTTGATCTATAATATAGCTATAAGTTTTATAACCAGTTAAATAAGTTGATTTTTTCAATTTGTATTAGTTTTTTCTTAAATGACAAGCATATTATATATTAATTTATTCATAAACTATATCAAATACACCTTTTGCTATAATTGAATCCTAGACCTACAAAAATAAGCTTTATAGGTGACCATACAAATTAAACAAACTTATGTCATAAATTTAATTAAGATACCAAAAACTTGAAAGCCCAAAACACTGCCTAAAAAATTAGATAGTAAAGTGGGGCAGGTGGCTCTCAATGTGCTCATATTTTAAGCCCAATTTGTAAAACATGATGGTAGCTAGACAATAATTTTTGTATATTTTGAGTCTTCTAAAAACACTCTTTCATTTGAATAACATTTACTTAATTTCAAGAACCTTTTGGATAAATTAAGCGTTACACAGAAATAAGTCATAACCCAGCCAATATATACATATTGTTCAAATATCGAATAGAGCGCTTGCAAACACAACCCATTCATTATGTTTTTGTGCTCAAGATAATAATTATGAGAAATTATGAAATTACCGAGCTTGGAGGATGGTGATGGTCTCATTGTCGACTGAGCCAACATCACCGGTAGATGCTAATCCTAATTCCCTCCTATGATTCAATTGTCTAAAGATGAATGCTGGCTGCTTAGGAGAAGGAAGCATTGTTTCTTGATTGCTCAACATAAACGCTACGTTAGTCATTGTAGGCCGATCGCTAGCTAATTCTTGAACACACAAGATCGCGATATGGATGCATAAAAGAGCTTCGCGGGCATCGAATGAATCTCCTAAAGATGAGTCAACTATCGTCAACACTTTATCTTGTTTCCACATGTCCCAAACCTAAAAGAACGATGTGTAAAATGATTAAGTTTGTTTGATAGGATACATAATCAACAAAATGATGATATTTTGTTACTTACATGCCCAATTAAATTAATTACTGAATCCCTTTGATAGTAGCTATTGTTTTTCCTACCACTGATTATCTCTAGAACTAGAATTCCGAAGCTAAAAACATCAGATTTTACTGAAAAAAGGCCTTCCATTGCATACTCTGGAGACATGTAGCCACTACAATCATATTATGTCATTGTTAGGATAAATGAAACACATCAAAACTAAGTTGTGTTATTGAGTTAAGAATGATACGTACTATGTCCCGACAACCCTATGAGTTTTAGCTTCATCTTCACCACCTCTAAAGATTTTTGCCAGTCCAAAATCAGAAATTTTAGGGTTCAAATCTGAGTCTAGTAAAACATTGCTCGCTTTTAGATCCCTATGGATGATCCTTAGCCTAGAATCATGATGAAGATACAGGAGTCCACAAACAATTCCTTGAATGATCTGAAATCTTTTCTTCCAATCTAAAAGTGAAGCCTTTTCTTGATCTAGGATTGACACCATTCCATTGAATATATTCAAAGAATTTATAGAATATCAAAAGGATAAAAGTAAAGCTAGATTTTGAGAATTGTAAAAACAAACCGAAAATGAAAGAATCCAATCCTTTGTTTGGCAAGTATTCATAAACTAACATCTTTTCTTCCTTGTGGAAACAATAACCCAAAAGCCGAACAAGGTTTCTGTGTTGAAGTTTTGCTATCAACATTACTTCATTCTTGAATTCTTGCATCCCTTGACCTGAACTTTGTGATAATCTTTTCACAGCAATTTCTTGCTCATTTAGCAGCTTACCCTAATTAAGCAGTAAATCATTAGTTCTTTATACATTAATTGAGAACCATAATATTAGACCACAAAGTCATCCTCAGTAATATAATCAAGATTGACACTAGCTATTCAAGATCCACTTAACCAATTTTGAGGCCTCAATTAAACTAAAAATTTGGGTTTTTTTTTGTCCCTAAGAAGTGTTATAAACACTCCTTTTTTTTATCACGCTTGATTATCTACTTGTGTTAAGGTGAAAGACAATCCATCAAAGCCCTTTCTTCAGTTACTTGGTCTATTGGGACTACAATGTAGCTACCTTATAAACTGAGCCGAAGCCGCCTTCTCCGAGCTTGTTTGAAGGAGAAAAATGATCAGTTGCTGCAGCTATTGTGCTCAAATCAAACACATCTAAATCAACATTTTTACCAATATCCTTCTCCATCAAAGACCCTTCCAAGGATTTCATACTATTCTTGAAACTGAATCCAACCTCACCTTCATCCTGTTTGACTGTATCAAACAAGTAAGCATAGTAATGAAAACTAGCTTATTAATGGCTTATTAATGTCTTTCAGTTCTTTTTCTTTTATTTTAAACAACAATTTTTTACATCAATTCGTTTTCGGCAGGGCTTGAGCTCTAATTAACGACTTTATCATTTAGATCTAATTCTAGCTAGGAGCATGAGTCCAAACCCTAAACCATAAAATTGATTAATCACCCTGAACTATAAACCGGACTAACCATCCAAACCAAAAAACCTCTTAGTTTGGTTTGATCCTAATGTACTCGAACTTTAAAGAAACTGTTGGATTCATGTTTCCGGAGTAGAATGCATGCTTTCAACTTAATTTTTATTTAACAAAAAATAGCATTCAAGAGCTTTGGATTATGTTGTATTTTAATCGTAAAGTTCAAATAATTATTTATTTCATTTTTTTTTTCAATTTCACACTTAATATTTCTAAGTAATCAAAACCAGTTGATTACAATAATGATATAATAATATAGTATTTTTGTTTTTTTTCTTAAGATCAATGTTATTTTTTTATAATTTTTAGGAGCTTTACTAAACTTTTTTCTAAAAAAAGGTTACGTATAAAACTAAACTCAAGTTACGATACAAATATATATATATATATATATATATATATATATATAAACAATAATCAAAATTAAAAATCTTAGAGAGAAGAAAATAATAATAAAAATTGTGATAAAAACTTAAACAAGTTATATTTACTCAACACAAGTAATAGAAGAGAAACAAATTAACCATTTTAACAAATTGGCTTTATTCAATCTATGCAACATATTGGCTTCTAACATAGTAAATAAATAAATAGAACTAGATAATTGTGTTATAATTCTAGAATGGAGCAGAATTCTTTAATCTTATGAATCTTCATGAGCTTTACTTAGTTAATCCCTTGAAAAACATTATTTAATAGGGTTTTGGTTTTATTAATTAATAATAATTTAATGAACTTTGCGAACAATGTTTTCAGAAACGAATCAGACCAACAGGTTGGACCGGAAACTGGTCACGTAACTGTCCAGCTTGCCTAGCTGAATCATTATTCAAGTGAACTATTGGACGAAATGAACTAAGTGGTTGGGCCAGTGAACGTACCGCACTAGTTGAACCAGATTTCAATTTTTTATTTTAAATTACATATATAAATTTTATAATATTTGTCCCGTCAACTGTATTTTCAATCTGGTAACACCGATCCGATCGACCCAATTAGTGTACCAATAAAGTGACCGGTTCGATGTTCACTCTCGCCTTAAAAGCATTGTTAGCGACATACCTTTTTTCTTCCTTAAGTAACAACAAATGAAGGTACACAAGAGAAACCCTGCTGCAAGTATTGGCATCCCGATAACCATAAATTGGTATTTATGTGATTTCTTTCGCATTCGTGATAGGTATTGGGCTGAAACACAATCACAACGCCAACTAATAATTAAATAAGTATTTTTACTGTATATCTATATTCTATAATAAAAGAGTAACAATTTTGTCACTTGTCACATTCTTAAACAACTATTGTCACTTGTTACCTTCTTACAACACTAATAACACTTGTCAATTTATTATCATTACATTTAATTTTCTCTCATGTTAAATAAATATATTCTCTCTCTGATTGAATAATTATTATACTAATAACTAATATATTATTTATCATTTTATTACAAAACACACTAAATTTTTTAAGTAAGAAATATTTTATTTCATAAAAACAAAATTTATAATGTACTATAAAAGGAGTTTTTAAACAATGAGATTTTTATAAATGAATGACGTTTTTTAATTTATTTATAAACTGAAGTAATAAAAATGATGGAGAAAGTTATAGTATTGGTCTGTTATGTCTAACGCTATTTTTAAATTGGATCATTTAACTTTAATAATTACAAAAATTATATTTTATATTATCGATTTATAAAATTTAGTTTTTAATATATTACAAACTAAAGTTTTTAACGTTATTTATTTCAAAGATATTAATTGTTATACATTAATTAAAAGGTCATATATCATTTATATGATGATTAAAGTTTTTAATTATTTTTTATTACTTTAAAATATTTATTAAAATGTAAATTAATCATTTTATATCAAAATATCGTTTTATATTTGCTAAATTTTTAGTGCTAAATATTTAATATTTTACGTGTAATACACGGGCTAATAACCTAGTATTTTCATATATTAAGATAAATTATGTATCCTTATCGACAAGTCTTCAAGTAAAAAGAAGTACCAAGTCTTTTAGGTGATGAAGTTATTGCACTTGGTTATAAATGCATCCATGACAATTAATTAACCAAAAATATGACATGTGATATGAACTTGGGCCGTTCAGAAACATATATATACATATATGAACTTAGAATTGGATTTTCGTTGGAAAAGAGGTTTGGGAAGACCAAATAATCTTTTGGTAAATCTAGAGAACAGTAAGCTTATAGGTCGTTGTCATGATCCTTCTACAAATATATATGACCTCTAAATATGCCATTAATATTCTATATGACTTTTTCTTTATAAAACTCGAATTAAATTTATTATATTTTTCAAAAAATAAGGGCATTAAAAAGCTATAATATAATTTAACATATATCAAATTAAGATCATATAGTTAGAAACAAGGCACCTAATTCAGCTGCATCAACCCGGACATAAAGCGATTGACCTCCATCTGAAAATGTTCTCGTATCGATCATGTCCCCATGCCACGTAATGCAACCTCCACCGGTTACTTCTTGGCTAATATCAGCACTTGCATACCCCAAGCACGTGCAATTCCTCAAGCACAACTCCTTACACGCTTTTAATCCCAAACTCATGTTCACACGTGCCGTCGATGTGTCAGGAACCTTAACTCGGTTCAACTCAACGAACCCATCTCCGGACTCACACAACTGTGTCCCGACCTTGATCTTACACCCTCTTGAACCATCCCTTAGGAGCCAGTCCTGTTGTGACTGTGCCTCGTAGCCAGGATAACAAACACACTCAAAAGCGGCAAATGTACTATACAGATCACAAAGGCCAAAAGGACCACAATGGTTATAGCCATCGCACTGGTCATTTGGATACGACCAGATACCGACCCACTTTCGGTCCACCTCGTTCCAACTTTGCCTGTCTATGGTTCTAGACTCAGTAACAACTAATCTAGATAAAATGGACGTGTTGTGCAAATAGTAAATTACCACCACCTCATTGTCGTTGTTTATGTAAGTACCTTTTAAAAGATATTTTACGCTCATCTCAGGTATCCCGCTCCATCCCAGACCCGTCCATGACCCGGTTCTCCAAATTTTTGCAACACCTTGATACAAAAACAACTGAGTTGACCCAACAAGCTCCATTTTATGTGAATAATCCCCAACACCGGGGTTCACACTAGACTTCCAAGATGTAAACACCCGGTTCAAACCCGTTTTCCTATTTATCCCAAACTTCATGCTGGGTAGAAACGTATTTGACGGGTAATCAAAGCTTTGCCATGAGTAAACATCTCTGTTTTGGCCTTGAAACAACACCAAATTCCCCGAATCTAATAATTGAGCCGTTGAAACATTGTTCATCTGCACTCCGGTAACGTTGGTAGACCAATACATGAAACTTTGGTCTTGTTCGTGTAGGACGAGGTTTCCGGTTTCATCAACGGATAGGATCCCGGACGAGTTGGTGATCGGACGGTCTCTATTGGCTACCCAAACTACCGTTTGTTCCGAAACTTTGTTGTACCAGATACCCACGTACCTGTTGCTCGAGTTTGTTGGGCTAAAAAATCCAAGAGCAAAAGTTTCTCCATTAGAGACCAAAATATCCCCATCTTTAACGGGTTGGCTTAGTGTGATGGTGTCGATAGAAGTGCAAAACTGGACAATACTCAAAAAAATTAACATCGATGCTAGAATGCATTTTTTCTTGCACATTTTGATCGATATATGTCGTTTGTGTGTTTGATGTTTTATAGAAAAATGTAAGAGAGTTAAGGTTACACATGTAGGTCTCTATCATTGCATATAGGGCTTTATTTTATTTATTATCTTTGTTTGTATTTGATGTCGATTTGAAAACGATTTATATTTTCATAGATAGAGTTAAGATCTACATATATCACATCTTTTTAAAACCTACATATATCCATAATATGAGTGAGATTTCCTGCATATTATTCATTGATTGATCGAATATAAAAAAAAATACATGTATTGGTATCGGAGGCGACATTCGTATAAATAAGAGAGGTTTGAGTTCAAATCTAGAAAAGAAAAGCTAAAATAGTTTGAAATAATTTTGAAATTGTTTAAAAAAACAAGTATTGCCATTAATTCTGAATAATGTTTCTATTTTTTGCATGGTACGTCACACATTAATTAGTGCATTTTATTTGATATATTTTATTTATATTTGTAGTTTTAAAATTAAAAAAAAATTCAGAGATCATTGCTTGATGTGTAATTTATTAATATTTTTCACAATTTAGCATAAAAATTGTTAATTTCCAATAAAATTATATATATATATACACACACATCTTAGTCTATGATATTAATGACTTCATTATCATAATTCCGTGATTATTTTTTTGGAAAATGAAGGATTGACCATATCAAAATAATATTAATGATATGAGAAGATTGAACATACGTTTGGACAATGAGTTCAGTAGATTGACTATGATAGATTTTAATATTGAATTAAATGAAAACTTAAATAAAAATTTTAAATTTAAACATAAATCAAACATATCTATTTATATCTATTATAATAAATCAATATTAATTTCTGTCACGTGTCCATCAATGTAACAACTATTGGCTAGTTTCCAGTTCCTGCTCAATGAATCTCGCAATTGTTACACGCGGGTCATGGGTCAAGAACTTGATTTTTTTAGCGTGGATAGAAAACCCTCTTTTATAAAAGTTTGCGTCACTTATTTTTCTTCGACCAAAACCCTAGACGGTTTTCTCCTTCGCCAGCCATCCACAGTACTGGGTGTAATGTGAAATATATCTTGAATATGTAAGTTTTATCCATGAATCGTTCTACTTTCTAACAATTTTCTTCATATTAATATGTTCTTTTGATTTTGATTCGATTTGTGAGCATAGCAAACCCTATATTTTAATCTACATCACGATATGAAATCTCTTACATATGTAAGTTCATCCGTGTTTTAATAATCTTTATTTAGTTTATGGTTTTAAAAAAGGCTATATTAGCTGGACTTACATTAGATATGATGCAAGTTTTTTGTTACATAATGCACCTTTTCCCCTCAAATGCAACATTTTTAAATACAACTATTTAAAAAAAAGTTATATTATGTAATAAACAGGTTGCATTAGGCTAATGTAACTTTAGCTAATACAACATATGTAAGTTCATCCGTGTTTTAATAATCTTTATTTAGTTTATGGTTTTAAAAAAGGCTATATTAGCTGAACTTACATTAGATATGATGCAAGTTTTTTGTTACATAATGCACCTTTTCCCCTCAAATGCAACATTTTTAAATACAACTATTTAAAAAAAAGTTATATTATGTAATAAACAGGTTGCATTAGGCTAATGTAACTTTAGCTAATACAACATATTTGCATCCTTTTGTTACAAAAAAATTGCATTAGGCTTGTTTTTTTGGTTATGTTCTTATCATTTTCTTTCATTTCTAATTGTAGATCAAACGCTAGGTTGTAATCGCCATCGCCATCCATCGGACGTCTCTGTAATCGACATCACAGGTAAGTTTCATCCATCCAATAATCATTCTTGCTTATAATCATGTTATTCACATATGAATATGTTATTCCGATTTTGGTAATGTTTTGCATGTAACCCTAATTCCAAATTTGTTCCTATTCTTCTTCTTGATAATTTTATTTGAAGAAAGTTAATCACTTGTGTGCTTATTTATTAATTATATACACATCTGGTTTATGTAATTATTCATAATTCTCTGTTTTTTTAATGGTTAACTAATCAACTGCTGGTTACCCCGTGCGCACCCCCCAATGGCTAAAGGATGTCCAAGCTGGCCACTAGTTCAGACGGACAGAGCCCCTAGCCCACCAGCCACCAATTCCCAGAGAAAACCCAACCCAAGAACCCGCCCAAAGGCACGACGGTGAAAGGTCGGTAAAACCAGGTGAGATCAAGAATCGAACCCAGGACCTGGATCTTCTATACGAATATTAAAAAATATTTAACGTGAATCATTTCTAAAATTATTTTTTTGACTTCCTAAATTATAGTTTCATAAAAGTTTCATAAATTATGTTAACTAGGTTTATCCCCCCGCGCGTTGCGACGGGTTATCACAGTACACTTCTGAGTGCGGGCATTATACATATCATTTGCAGAAGCATAAGTTATATACCAAAATCAAATACCTCATCACGAACTATATACAAACATTTCATAATATCATACAAAAACTTCACAAATATGTTATAAAAATAATAATAAAAAACTATTAACAAAATCCGTTTCACCAGCAATCAATCGTTTGAATTAAAACAAAAAGTTTAGTACTTTTCAAAGTTAAAAAAACATCTAATGGTTTAAGTCTAAATTTTGAAAACGTTAATGCATGTATCAAACACTTAAATAATATAATTATAATATATAATAATACATATAATATAAGCATCGGTGCCCACTCATTATATATATATATATATATATATAGAGAGAGAGAGATTGAATTTAATGAAAATCCAACCTTAGAAAGAAAACTCTTAAAATTTATGTGAGCTATTGATTTGAAATCTTGAAAAAATAAATATGCGGTCCAAATTAATCATGAATAAAAAATTGGGTTTTGAATAAACAAATCATTTTTAATGTGGGTTAATGTGGACCACATATCTATTTTTAAGATTACAAATCAATGACTTATATAGGGTTTAAGAATTTTCTCTACAAGATTGGGTTTTTATAGGGTTCAATTCCATATATATATATATATAATTAAATTTACTATACAATATAATATTAGTATATTTACTATTCCTTTCTAATGGATTTTAATATATATAATATAACTAGGTTTATTCCTCCCGTGCATTGCGGCGGGTAATCAAATTATACTCCTGAGAACGGGCAATATATATAATTTGCAGAAGCATAAATTACATAACAAAAATCAAATATTTCATCACAAACTAAACTAACATTCAAGGAAGTGGTGTAGTAGTTAAAGTGGATGAGAGACATCCTGTAGATCTCAAGCTCAATCCCCACTTAGAAAGTGGGTTCCCACGGTTATAAAAAAAAAAAAAACCCTAAACCAACAAAACTTCAAATCTTTAAGCGAATATATCAAATTTAATACCATCGTCTATGTTTACTACTTTTCAAAATAAAAAAAAAAAATTGGCTACCCAAGTCTAAATTTTTAGAACGTCACTATATGGATTAGACAGTTATAAGGGTGTTTAAAAAAATTGATATCCGAAAAAATCTGAAATTTGAATCGTATTCGAAACACGAAAAAACGATCCAAATTCTTGTTCGAGTTGTTCAGATAAATTCGGGTCAGATATCTATTTTTCTGGTTCGGATCGGGTCGGATATCCAAAAACCTTGTTTGCTTGGATCTGATATCTAAATTCAACATGAAAAACCCCTTTTTTATTCGGATGTAAAAATCAAACTTATTCAGGTTGTTTGGAAAGATTCAGAAGGAATATATGTTTTTCGGGTCGAGTATCGGATAGGGTCCCAAAAAAATTTTCAAATTCGGATAAACACAACAAACCGTTATCCGATCCGATGAACACCCCTAGACACCTATGCATTACTATTTATACACACACACTTACTTGAATTTACTTTTCAATTTAATATATATATCTACTATTCCTTTTACATGCCTTTTAATATATATAATAATATTCACTATTTATTCTGACATCTAACATTTTTTATGAAATAAACAAAAAAAAATTCGATGGATTCAGAACCATTCATAACTAGTTATATACCCGTCCGGTGCTCGGGTATTTTAACGTCAAATGACATTAGTATTTTTAATTTTAATTCTAAACAAAACAAATTCAAATATGTAGGCTACACAACAATGGTTCGCAACATGCTCAACTACATATAGCTTACCTTCATAAATGTCCATTTCCAAAAGGCAGGCTTGTTGCTTGAAATAAGATTTTTCATTGTTAAAGCTACATCTACATAATTATACAAAAAAGATATATATGGAAAATGCCCGATTCAGACACGTATCCAATAATAGTATGCACAATTAGCCATTCTAATATCTAAGGTTCATTAAGGGTGATTTAACCAGTGTCTTCTTTATCAAAATATAAAAATATATAATATTTCATAATGACTTTATTCATATGTAAAGTAGCAGCTATAAACTATTCGTAGTTAATAGTACCATTATTGTCAATTTCTACATAATTTTCATTTCAAGTAGTAAAAAATAGATATTAATCAACAACAATAGGAAAAAAAAAAAAAGAACAAAGAACTACTTACAGATTGCATTAGATTATAAATGTCAAATTCATTAAGATTAGAACAAAATGCTAAAATCCAGTCTTAGGTTCTTCAAAAGTAATATAATCACTGTTGAGTGTTGAGTTATCTAAAAAATAAACAAAAGAGTTGTTTGAGTATCGTCCCAACCCAATCAAACATATACCCACATCAACAGTTTCAGCAAAAAATTTGCCCACAAGAGGTTCTATAATTGAAGCTTCTTTAGAACCTGAGAACCAATAGTTTATGGGATTATATCTTCAACCCTACTAAGAGTATATTCCAAATCAGATTTATTTTTTTTCATACTTTAGAACAATGTAATCTCCATTTATAGCATGCAAATGGTTTATATCAAATTGAACAAATCACACATGAAATGATGACAACATTTATTGAGACCAAAAGATAGTATAAATTCTAAATTAATTTAAACACCCTACAAATGCACAGTATTATAAAGAGTAACTTTAGTAGATAAATTTACTACATTGTGCATGATGCTGAAGAAGAATTTTTTTCTTTTCTATTGCTATACTGAAAGAACTTAATGTCAGAATTCCCAAAGTACTTCGGGGACATGGTCCTTCGAAATGAATAAAAATAGTCAACACTTTGGTATAGATCAACAAAAATGATGAGCATGTTCCTTCAGTACAATCATATTATCATAAATTAACAGAGATAATCAAGAATGTTGGTAATAGAAACATAAAATTACAAAAAGGGCATCATTAGAATCCTGTTAAATGTTTAAACTATTCTTAAATGGTGATAGATATTAAAGAGAAGTGAGTTAGCCGACTCAAGAAAACAGATCAAGAGGTTACACAACATCTACCATTGAACAGAAAGTAAATTTACCTACAACCCAATCACAAATAATAACAACACAAAATCAAAACCAAATTCAATTATGATCAAAAGCATATGTTTACCCATTTCTATTGTGAATATCCATATTACTCACAAGGTAGAAGAAGAAAGACGCATAAAAAGTTTTCAGATGCATGATGGCAAGAACGGCAGAACCTTAGCCTTTCGATTATCGTCAGAACCTTGCTTAACATTCAAATTGATTTCGATTATATAAGAAAGAAATAAGTCTTGCGGCAAATGTCAACATGAATTAACGTCAATTACTCTTGATTGAGAAGTTCATCGATGTATACAACTTCCCACTTCGAAGATTGCTCCTAGCTTTGTGAATCCCAGCAGGCAGAGAAGATTGCTCCTTTGAGGTTCAGAAAGTGTAAGGAAGGAACTGTAAGGCCATGTGTACTCATCAAGCCTCCATCACTTCACGCATGCGTCACATAAACAACCAACACCATCACCACTTATCACTCAACGTCATCACTCATCATCACATGTGTTATCATCACCCCTCATCAAGCCCCCATCACCCCCTTTTTTCCACTTTTCTTCCTCCTTCACGCCGTGAGGGAGGCCATGGTTTTGAAACCACATGGTGGTTATGCCCTATGTGTATTGGTGGGGTGATGGTTGGGTGCGTGATGGAGGCTGGTCAAGCCCCTCTTCACGCCTCATTACACATGGTCTAAGATTGAAGGTAAATAGACGTGACGAGACAGTGGAGCCGTCATTAACCACACGAAAACCACCAAAATGATGAGTTTAAATGGCCAATATTGTATTTCATATAATTAAAATGGTCCAGATGAATCTAAAAGTCGCTTGAGATCACTAGTAACCATATAGAGGAAGGTTCATAAGAAAACTCATCATTTTTGAGAAACCAAGAAAACTCATACTAACCAATAAATTTTTTGATATTATAAGGATAGAAATGTTATAATAAACAAAATTTTTTTGAAAAAAATATTTAAATAATGAAATTACACATATGTAACTCAAAAAATTTCGTATGTCACTTATCAAGTTACATATATGTAATAACCCAAAATACATATATTTTTTTTGTTTTTTTTTCTTTTTTTACATTTCTTATCTTATAATAAAAGAAAATAGAAAAGAAAAAATGAAAAAAATAATAATAGGTAATGATTGTGATTAGTTTTCTTAGTTTTCTATAAAATGATGGTTTTCTTATGAACCTTGTTTTCTTATGAACCCTTCCCATGAGAAGGTTCATAAGAAAACCTTTATATTTTGGGAAAACTAAGAAAACCAAAATCAACCAATCACATAATTTAAAATACTTTTTTACTTAATTTCATATATAGGGCTTTTGAGTAAACTTTGTGTTTTTAATAATTGGTAAACTTTGTGTTTTTAATAGATTATATGTTTTGTTGGACAGAAACTTTATTTTGTGAATTTTTGTAAGTTTCAATACGTTTTCTATATAAACTTTGTGTTATTTCATATTACGATGTCATGACTGATCTTTAACTTACGTCTATTTCTATGGTTTTGTTACATTTATATATATATTTTTAACTACTTAGCATTTTTAATAGTTACCAGTGTGACGATTACATGTGCTTACATATACGTAATCAAGTTAGATGTGAATTTACACTTGGTGTTTTTAACATTTCCCATTACACCAGGTATGATTACGTATATGTAATTAGGTTACATGCGCTTACACCTAGTGTTCTTCGTCATTTTCTTTACACTAAGCATGAGTACATGCATGTAATCATATTACTTGTTTGCTTGCTTTAATATGTGTTGTTGATTACATATATGTAATCAGCTTACATTGTTTAGTTTGATTGATTACATATACGTAATCATATATATAAGTAACGAGCTTACATATATATAATCAAATATATGTAACATCTAATATTACATTTTTTTGCTATTGATGTTCATTTTTTATTTTTTGACGAATAAGTTATATGATTACATATATGTAATCAAATATATGTAACACCGAGTTTAACATATTTTTTGTTCTTTATTTTATATTTTGATTAATATTATATAAAAAAATTGATTTGATAGAATCTTTGATTTTGTAAAATAAAAAACATTAGTAAAAAATTAATATAACAAGATGTTTAAAAGTCAAACACATATAAAATGATTGTTTATTATTACATACATTCAATCAATTAATTTAAAATACACATTTTTATACATCTTTAAACTAATACAAATCATACGATTTTACAAAATTGATTGAAAAGTATTTTATAAAAACAATAAACTATGAATATCACTTTATTAAAATCTTTGCAAAATCAAAAGTCTCTTTTAAAAATCAAAACTTTTCTAGACAATAAACAATGTGCATTATTATTTTATATAAGTAAGTTACAACAAACTTAAACCATTACTATTGGGGCACAAATCTATATCCTTAGACTTGCATAATAAATAAATGAAATATTAAAAAATTCCAATATATTTATTATGATAATATTTAATCAAAATTAGTAATTAAATATTGTCAAACGATTGTTCTTAGACGGTAATAAATAAATGGAATATCAAAAGTATTCCAATTTATTTATTATTATACAATTGAGAATATTTAATTATAATAGATAATTGAATATTTCTAAAACTATTATTCTAAGTCTAGTACACATTATCCATATTAGAACATTAGGGATTCCATAGAAGCCATAGACTTTTAAGTAGAGGTGGTATTTTTACCCATGTCAAAGGAAATGGGTTGATTTGGGTAAAAAATTATAGTATAATGGGTTGAAATTGATAACATCATAATATTAAAAAGGGTTGAGATTGATAGCACTTAACACAATGCGAGTCAAGACCGGTAATAAAAAAAGTATGTAAACGCAATAGATTCAAATATTTAAGAATGACTAATAACATATTTGATGAGAAAATTACTAAAAATTATCCAAAAGGACTATTTGTTTACTTATAACACATCTTAAGTTAAACTAAATTGTTGTTTTTTAAGAACAATCCATTTAGACTCGAATTGGTTTTGCTTAAACCTGTCCTGACCCGCACCCATCCTGATCCGAACCCGTTCGGACACATTACCCAACTCGACCCAACCCGCTCATTTTGTCAGGCATACTTTTAGGCAAACATTTGAACTTTAGTCAAACTATTGAACATAGACTAATACATGTGCTATTCAATAACATTAGGGGAAGGTTGCTAGCTTTTCCTTATACAAACACAAGAACCATTTGATCAAGGATTAACATAAAACATGTGAGTAAATTCTTATTCCCATTTAACTTTTGTAAACTTTTGGGATGTTAAATATGCTATATACACAAACATATTCTTGAAGTCAAAACATATACATGATGCAAAATTTTAAACTTAGTAGACATGATTTAGATGCTATGTGAACTTACGTGCTAATTGCCATGTGGGCTTTATGTTAGAAGACGTTTCATACATCAAACATAAACTAGTATCTAGTAGCCTAAGAATGTAGCTACGTTCTTCGCATTGACTTAAGTCTTGTGTTAAAAAGGTGAAAGATATACATACATAAACATTATGATTTACATTGTTTAAGTTAAGACCTAGTTAGTCTTGATTTAAACGGGTTACCGCTTATCAAAATGAGTTTTCGTACGCGAATCGGACCGGAAGGTATAACCGCACGCTAACCTTTATCATGCAAATTTTAACTCGTGCGTTGTTAATTATTTCTGTTGCGACCAAAGCGAACGAAAACGATCACTCAATGATAATTGCCAGTAAAGAAAATGACAAGAGATGTTCAAGTTTTGATGAAAATAACCACATGAAACAAAAAACACTGAGATTGTTGTTTATTTGTTCTTATTTCATCATCTATATCATCTTCGTCTATAAAGTGATGGGTTCTTTTAGTAATCACAGTTTCCATTCTTGAAAACGAAGTATTATGCAGTTGATGATTAGTTTCATGGCTTTGCAGCTCGATTCTACCAGGAGACAAACATTTGAATATTTATAATACCGATTAGTAAAGTTGCGGTAATTAAGATCATCACCGTAAACACACAAGGGACAAAATTTGTTGCATAAAAAGATTTGGGTACGACCCATATAGCTTCTAAGTTCTTATTTTTTTTCTTATTTTTTTTTGTTTTCCTTGTTTTCCTTTGAATTTTTATTATACTTTTATTAAATCACATTTTTAAAATGTTGATTGGTGCTTTTGATAATTATGTTTCAGTATAAATTTATCAAGATCGAGTCTTTTGCGGTATATTTTAACATTTTTAAAAACACTTTTGTGTTTCGTAATCCTAAATTTTACAACTACATAATATTTTAACAATATTTTGATCTTTTTTGTTTATTAACATTTTTTACAACAATAAAATTATTCATGATTTCCGAATACAACGTCGCGACATGTTTTATAAAGTATAAAATTTATGTGCTTTATATAACTATTTTTTATATATGTTTCAATCCCTAAACCAAGTCGTTATAAACCAATACATCTGCTACTGAATTTTAGTATGAAGATATACAATTTAAACTCTTAAATTCAAGTTAAAAAATAAAGAATAAGGATAAAAATTATTTTTATAAATGTTTATAATTTTTGTTATTAATTTTCATATGTAAAAATACATGAGAGATTTGAGACGAATACGCGTATTACTAACCGAGTTTTATCTAATAGTTTGATTTGATAAGCTTACTTTTTTTTGAGGAATGGATTAATAAACAATTATCAACCAAAAATATAATAATAAAAAAACTCAATTGATAATTGTAAACCGTAAACATAACTTATCGTGTAGTTACTAACGTGTTAGTCAAAAACTATATGGTTAACAAATACCAACTTAAAAGTGTTGCATTAGAATTTTATAAAATTTGATTATTTGAAATAAAATGTTATAAACTAATAATCAGAGAGAAGGATTTATATATATATATAAATCTCAAACGTATGTATGTAAATACAAATATAAAGACGTTATATATTTAAATGTGTTAAATATGTGCAACTTGAATGGTTTTATTATATTAAAACTCAAATATTAGCAATTGTAATGTTGGATTTTTGGAATGATTATTTTATATAAACCTAAGGTTAAAACACTTTCAAACATACAATATGTAACTATGTGAAAAAATGAGTTCAAGTACATTTGATAAAATAAGATTTCATACAATATACGTTTATATTGATAAATTGATCTTAAAAATTTATATTTGGATCCTATGACTACTGTTTGAACCAACAGTTTTAAACATATTTTGCGCACATATAAATCATTAAATTATTGTAAATAAAAATAAATGAGACTAATGCTTATATGTTAATAACTATTTGTACATAATAAATACGTTCGGGGTACAATAACATCGTTACAACGGATGATACATACATGAGTTAGGACATTTTAATATCTTAATTTTAAACATAAAATAATTATTCAACAAAGTTATATATAATAACAATAGTTATTATGTTTGATAATCAATATTATATATGCACATTTAAGCTTATCAACTACAAACACATTCGATTAAATAACTAATCGAGTTTTAAAGGGGTAAGCATTATGTAAAGACTAATAAAGGCTGATGCTCACCAAAATTCTTATTTTGTCTAAGTATGGGACTCCACAAAGAAGAACATCCTTCGGAAGAAAAGAGTTACTCTTCGGAAGCAACATTGCTTCCGAAAGGTAACAAATTCCTGTCCAAGGATGTACAAGACAAACTACTTCGGAAGACAAACACTTAGAAGAATTCAGAGCTTCAGAACTTCCGAATAACTAAAGCTTCCGAAGACATTACTCAGCAGACAGACTTCCGAGGTTTATCCTCTGACAAAGACTGTAGCAGATTACTCTCATGGTACAAAAGGTACTGACACAAGACATGTTGGTCTGAGTAAAGACAAAGACAACATGTAATGAGTCAGATAAAGCGCCTTACTTCTCCCATGCTGCATTAAATACAAAAGATCATCTGAAGCCTTGAAGATCAACAACATTAAATGTCTTTTGTATTTAGTAGTCTTTTGTAAAGTCAATGTCTATAAATATAATGATTACAACTGAGTGTCTTAGCCTGTTAAGACACTCAACATACTAGAATAAGCTTTACTTTATGTACTTGTCTAGTATACCCAACTTGTATTCCTAAGTGTATACGGTTGTAGCCTCGGCTATATAACCTCCCATTGTATGGTTGCTTGGAGTGTGCTTGACAGTATACTTCCACTTTGAGAGAAATATATCCTTGAGCTTGAATTATTCTTGTGTTATTATTATTGTTCAAAGATTATTACTGTGTCATTTTGAGTGTAATTTTGAGATTATTCTAACAGAACATTCCGCATCTGTTAGAGTTAAGTAAGAAATACTTGTGAAGTGTTGTTTAGACTAAACAACCAGATCCTACAAGTGGTATCAGAGCCTTGGCTCTTGAACTTGACTGACTAATTATCATCAAGTTACCAGTTCTATTTCTTATAAAATCTCATCGTCTTAACACTCATATTTTCTGTGTCTGTCTAAGATGGCTGCTCTAAACAAACATGATACAGAAAATGGCACTCTCAACAAGCCACCAATGTTCACACCTGAAGACTTCGATACCTGGAAAGTCAGAATGGAAGGGTTCATCAGGAACCAAGACTTCAAACTTTGGAAGTCGGTTCTTGAAGGTCCCTACATTCCTACAGTTGCTGCTGCTGGTGCTGGAGTTGCTGCAGTACCAAAAGATCCATCTATGTACTCAGACGAAGATTACAAGAATATGGAAGTTGATTCTAAAGCTCTTTGGCTCATTCAGATGTCAATACCGAACTCCATTATACATGCATTCAAGAAATGCAAGTCTGCTCAAGAACTGTGGAACTCCTTAAAGCAGATGTATGAAGGTTCAGATGATGTCAAAGAAAACAAGAAAGATATGCTGAAACAAAAATTTGAGAATTTTTGTCAACAAAACAATGAGAATATGTCATCTCAGTATCTAAGGTATGTCCAACTTGTAGATGAATTGACAACTGCAGGTGTGATCCTGGATAATCAAGATGTACTCAGAAAATTTCTGAGATCCCTTCCAAAGGCATGGAACATATATTCTGTCACTATAAGAAGAACAGAAAACCTGAAGACTCTAACTCTGGGTGAGTTGTTTGGTATTCTCAGTGCCTATCAGATGGAACTAGATGCTCAAGAATCTAAAGTCTCCCATTTACCATCTGGTTCAGCCGCTCTTTATTCTCCCATCAACAATTCTCCATATCAAAGCTTCCAACCCATCTACCATCCTACATCCGTACCCAATGTCACACTTCCTGAAACCTTAACTTCATCAAACTCACACCCAAATCATCTTTCAAACCCAACTTCACTTCCAACGTCTGGGCAAGGAGCTTTTATGGCTGAAGAAACCAACTACTTCCAACTGTGTCAAGAAGATTTAGATGGTATTCCTGCAGATGACTTAGAAGAAATGGACATAAATTACCAGATGGCCATGATTTCCTATCGAGCAAAGAAGTTCTATCAGAGAACTGGAAGGCAGTTTAAAAAACACAATATGAAAACTGGATTTGGTCTTGACAAGTCCAAGCTTAAATGCTTTAACTGTCAACAATTGGGCCACTTCGCCAGGGAATGCAAGACCACAGGAACTCAGCCAACACCGTCTGGGCAATCACAACAAAGACCATCAAGCTCAACAAACAATGCAAACATTGCAGAACAAGACTTTTCAGATTGGAGCTTTCAAGCTGAGGATACTTCCATCTCCAACAGTGCTTTGATGGCAAATGACTCATCTTTCTCAAGCAAGGTAACTGATAACATGTGCTCACCTGAATGCTTAGACACATTAACTATTTATAAAAAAATAAATTCTCAACTCTGTAACGAGCTTGAGTCTTTACAAGTGGTCAAGGCAAATTTCTTTGAGGTTGAAAGAAATTACAAAGAAAAGATTGAAGAAATGGAAAAGACTATTTCAAGTTTAAAACATGAAGATACTAACAAACAGTGTCAAATTAAAAATCTTTTAGAAAGACTAACCACTGCCAAGACTGAACTTGTATTGGCTGAGTCTTACAGAGACAAATTTCTAAGCCAAGGTGAAAAATATGAAAAACTTTTTGGATGAGCAGCACAACTGAACTAGTGAATAAAAATAGGGCTGGTTTGGGATATAACAGAGTAGAACCTCCATCTGCTTATACTTCCATAGCAGATGTTAGGTGTAAACCACTAGTTGACCTTGTGTACAATGAGAAATTGGATATACACAAGGTGGTTCAAACGGAAAATCTCTCTAATCCAAGTACCTCAACATGCTCAGATGAGGATGATATTCCTATTAAATCAGTAAAAGAAAACCAAGCTTTGAAAATTAAGAAACAAAATAAGAAAACTAAGAAACATTCAACAGTTTTTATCAAAGCTAAAACCACAGAAAATATCTCCTCAGATGAGTATGTGACTTGCCCATCTGACAAGTCAAAAAGAGGTAGATCAATGGAGAGAAAGATCAATTCTCCAGGGAAACAGGCAAAATCTAAGGCCAACAAGTATGTTGGAACATCCAAATCATCACTCTCTGAGGATCAAAGCTCGGACTCCATTAAAAGGAATCAGCAGCAACACTCTCCCAACAGCAAAACTATATGTCTGATGTGTGGTGAAAAGAATCATTTTGCTGCTGATTGCTTCTATAATCCAAGAAGCAGAATTTCCTCAAAATTACAGGGAAGAGGAAGAAAGAATAGTTGGAGTAAGTCATCTACTTCCTCGGAAGAACAGAGAAGAAATCCAGTCAAGAAGGTATCGGAAGCAAGTACATCCGATAATAGGAAGAAACAAAACAAAAAGGCTTCCGAAAAGAATGCATCTGAAGCAAAGAAAAGGGAAGCTTCCGATAGAAAAGGAACCTCGGAAGATCATAAAAGGAAGGTTTCTAACAAACAAGAGAAACCATTTTCCTTCGGAAGAAGACCATCGGAAGGAAAAGGAAAAGTAGCTTCCGATGACTATCAAAAGAAACAAAGTCTTCCAACAACTCAAAAGGCAAAACAAGTATGGAAGAAGAAGGAATCAACTGATAAGCCATCACTCACATCAGAAGCAACCACATCATCTGTCCTACCTAGGATGATGTCAAAGAAATTTACTTACAATGATGCAAATGGTAAACCCAAGACCACATGGGCTTGGGTTCCCATCAGAAACTAACTCATTTCTGGTCATGTGCAGGGACAGCAGGAATCAAAAGGCAACTTGTGGATAGTTGACAGTGGCTGCTCCAGGCACATGACAGGCAACAAGACCCTCTTGCACACATATGAACCATTCTTTGGAGGATCTGTTGCTTTTGGAAGTGATCCAGTAGGAGGTTACATAACAGGTAGGGGCACAATCACAAATGGTAAGGTAAGCTTTGAGAATGTGCATTTTGTAAAAGAACTTAACTACAATTTACTAAGTGTATCACAGGTGTGTGATCAAAAGCACAACATGTTGTTTACTGAGCATGAATGCATTGTTCTGAAACCAGGATTTGTGATACCAAATGATCAAATTCTACTCAGGGCTCCTAGAAGAAATAACATGTATATGCTAGATATGAGCACAGCTGCACCTCTTAGTAATATAAGCTGCTTTGTCTCAAAAGCTTCACTTGATGAATCATCTCTTTGGCACAGAAGACTTTGTCATGTAAACCTAAAAAATATGAATAAACTTGTCAGAAATAACTTAGTAACCGGTTTACCAACAAAGGAATTTATCTGTATTGATAAATGTGTTGCATGCTTAAAGGGTAAGCAACATAAGTCATCTCATCTTGCCAAAGAGATAAATTCAATTACAACAGTCCTGCATTTACTGCACATGGACTTGTTTGGTCCCACAAGTGTTAAAAGTCTTGGTAGAAAGTCATATTGTTTGGTAATCACTGATGATTTCTCTCGGTATACCTGGGTATTTTTCTTGAATACCAAGGATGAAACTGCTGAGATCCTAAAGTCATTTATACTTAGGGTGGAGAATGAAATTGATCATCATGTAAAAATAATCAGGTCAGATCAGGGAACAGAATTCAAGAATCAGATTTTAAATTCTTTTTGTGAATCTAAGGGTATCACAAGACAATTTAGCGCTCCTAGGACTCCACAACAAAACGGTGTTGCTGAGAGAAGGAATAGGACACTAATTGAGGCTGCAAGGACCATGTTGTCAGATGCCAAACTCCCAATAACTTTTTGGGCAGAAGCAGTCAACACTGCCTGTTATGTCCAAAACAGAATATTGGTAGTTAAGTCACATGGTATGACTCCTTATGAAATTTGGCATAAGAGAAAGCCATTCATTGGATTTCTCAAACCATTTGGATGTCAATGCACCATCTTGAATACTAAAGATTACTTAGCCAAGTTTGCTGAGAAATCAGCAGAGGGTTACTTTGTTGGGTACTCTTCAAATGCTAAGGCTTATAGAGTATACATCAAAGCTTCCAGAGTTATTGAAGAGTCTGCAAATGTTCAGTTCAATGAACATACTCTCAATAAACCTGGAACAGGCCCTGATTGGTTGTTTGATCTTGATAGTTTTACATCTGCATTTAATCTGGTGAAAGAGTATGTTCCAGTTTCACAGTCAGCTACCACAGACACCTCCAAAGGCTCAAGAGAAGATGACTTTCGTGTTGAACTGCCAATAGCTTCAAGACAAAACTTGGCAGAATCCACTTCAGCACAAAATATTATGTCACAATCTGAAACAGAAATTATATCTCAGGTAGGTCCATCAATTGAATCTACTTCTGAGTTACAACATCTAGAAGAAGTAGGAAGCCCTTCAGCAGGGGCAAATACTCAGCAGATCATCACTCCCAGAGAAAACCAACCATCCACAGTCCAAATTCCGAATCCAAAAGATCTACCAGAGATCCTGCTTGAGGTAGTATTGCCTAACCTTGAGTCACTCAACATGGATGAAGCTTCTCAACTGGATATGATTCCAAGAACTCGAATTCACAACACTCATCCAGTTGAGAACATCATTGGCAATGTAGAAGAAGGTGTAAGAACTAGAAGATCTATGCATGAAGCAAATGTGTGCTTGTTCTCCTGTTTTCTATCCCAAATAGAACCTAAGAAGGTTGCAGAAGCATTAAAAGATAACAGTTGGGTAGAAGCTATGCAAGAGGAGCTTCTTCAGTTTCAAAGACAAGGAGTTTGGAAGACTTGCCCTTTGCCTAAGGGAAAGTATGCCATTGGAACTAAATGGGTGTTCAGAAATAAGAAGGACGACAAAGGTATTGTCATCAAGAACAAAGCAAGATTGGTTGTTCAGGGATACACTCAAGAGGAAGGCATTGACTATGATGAAGTCTTTGCACCGGTTGCCAGAATTGAAGCTATCAGAATATTTTTGGCATTTGCAGCTGCAAAAGATTTCAAAGTGTTTCAGATGGATGTTAAGAGTGCCTTCCTTTATGGAAAAATTGATGAAGAAGTATATGTGTGTCAACCTCCAGGATTTGAAGATCCAAAGTTTCCTGATCATGTCTGTAAGCTTGATAAGGCTCTTTATGGGTTGCACCAAGCTCCCAGAAAATGGTATGAAACTTTATCTTCTTTTCTGTTGACAAACAAATTCAAGAGAGGAACAATTGATAAAACTCTCTTTTTCAAGAAGTCTAATCAACACATCATGCTAGTTCAAATCTATGTTGATGACATTATCTTTGGTTCTACTAATGAATCTCTCTGCAAGGAGTTTGAATCACTAATGAAATCCAAATTTGAGATGAGTTCAATGGGAGAACTCACCTTCTTTCTTGGATTACAAGTGAAACAAACCCCTACAGGGATTTTCATTAGTCAATCAAAATATGTCAAGGACATTCTTGAAAGATTCAAGCTTTCTGATTGCAAAGCTCTGGGAACTCCTATGTCCAAAACAACATCTCTCAGCCCTGATCTTGAGGGGGAGGATGTTGATCAGCACCAGTACCGAGCAATGATAGGCTCTTTGATGTATCTCACAGCAAGCAGGCCAGATATCATGTTTGCAACTTGTGTATGTGCAAGATTTCAGGCCAATCCCAAAGTCTCACACATGCTAGCTGTGAAAAGAATCTTTAGATACCTCAAAGGAGCACCAAGTCTAGGTTTATGGTATCCTAGAAATGAAGACTTCCAGTTCATGGCTTATACAGACAGTGATTATGGGGGTTGCAACATCAGCAAGAAATCCACATCAGGAGGATGCCAATTTCTTGGATCCAGGATTGTGTCTTGGCAATGCAAGAAACAGTCATGTGTTTCCACTTCTACTGCAGAGGCTGAATATATAGCTGCTTCTAGCTGCTGTGCACAGGTCATCTGGATTCAGAATCAGATGAAGGATTATGGAGTAGATCTGTTCAATACTCCTATTCAGATAGACAATTCCAGTGCAATCTCCATCACCAATAATCCTGTCAAGCATTCCAAGACCAAGCACATTGACATCAGATACCATTTTATCAGAGATTGTGCAGAAAAGAAGTTGATTCATTTGGTCAAAGTTGATTCAGAAAACAATTTGGCAGATCTCTTCACCAAGGCATTTGATGAAGGAATATTCAGGTACTTAATAACATCCATTGGGATGCTTAACTTTGAATAAATTAACTGACAAGGAATAAATAATTCTTTGGAAGATAAACTTAAATTATCTTCTGATGAGTAACTACTCCGCAGAAGATAGGTTAAGTCTTCGGAAGCATTATTTCTTCCTTAGTCGGAAGAATTCACACTTCAAAAGCTAAATTACCTTCTGAGGTAACACTCTTCCGATATATTACCCTTCGGAAGCATAGACTTCTGCATTTACTCTTCTGAAGAAGGTGTCTTCCGAAGAACATTATACCTGATGAATTATCTAACATTTCAGAAGCAATTGCTTCCGATGTATAAATTGTATACTTCTAATCATTGCTTCTGATTCTTCAGAAGCAGTGCTTCCGACAGTATAAATTTTATACTTCGGAAGCACATCTCTTCTGAACACTTTTGGTCTAATAAACTCCACTGTTGGTCTAATAAGCTGCTTCCGAAAGCCACTTCTTCGGAAGCAACTCAGTCAGAGAAAATTAATTGTGAAACCAGCTGTCATCGGAAGACCTTTTTCTGACATCCGGATCTCAAATTTAATGTGTCTATATATTAAATGCTGAAATCCGAAGGTATATAAAGGTCTCCCGCTCATTCGCATTCTCACAAACCGTTTCATTTGAAATCTTCTTTTCTTTGAACTTCCAAATTGTGCCCTAAAATCACAAACTGCCATGGATCTTCTTGCTTTCAAACCTGCTCACAATGTACCTGCGGAGTTATCAGCAGAGCATGATATCGACTTCGCACCGATCATCTCCTTTCTTCAAAGGAGCAGGTATTTCTTTGCACTAACCGTTCAGCCCTTGGTGTATGAATCTCATCACCAACAGTTCTGGGCATCTTGTTCTGATTCCTCGTCTTCCAATGGTCGGTCTCTTGTAGCCACCATTGATGCTCATCCTATTGCTATTTCTGTGGAGACCATCTGTCGGCATCTTAAACTGAATGATGCCGGTGGAAAGGTTTCATTCACAAAGGATGAGGTAGCATTGACATTTCAGTCAATGGGGTACGAAGGTCCTCTCCCTTCAACAACCTATTTGAAGGGTCGAGTGTCCTATAATTACAAGTACCTCATACATGTGTTTTTACATTGTCTTTCAAATAAATCTGGTGGTTGGGACCAAGTTCCATCTGATTTAGCTTCGGCTATTCATGGCTTGGTTTCTAATCAACTGTTTAATTTTCTGCTTTTATTTTTAATAATTGGTTGACAACATCACGTCACCAAAGAAGTTTTGTATGTATCCCAGGTTTTTGCAACACATTTTTAATGAAGAGTTGGGAACTTCCCTTTCTCTAACTGGGAATACTTACAAAATGCCCTTGGTCTCTTCCAAGGTTTTTGTGTAACTCAAGAAGAAGAGTGCTCAGTTCTCTGGGACATTCACTCCTCTTCTTCCCTCTATGGAGTCCACTGCTCCAGAAGGTGACAGCTCTGTTAACCCCACAGATGCTGAACCCACACCTTCCACTTTTGTTCCTCACCCCATAAAAGTCACTTACAAACGCAAACGAAACCCTGTGCAACTCTCTACAGTTGCTCAGGCTCCTTCTACTGACCCACAAAGAAAAAGGTTAAAAGAACTGCTCAGGGCACAGTTCCACCTAAGGTGCAAGCCACACCTGTTGTCTTTCCACAGGTTCTTCCTCTGGAACCTGTGGCTGCCCTTAACCAGCCTGAAAGCCCTCAGAATATGTCACACCACATATCTGAGAATATTCAAAGGGATGCACCCATAGTTGAGTCTGCTTCTCATGAAGCAACTTCATTAGATCAGAGACTGTCTCCCAAGTCTCCAGGTTTGTATCATCCAGAAATGCCCACCACCCATACTATTACCCAGGCTCAAGGAGCTTCTGCAGTACTTGTGGATGAACCACTCTCTCCCACTACCCAATCCTTAATGAGAGTGGTGACACAGTTACAGGCAAGGTTCCCTGACCCAGAGCCTATTCAATCAGAGGTTGGCCCCAGTAGTTATGAAGGGGTCAATGCAGGTGAGGCTGCCACTACTGTTGATCTTAATAAAGATCCACAGGACAGTGGTACAGGCAATAGGACCTCACCTGCGGCAACCTATGTTGGGGAGGACTTCTTTGAAGCCCTTCTCAATGAAGGGAATCCAGGGTGCCAAGAAACCACTTCTGGTGGTGGAGGTGCAGGAGCTCGGCTCAGTACTCCATCGCCCAAGGATTCCACTCCTGTGGATGAGGGCACACACACTCAGGAATTGACGGTCAAATAACTTCCCTCCAAGCCAGGGTAGCTCTTTGGAAGCTGAGGTGTCTACCCTGCGGCTTGAGATCCAAACAAAAGATGCAACCATTCTGGATCTCAGGAGGCGTCCACCCGTTTTTCTACATCCTTTTCATCCTGATCCTGATGTTACCACCTTCACGTCCCCTGATGCTACCAAAAAGGGGGAGAATGCAACCACTGCAGGGTCAGGATCAGAAGCAAGAGAAGAGGAGGGTGCACAAGAAGTTCACCCATCCATAGTCACTTTGACTGATGAATGGGATGACTTCTTGGGTACTTACTTTCAAGGTTCATCTACTTCCTCTTCTTCTTCTTCTGAGGATACAAGGGAGGTTGCCATAGAGACAGAACAACAAATATCAAATGTCTCTTTGGAATCTCAGTCCCCTTCTGGGACTAAGTCTCATTCTGAGACTACAGCTCAGGCTACCTTGGAGAAAGCTACTCAGGAACAACCTATCTCCATGGAACCTGTGTCCTCTTCTAGGACAGTAGCTGCTGAAGACCTCTCCTCCATTCCTGAGCTCTCTGTGGAAACTAACAAGGAGGCATTTAAGGTGGTTGGTCAACCGGAGGGGGCAGTGAATGCTAAGGTTAACTCCGAAGCTGCAGCTGCCTCCGAAGGCCCAGTCATCCTGGATGTTTCCTCCACAGAGGAGCTACATGCCAATGAACCGGCTGGTAAGGCAACAGGAAACATCTCCTCTGGGGCAAAATAACTGCTGATGACAAAGGAAAAGAAAGCTAACCCCAGAGGAGGAAGCAGAACAGGAGGAGAGAAGACCAAAGAAAATAAAGGGCCGACCAAATACCTCTCAAGATGAAGAACGAGTGAGACTTTCTGCCTTGCTCGAAGAGAGAGGCTATGACTTCGATGAAGTATGGCTCTGGTCGGTGCCTCAAATGGCTGCCGAGCTGGACAAGGTGCAGCAGCAAGAACAGGATGCTGCTGCCACCAAGGCTCAAACTGTCCTTTCCAAGAAGCAAAAGGAGAAGGCCTACAGAGACAGTTCAAAGGCCTTTCTCCTGGAATATGGCTTCCATGCTCGGCAGCTAGGCCCTATGAAGAACTCGACCATGGATATGCACATCCGAGATATCAAGGCTAAAATAGCCAGAGGTGAGTTACTTCCAATTGAGCAGATAAGGCTCAAAAGGCAAGCCTAATGAGAGGCTTAGGTTTAGGGGAGGAGCTCGAATAGAAATTCCCCTCTCTGGTACAGGGATCAGAGAGGGAGAAGAGGTTATGTGTGGGGAAGCAACCAAAGCCATGTTCCCCAACATGTTCCCCCTAAATCCTAAAGAAGAACAAATTACTCCTCCATCAAGCCCATCAATGGATAACATGCCAATCTCATCAGTGATCAAGATCAATAAAAGAAGGAAGACTGCAAGAACACAACCATCATCAAACACTGATCCTGAGAGACAAACACAGGCTGATGAGAGAAGAACAGAACCCTCAATTGCTGAGGATGCTGGATCACAGCCTACTGCAACAACTGGTGCAGCAGTAGGATCAACTGGGGAAGCCCAACAAGCCAGAGATCAGAAGAGACAGGCTAATGCTCAAGAAAGACCAAGGTTCACAAGAAGAAAGAGCATGGCCAGAAGGAAAAGAAGAACATCTGCCATCTCCACTGACTCTGAGCCTGAAGAAATAATCTCTGTGCCTGAAGTCACATCTGAAGCAGCTCCTGAAACTACACAAACCCGAGAAGACATGAGGGATATCAGTAGACTAATGCATGAGCATTCATACATCCCCTTAGTAAATTGGAGCTTCAATGCACAAGAAAGGATATTCATCCTCACCGACTACAATGGAGAAATAAAACTGGTGGATCTTATGCATTTGACGATGTTGGCCAAACCCTACATTTTTGATCTAGATAAGCTCCCTCTCAATAATCCTGACAATGGAGCAGATGGGAGGTCAGGTTTAAGATTGATAAGAAAAAGGGCACAGGTACTAAGAGGTACATGGAAACCAAGATTCCTTCCTTAGAAGTTTTGGTAGCATCAGCCTAGGGGGAGACTGTAAAGACTAATAAAGGCTGATGCTCACCAAAATTCTTATTTTGTCTAAGTATGGGACTCCACAAGAAGAACATCCTTCGGAAGAAAGGAGTTACTCTTCGGAAGCAACATTGCTTCCGAAAGGTAACAAATTCCTGTCCAAGGATGTACAAGACAAACTACTTCGGAAGACAAACACTTAGAAGAATTCAGAGCTTCAGAACTTCCGAATAACTAAAGCTTCCGAAGACATTACTCAGCAGACAGACTTCCGAGGTTTATCCTCTGACAAAGACTGTAGCAGATTACTCTCATGGTACAAAAGGTACTGACACAAGACATGTTGGTCTGAGTAAAGACAAAGACAACATGTAATGAGTCAGATAAAGCGCCTTACTTCTCCCATGCTGCATTAAATACAAAAGATCATCTGAAGCCTTGAAGATCAACAACATTAAATGTCTTTTGTATTTAGTAGTCTTTTGTAAAGTCAATGTCTATAAATATAATGATTACAACTGAGTGTCTTAGCCTGTTAAGACACTCAACATACTAGAATAAGCTTTACTTTATGTACTTGTCTAGTATACCCAACTTGTATTCCTAAGTGTATACGGTTGTAGCCTCGGCTATATAACCTCCCATTGTATGGTTGCTTGGAGTGTGCTTGACAGTATACTTCCACTTTGAGAGAAATATATCCTTGAGCTTGAATTATTCTTGTGTTATTATTATTGTTCAAAGATTATTACTGTGTCATTTTGAGTGTAATTTGAGATTATTCTAACAGAACATTCCGCATCTGTTAGAGTTAAGTAAGAAATACTTGTGAAGTGTTGTTTAGACTAAACAACCAGATCCTACAAGTGGTATCAGAGCCTTGGCTCTTGAACTTGACTGACTAATTATCATCAAGTTACCAGTTCTATTTCTTATAAAATCTCATCGTCTTAACACTCATATTTTCTGTGTCTGTCTAAGATGGCTGCTCTAAACAAACGTGATACAGAAAATGGCACTCTCAACAAGCCACCAGTGTTCACACCTGAAGACTTCGATACCTGGAAAGTCAGAATGGAAGGGTTCATCAGGAACCAAGACTTCAAACTTTGGAAGTCGGTTCTTGAAGGTCCCTACATTCCTACAGTTGCTGCTGCTGGTGCTGGAGTTGCTGCAGTACCAAAAGATCCATCTATGTACTCAGACGAAGATTACAAGAATATGGAAGTTGATTCTAAAGCTCTTTGGCTCATTCAGATGTCAATACCGAACTCCATTATACATGCATTCAAGAAATGCAAGTCTGCTCAAGAACTGTGGAACTCCTTAAAGCAGATGTATGAAGGTTCAGATGATGTCAAAGAAAACAAGAAGATATGCTGAAACAAAAATTTGAGAATTTTTGTCAACAAAACAATGAGAATATGTCATCTCAGTATCTAAGGTATGTCCAACTTGTAGATGAATTGACAACTGCAGGTGTGATCCTGGATAATCAAGATGTACTCAGAAAATTTCTGAGATCCCTTCCAAAGGCATGGAACATATATTCTGTCACTATAAGAAGAACAGAAAACCTGAAGACTCTAACTCTGGGTGAGTTGTTTGGTATTCTCAGTGCCTATCAGATGGAACTAGATGCTCAAGAATCTAAAGTCTCCCATTTACCATCTGGTTCAGCCGCTCTTTATTCTCCCATCAACAATTCTCCATATCAAAGCTTCCAACCCATCTACCATCCTACATCCGTACCCAATGTCACACTTCCTGAAACCTTAACTTCATCAAACTCACACCCAAATCATCTTTCAAACCCAACTTCACTTCCAACGTCTGGGCAAGGAGCTTTTATGGCTGAAGAAACCAACTACTTCCAACTGTGTCAAGAAGATTTAGATGGTATTCCTGCAGATGACTTAGAAGAAATGGACATAAATTACCAGATGGCCATGATTTCCTATCGAGCAAAGAAGTTCTATCAGAGAACTGGAAGGCAGTTTAAAAAACACAATATGAAAACTGGATTTGGTCTTGACAAGTCCAAGCTTAAATGCTTTAACTGTCAACAATTGGGCCACTTCGCCAGGGAATGCAAGACCACAGGAACTCAGCCAACACCGTCTGGGCAATCACAACAAAGACCATCAAGCTCAACAAACAATGCAAACATTGCAGAACAAGACTTTTCAGATTGGAGCTTTCAAGCTGAGGATACTTCCATCTCCAACAGTGCTTTGATGGCAAATGACTCATCTTCCTCAAGCAAGGTAACTGATAACATGTGCTCACCTGAATGCTTAGAAACATTAACTATTTATAAAAAAATAAATTCTCAACTATGTAACGAGCTTGAGTCTTTACAAGTGGTCAAGGCAAATTTCTTTGAGGTTGAAAGAAATTACAAAGAAAAGATTGAAGAAATGGAAAAGACTATTTCAAGTTTAAAACATGAAGATACTAACAAACAGTGTCAAATTAAAAATCTTTTAGAAAGACTAACCACTGCCAAGACTGAACTTGTATTGGCTGAGTCTTACAGAGACAAATTTCTAAGCCAAGGTGAAAAATATGAAAAACTTTTTGGGATGAGCAGCACAACTGAACTAGTGAATAAAAATAGGGCTGATTTGGGATATGACATAGTAGAACCTCCATCTGCTTATACTTCCATAGCAGATGTTAGGTGTAAACCACTAGTTGACCTTGTGTACAATGAGAAATTGGATATACACAAGGTGGTTCAAACGGAAAATCTCTCTAATCCAAGTACCTCAACATGCTCAGATGAGGATGATATTCCTATTAAATCAGTAAAAGAAAACCAAGCTTTGAAAATTAAGAAACAAAATAAGAAAACTAAGAAACATTCAACAGTTTTTATCAAAGCTAAAACCACAGAAAATATCTCCTCAGATGAGTATGTGACTTGCCCATCTGACAAGTCAAAAAGAGGTAGATCAATGGAGAGAAAGATCAATTCTCCAGGGAAACAGGCAAAATCTAAGGCCAACAAGTATGTTGGAACATCCAAATCATCACTCTCTGAGGATCAAAGCTCGGACTCCATTAAAAGGAATCAGCAGCAACACTCTCCCAACAGCAAAACTATATGTCTGATGTGTGGTGAAAAGAATCATTTTGCTGCTGATTGCTTCTATAATCCAAGAAGCAGAATTTCCTCAAAATTACAGGGAAGAGGAAGAAAGAATAGTTGGAGTAAGTCATCTACTTCCTCGGAAGAACAGAGAAGAAATCCAGTCAAGAAGGTATCGGAAGCAAGTACATCCGATAATAGGAAGAAACAAAACAAAAAGCTTCCGAAAAGAATGCATCTGAAGCAAAGAAAAGGGAAGCTTCCGATAGAAAAGGAACCTCGGAAGATCATAAAAGGAAGGTTTCTAACAAACAAGAGAAACCATTTTCCTTCGGAAGAAGACCATCGGAAGGAAAAGGAAAAGTAGCTTCCGATGACTATCAAAAGAAACAAAGTCTTCCAACAACTCAAAAGGCAAAACAAGTATGGAAGAAGAAGGAATCAACTGATAAGCCATCACTCACATCAGAAGCAACCACATCATCTGTCCTACCTAGGATGATGTCAAAGAAATTTACTTACAATGATGCAAATGGTAAACCCAAGACCACATGGGCTTGGGTTCCCATCAGAAACTAACTCATTTCTGGTCATGTGCAGGGACAGCAGGAATCAAAAGGCAACTTGTGGATAGTTGACAGTGGCTGCTCCAGGCACATGACAGGCAACAAGACCCTCTTGCACAAATATGAACCATTCTTTGGAGGATCTGTTGCTTTTGGAAGTGATCCAGTAGGAGGTTACATAACAGGTAGGGGCACAATCACAAATGGTAAGGTAAGCTTTGAGAATGTGCATTTTGTAAAAGAACTTAACTACAATTTACTAAGTGTATCACAGGTGTGTGATCAAAAGCACAACATGTTGTTTACTGAGCATGAATGCATTGTTCTGAAACCAGGATTTGTGATACCAAATGATCAAATTCTACTCAGGGCTCCTAGAAGAAATAACATGTATATGCTAGATATGAGCACAGCTGCACCTCTTAGTAATATAAGCTGCTTTGTCTCAAAAGCTTCACTTGATGAATCATCTCTTTGGCACAGAAGACTTTGTCATGTAAACCTAAAAAATATGAATAAACTTGTCAGAAATAACTTAGTAACCGGTTTACCAACAAAGGAATTTATCTGTATTGATAAATGTGTTGCATGCTTAAAGGGTAAGCAACATAAGTCATCTCATCTTGCCAAAGAGATAAATTCAATTACAACAGTCCTGCATTTACTGCACATGGACTTGTTTGGTCCCACAAGTGTTAAAAGTCTTGGTAGAAAGTCATATTGTTTGGTAATCACTGATGATTTCTCTCGGTATACCTGGGTATTTTTCTTGAATACCAAGGATGAAACTGCTGAGATCCTAAAGTCATTTATACTTAGGGTGGAGAATGAAATTGATCATCATGTAAAAATAATCAGGTCAGATCAGGGAACAGAATTCAAGAATCAGATTTTAAATTCTTTTTGTGAATCTAAGGGTATCACAAGACAATTTAGCGCTCCTAGGACTCCACAACAAAACGGTGTTGCTGAGAGAAGGAATAGGACACTAATTGAGGCTGCAAGGACCATGTTGTCAGATGCCAAACTCCCAATAACTTTTTGGGCAGAAGCAGTCAACACTGCCTGTTATGTCCAAAACAGAATATTGGTAGTTAAGTCACATGGTATGACTCCTTATGAAATTTGGCATAAGAGAAAGCCATTCATTGGATTTCTCAAACCATTTGGATGTCAATGCACCATCTTGAATACTAAAGATTACTTAGCCAAGTTTGCTGAGAAATCAGCAGAGGGTTACTTTGTTGGGTACTCTTCAAATGCTAAGGCTTATAGAGTATACATCAAAGCTTCCAGAGTTATTGAAGAGTCTGCAAATGTTCAGTTCAATGAACATACTCTCAATAAACCTGGAACAGGCCCTGATTGGTTGTTTGATCTTGATAGTTTTACATCTGCATTTAATCTGGTGAAAGAGTATGTTCCAGTTTCACAGTCAGCTACCACAGACACCTCCAAAGGCTCAAGAGAAGATGACTTTCGTGTTGAACTGCCAATAGCTTCAAGACAAAACTTGGCAGAATCCACTTCAGCACAAAATATTATGTCACAATCTGAAACAGAAATTATATCTCAGGTAGGTCCATCAATTGAATCTACTTCTGAGTTACAACATCTAGAAGAAGTAGGAAGCCCTTCAGCAGGGGCAAATACTCAGCAGATCATCACTCCCAGAGAAAACCAACCATCCACAGTCCAAATTCCGAATCCAAAAGATCTACCAGAGATCCTGCTTGAGGTAGTATTGCCTAACCTTGAGTCACTCAACATGGATGAAGCTTCTCAACTGGATATGATTCCAAGAACTCGAATTCACAACACTCATCCAGTTGAGAACATCATTGGCAATGTAGAAGAAGGTGTAAGAACTAGAAGATCTATGCATGAAGCAAATGTGTGCTTGTTCTCCTGTTTTCTATCCCAAATAGAACCTAAGAAGGTTGCAGAAGCATTAAAAGATAACAGTTGGGTAGAAGCTATGCAAGAGGAGCTTCTTCAGTTTCAAAGACAAGGAGTTTGGAAGACTTGCCCTTTGCCTAAGGGAAAGTATGCCATTGGAACTAAATGGGTGTTCAGAAATAAGAAGGACGACAAAGGTATTGTCATCAAGAACAAAGCAAGATTGGTTGTTCAGGGATACACTCAAGAGGAAGGCATTGACTATGATGAAGTCTTTGCACCGGTTGCCAGAATTGAAGCTATCAGAATATTTTTGGCATTTGCAGCTGCAAAAGATTTCAAAGTGTTTCAGATGGATGTTAAGAGTGCCTTCCTTTATGGAAAAATTGATGAAGAAGTATATGTGTGTCAACCTCCAGGATTTGAAGATCCAAAGTTTCCTGATCATGTCTGTAAGCTTGATAAGGCTCTTTATGGGTTGCACCAAGCTCCCAGAAAATGGTATGAAACTTTATCTTCTTTTCTGTTGACAAACAAATTCAAGAGAGGAACAATTGATAAAACTCTCTTTTTCAAGAAGTCTAATCAACACATCATGCTAGTTCAAATCTATGTTGATGACATTATCTTTGGTTCTACTAATGAATCTCTCTGCAAGGAGTTTGAATCACTAATGAAATCCAAATTTGAGATGAGTTCAATGGGAGAACTCACCTTCTTTCTTGGATTACAAGTGAAACAAACCCCTACAGGGATTTTCATTAGTCAATCAAAATATGTCAAGGACATTCTTGAAAGATTCAAGCTTTCTGATTGCAAAGCTCTGGGAACTCCTATGTCCAAAACAACATCTCTCAGCCCTGATCTTGAGGGAGAGGATGTTGATCAGCACCAGTACCGAGCAATGATAGGCTCTTTGATGTATCTCACAGCAAGCAGGCCAGATATCATGTTTGCAACTTGTGTATGTGCAAGATTTCAGGCCAATCCCAAAGTCTCACACATGCTAGCTGTGAAAAGAATCTTTAGATACCTCAAAGGAGCACCAAGTCTAGGTTTATGGTATCCTAGAAATGAAGACTTCCAGTTCATGGCTTATACAGACAGTGATTATGGGGGTTGCAACATCAGCAAGAAATCCACATCAGGAGGATGTCAATTTCTTGGATCCAGGATTGTGTCTTGGCAATGCAAGAAACAGTCATGTGTTTCCACTTCTACTGCAGAGGCTGAATATATAGCTGCTTCTAGCTGCTGTGCACAGGTCATCTGGATTCAGAATCAGATGAAGGATTATGGAGCAGATCTGTTCAATACTCCTATTCAGATAGACAATTCCAGTGCAATCTCCATCACCAATAATCCTGTCAAGCATTCCAAGACCAAGCACATTGACATCAGATACCATTTTATCAGAGATTGTGCAGAAAAGAAGTTGATTAATTTGGTCAAAGTTGATTCAGAAAACAATTTGGCAGATCTCTTCACCAAGGCATTTGATGAAGGAAGATTCAGGTACTTAATAACATCCATTGGGATGCTTAACTTTGAATAAATTAACTGACAAGGAATAAATAATTCTTTGGAAGATAAACTTAAATTATCTTCTGATGAGTAACTACTCCGCAGAAGATAGGTTAAGTCTTCGGAAGCATTATTTCTTCCTTAGTCGGAAGAATTCACACTTCAAAAGCTAAATTACCTTCTGAGGTAACACTCTTCCGATATATTACCCTTCGGAAGCATAGACTTCTGCATTTACTCTTCTGAAGAAGGTGTCTTCCGAAGAACATTATACCTGATGAATTATCTAACATTTCAGAAGCAATTGCTTCCGATGTATAAATTGTATACTTCTTAATCATTGCTTCTGATTCTTCAGAAGCAGTGCTTCCGACAGTATAAATTTTATACTTCGGAAGCACATCTCTTCTGAACACTTTTGGTCTAATAAACTCCACTGTTGGTCTAATAAGCTGCTTCCGAAAGCCACTTCTTCGGAAGCAACTCAGTCAGAGAAAATTAATTGTGAAACCAGCTGTCATCGGAAGACCTTTTTCTGACATCCGGATCTCAAATTTAATGTGTCTATATATTAAATGCTGAAATCCGAAGGTATATAAAGGTCTCCCGCTCATTCGCATTCTCACAAACCGTTTCATTTTGAAATCTTCTTTTCTTTGAACTTCCAAATTGTGCCCTAAAATCACAAACTGCCATGGATCTTCTTGCTTTCAAACCTGCTCACAATGTACCTGCGGAGTTATCAGCAGAGCATGATATTGACTTCGCACCGATCATCTCCTTTCTTCAAAGGAGCAGGTATTTCTTTGCACTAACCGTTCAGCCCTTGGTGTATGAATCTCATCACCAACAGTTCTGGGCATCTTGTTCTGTTTCCTCGTCTTCCAATGGTCGGTCTCTTGTAGCCACCATTGATGCTCATCCTATTGCTATTTCTGTGGAGACCATCTGTCGGCATCTTAAACTGTATGATGCCGGTGGAAAGGTTTCATTCACAAAGGATGAGGTAGCATTGACATTTCAGTCAATGGGGTACGAAGGTCCTCTCCCTTCAACAACCTATTTGAAGGGTCGAGTGTCCTATAATTACAAGTACCTCATACATGTGTTTTTACATTGTCTTTCAAATAAATCTGGTGGTTGGGACCAAGTTCCATCTGATTTAGCTTCGGCTATTCATGGCTTGGTTTCTAATCAACTGTTTAATTTTTCTGCTTTTATTTTTAATAATTTGGTTGACAACATCACGTCACCAAAGAAGTTTTGTATGTATCCCAGGTTTTTGCAACACATTTTTAATGAAGAGTTGGGAACTTCCCTTTCTCTAACTGGGAATACTTACAAAATGCCCTTGGTCTCTTCCAAGGTTTTTGTGCAACTCAAGAAGAAGAGTGCTCAGTTCTCTGGGACATTCACTCCTCTTCTTCCCTCTATGGAGTCCACTGCTCCAGAAGGTGACAGCTCTGTTAATCAAATTTAACATATGTGAGGACACGTTAGAGCACATGCGACAATTGTGTTAATTAGGCACATGAAACAAGATTGTTGGTATTGATTATTGATATACATTTGATTTACAAATAGGAACTTATGTTTCATTTGATTGGAAAATGCTATACTATATCAAATATACATAGTTGACTAGCAATGATGTGCTGACTATGCTTACTCAGAATTTGGTTATTACAACACATGGGCATGGGTTCCTTGCTATACACACTGTGAGTATTCGTAGCCCCTTCTCGATTTTATATATTTTGGGGGTAATACATGCTATAATACTTTGCTTTTTTATAATATGATACTCGAATGGTTTTCATTACTACGCTAAATGTGTTAATGATGGAACATAAGTTGGTCAGATGTAGATTGCATAAGATTTTGTTATTCTATTGTAAGTCCCTTATGTTTTCATGCTTAGACACAACCATTAACTCATAGGTTTGAGCTAGGGGACATATTGGATGGTATTATTTTGGTTGACAACCCATTCATCTATTGGGTGGTCTTGCTAGCTACAGTCACCTAATGACGTGGTCAATCATGATGAATGAATATTTCCAACCCACACACTATGAACTCGGGGAGAGTTGTTGATCATGAGATCATAAACAAGGGCAATTAGTCATAGGCTTGGTTGTGGACTTATGTAGATTACATCCATTCACACTTATGGTTAACATATTATATGATAGCATAGCATTATTGGATGATGATGCTACTGGATTTTGATTTAAATATTTTATTCGTGCCTGGAATACCCAACTCATTATAGGATGACGATCCTACTGGATTTTGATTGAAACATTTTACTCGTGCCACGAATGACCAACACATTATAGGATGACGATCCTACTGGATTTTGATTGAAACATTTTACTCGTGCCTGGAATGGCCAACACACTATGGGATGATGATCCTACGAAGTTTTGAATTAAACATTTTACTCGTGCCTGGATGGCAAACACTATTACTTAAATTGTTTGATTAAACAAAAACCTATGAACTCACCAACTTTTTAGTTGACACTTGTTTTTTTTATGTATTTCAGGTACTAATTTAAGGCTAGATATGAACCTTACATTTAAGTAGAAGGAATATCATTCTCTCATACTCAATGAATTCTTAATATACAGTTTCGTCGCATCTCCCGTGCTTCCGCCGACGGCGGGGATGTGACAATTAATAATCTAATCATTTAAATATATATATAAATATATAGATTTATGAATACAAATGTTTCAAAGAACATTCAAGATTTTTATTTATTTCAAATTAAACATGATTACAATATTCATATTTGTAACAAAAACATTGAGGATTACATTAGAAGACACCAAGGCACAAGAAGGTCATCATTAACCGCCTGTGGACTTGTGTAATTGCTGTCCAGCTCAAATCCAAGCCATCTAAACACACCTAAGGTAGTTCTTATGGCTCATTGATACTTAGATCACACGTGCATGCACATTTACCCACTTGCAACTCCAATCAACCCACATGTACGAATTTTTGGATGTTCTTGAATGTTTATTGAGATATTGTGACTGATCTGGAGTTTAGTAATGTGTTGAAATGAGTTTTTATTGATTTGGTGATGGATTTGTGTTACTTGCTATTAATATAAACTTTAGGAGTGCATGTGTATGATTTACTATGTTCTAGAGGTGCTAGATGTTATTAGATGAAGGTTTATGGCTATTAGGAGGTATACAAATATGCTTGGATGGTTGGATTTGTGAAAAATAAAGTTTTGTCAAAGACTTACTAATTATAGTAACTTTAATAATCAAAAGTGTTGATTTTGGTAACTTTGACATGAATTGATGAAATGTTGGTATTGTAATATGTATAGAAATGCTATAAAAGCATATTGGGAACTTTGGTTTGTGAAAGCGGATTTTTAAACGAATACTTACTAAATAAGAAAACTTGGATTTTTGGGGGAAAATGACATAAATGATGATTTATGCATAAATGACATGTTATATGTGTTTAATGTGTTTTAGGAAGATGATTAGAAGTATTAGTTTAAATGAAATGAGATTTCATAACTAGATCTTCCAAAGATAGAAACTTTCTAAAAATAGAAAGTTTCCTAAAATAGAAAGTTCTCTAAAATAGAAACTTTCCAAAAATGATAACTTTCCATAAATGGAAACCTTTACGATTTCATACGTGACTTACGTAAACATTGTCATAATTAGAATCGAAGGATACATGATAATGTCCTACTTGCGTGCTAAGGTCAATATGACACATAAACGAACCAAACACAACAAACGTGTCACCAACGATTCGTCGAGTCAACACAATTCAACACACAAACACTCGGTTGAGCACACCAACATTTGGATTTGTATGGGAGACAACACACCACAAAACACATACTCATGACCTATATGATTATATGTGACCACTAGCAGGTGCTAGCATTCGCGGTTTGCGAACACATAAACAGGAACTGCACTAACAGGTGAGTTCACGGTCCTTTTTTTTATTATTTTCTACCTTTGGGGGTGAAAACATTGCATATAAGTGTTTTTGAACAACAAACATATTTTTGGATACATATGAACATGCTTTATCACTATATGTATATGTGTGGCACACATCACAACAAAATCCTCACAAACACAACTCAGACCTTTAATAGCGCGGGGAGCACATCGTGGTAATCTTGGATAGTACTATTTGGGTCTGACAAGCCCTCTGTTGCGCGCTTGTGAGGCCACCCCGACTGAGAGTCGGAATAGAGTAAAATTAACCAAACACATTTGCCATTGTCTTGTGTGATGGTCATGGCAGGAGGCATGCAGTCAGCTTCAGTTTTGAACCCACATATAATATAACTATATTGACTAGCTATCAATCGATATTATATTGTAATGATATATAGTTCTACAAACATGTGCTCTCACCAACTGTTGTGTTGACATTTACTCGCATGTTTTTTCAGGTAACTAAGGCACGCACCCAGTACTAGGATGTTAGGATGAGGTCTAATGCATCTACTTATGTCTTAGGATGATCAAAACACTTTAGTTATTTTATTTTGGTTATGTAATGTTTAAACAACTTAAACCACTTCCGCCACTTATATTTTGCACTGTTTTGAAAACAATTAACTTAGCTTCCGCAACTCTGATTTATAAAAATTCTTTATCCAAGAATTTAGATGTACGTATATAACTAGACATTTAGGTCTCGCAAGTGTAAACGGAGACTATGACTCTGCAAGACTGAGACCAGTCACGTCGCGCCCTCGGCTGCCGGAAATCCCAGGGTGCGACACCCTAACTCATACTAAGTGTATTTGGGTCTATAGAACATATGCACAACTATTGTATTGTATTAGCGAGGTAACGTTATATGCCAAAACCTTAACTCACACTTATTGTATTATATCATGCTCGATGAGTATGTCTTCATATGGTATAGCATATTAGATTTCATACTCGCTTGTCTTTATTGTTCTCATTATATTGCTTCAACTATACATTGTTATTGTTTGTAGCGTTTTCATTTATTGTCATTTATTATCCGTTTCTGATTTATATCAATAACATATTGTTAAACCATTATATTACTTTAGCTTTCTCATCATAAATCTCACCATCACTACTATTGTTCTTTCTATTAATAAGAAATTTTTGCTTCGACTGTATTTTCTCTTGTTGTTTTCCTTTGTCTTCATGACTGGCAGTTTAAGGTGATAGGTGAATGTTTGACGAGTCTTGATAGAGAATTGGAAATAAAAGAAGAGTCGGAACGATTGAGTTAAACAATGTGATTACGTTAGACTCTTGTAAGGTTTTTAATATAAGTATAAAATTAGATATTTAATTGAATAATTAATATTAGGATCTTTGTTTATTATATTGTGTAACATGTCAATTCTAACGGGTTGGGGTGATAAGCGTTTGCAGAAGAAAAATATTAAATAGTAATAAACTAACATAAGAAAAATAAAGACATTGGAAAAAAAACTTTTTTTAGAACGATTTTAAATCCTTTTTTTAGCTGTTTAGAAAAAAAAATAACCAAAGTGATAAAAAACAAAACCATCTCTAAAAGCAAAAACCACTTAAAAATCTTTGTTTTAAATGGCTTAGAAAACTGTTATAAAAAACCTTTATAGAAAGGGTTTAGCCAACTCCTTCATATGTCTACTTTTCTCGAGTATTTTTTCAAATGAGTGTTTTGGAGAAACATATTTAATAATATGGTGTTAGTTATAAAATATTTATCAAAGTACTATAGTTTTGGTTTTGTATAAGATTCTTTTCTGCCCTAATATTTGAAAAAAATAAACAAATTTTAACAATCCAAATTCTAATTAGAGTTAATTAGATGATACATATAATAAGCTCTGTGACAATTGCATTCGAGAATTACGTCATCAATGACGAGAGCACATTTAGTCATGCGTGAAATCCACGTTGATTTAGCAATTGTAATTATTTTAGGTTGATAGTATGCGAGAAATGGTGAACATAGGCGAAAACCGTGCGCAAAACGGAGTTCCGGATTCTCCGGAATCGCAAAACGAAGAAAAGTACAAAAATGTCAAAGTCAAAGGATCCAGGCGGTACGCCTATCCCGCTAGGTGGTACGCGCGGAATGGGAAAAATATCTTGGAATCCCTGGACCCACGCGCTACGCCCCGGGTCGAGCGCCCACGCAGGACGATGCGCCTGGCGTGTGGCGGTTTGGTGGATCAGATCAAAACACCAGATTTCATGCAAAGAAATTCATTTTCTTCCTCCCAAACTTGCTAGCTTCCACAGGCGAAAATTCTGATCATCCATCATCTAAATTCCATTTTTTAGCCACCAAAACTCAAGGATTGTGCTAGGGAACTTGTTTATAACATCTGATCATGGTCTGACAACCAGAAATCCGTCTGATTAGGTAACGGTTCGTTTTAACCTACTAGTTTGATAATGGTTGATTAGATCTTGTTTTTAAACGTAATGGTATAGTTGGGATTGTTGATTATTGCCTAGATGATGGCTAGGAATGATTATAAACAAAGAACTTGATGTGTTAACGGGTAAATCCTTGTTTTGATCCGTTGTAATGCCCGGTTTTCATGAAGTCATAACAATAGTTATAATGGTTTAAACCATTTGATTGTGACAATGTATGTGATTAGTTTGGTTAATCTTTGAAATGCAAGGTTAAATCCAAGTGTTTCAAACTAATCACAATCATTAACATACTCATTGGAATGATTACTGATGTTTATGATAACAGTCATATTAGTATGTTAACCATGGTTATTAAACCTATTTCAACGTCACATTATGATATTTCATGATATCTGGGCAATCAATAACAAGGATTGGTCGTTCCTAAGCCATAAATTCATCTAGAAATTGTTTCAGCACCATAATCAACAACATTACCTGTTTGGTTAATCTGAGATTAGTCTGATTAATCAAATGTGTCATCAACCTTGTATTAGGAATCTGAATCAGTATAGGTTCTTACATTGTCCTACATTGTATGATATGACATTAATTAAATAATTAAAAACCTAATATCGGTTTGATGACTTTCAAGGCAATGTCCTTGACATTGGACGTTCAGAAATATCTAATCAGTAAGTTAAAACATAAATAACTCATTAAACAAAAACTAATGCAGAACTTAGCTACCATTATCATTGTTGAGAACTTGTGGATTTCATGGGATTTTTCCTGTAGAACAGAACTCTATCACAGAACTTAAAAATCCTCATTCCTTGAACTGTATCTAGTGAACCCATGTGGGGCCGAACGGGAAACATTGATAGTACTATCAGCTGACAACCCATTCATTGGGAGGTTTGCTTCTCCCATTGTGTGAATGTTTGTTACCTGTTTTCAGAACTTCTTAATGTTGTGATAGACATTAAGACAATGATGCATTAAGATGTTACCGACGGGTAGTATCTTATAGAACGAGAGCGGAGTAGTCAGAAAGGAACTAGATACGGGTCCCATGATTATCTTGAACTGAATACTTTGAGAACTTTTATATCATATCATATTGTAGAACTTGAATATTACGAACTCACCAGCTGTGTGCTGATCTTTCAAACTCAAACGTTTTTGCAGGGAGACAGTGACCACGGTGAGGCTGCACCTTCAACCACCTGTAATTGAATAAGCTAGTTGTGTAATAAACTTAGTTGTAAATTGTAATGTTGATTGTAATAACGAACCTTGTAATGTATTTATTTTAAATTAATATGTGTGTTGTGATACCGGATCAAGTAAGTCACACTTCATCTATGAGACATCACCACTATGCTTCCGCAACCTTCTTAGTGACATCATCAACAAGTTACGAGAGGTGGGGGTGTGACATGGTGGTATCAGAGCCACATGTTATAGAATTTAGGTGGACTTAGAGATGTAGACTATAACCATAGGCTCGTGTAGTGACACAGAGAGCACCGAACATAACTAACGAACAAAAATTGTTTTGAATTAAGCCAGGATAATCAGGTGGTACAAATTCCAGTTATGAGTGGCCAAGATAATTGAAATTTGCAACCCGTGTGCATTCTAGTGAATTTCAATGCAAGCAGAACAATAATAACTATAAAGACGAGTAGTTGCTTTAAGATAAGAAGAGATATCATATCATGTTTATGTTGAATATTATTATTCGATATTTATCTCATGGTGCTGATCTAAAAATTTTGTGTATACAGTGATGGCTGATCCTGGTGAACGCTATATATATCAGCGATTTCCCTATGTTATCCTAGACAATACCCCTAGTTCAAGCTGTGGTTCAGTCTCAAACCCATCAGAGGCTTCATCTGAAGCATCCCAGGCGGTACCCTTAGTACCTCAGACACCACCACCACTTGTACCAGTTACACCAGCACCAGCACCATTAGGATCACAAGGTGTGACATCCAGTACTTGATCCTCTGGCAAGTCCGTACGGTATGTGTACTTTCACTATTTACTGTGTTTAAATACAATGCATGAACAGTGTTTATGATAACACAACTCTGAATACTAGAAACAGTTGTACGTATTTATGTGAAAACTTAAATACCGTAAGTACAACAACTCACGATAAACAAAAGTTGTACGTATTTAGGTGAAAACCTAAGTACAATTAATACAACGAATCAAGAGAAACAACAGTGTACAAGTAAACAACAAGAACATATCGGTTGCGATCTGATATCCATATATGACAAGAATCAGATGGCCAATAACTCCGAATGAAAACAATGTGAAAACAGGAAGTTTAGTTGAGTCCGTTAGTGAGGAAACACAATTCAAAACACAATTGCAGTGTGATTTCAGAATAACGAACTGACAGTGTGTTTGCATGGGTGACAATTCACACAAACATATCTGTGAGTTTAACGCTCCGAAATGATGACTGGAAAGTAGAAAACAAAAGTCAGAAAGCAAAACCATTGTCGTGTTCGTTCGGGTGACGATTCGAGCGAATACGCGCGAAGGTGATGTGATCTGACGAAACGAAACTGATAAATGATGTAAACGAAATAAATTAAGAAAAACAAATTTAGAAGATTTATTAGGAATCACAACCTTTTAAATATTTAAAAACAACTCTTTTTAATTAAAATCCGTAAAGCCGCGCGTAACATTTTGGAAACGCAACGAAGACGCGAACCGAGCAAACGAAACGAACCCGAACAACCCCGGAGTATAAATACTCTAAATGAGGTGTTTTTCCTCATTTCTCTCTTCTAACTCTCTCTCTCTAAAACCCCCAAACCGGAACTTTCTCTCTAGAAGAATTTGAACTTCAAATCCGTAGATCTCCCTTATTTCTTAGTGAAATCGTGTGTTCTTGGTGCCAAATCGAAGCTACAAACACTCTTCACCTGGAAGTACAACTGATCTGAAGCCAAATACAACCAAAACCGAGGTACATGAGCTTGAATGTCCCGAAATTAGGGTTTTCAAACCCTAGATTCGAACCTTTCTCTAAAACTGGGTTAAACCCATGGTTTTTGACCTCACCTTATGAGAAACAAGTTACTAGTGTCTACATCCACCACCATAGAACACCCCCACCATACTCGACTACCCACTGGTTCGAACACCTTGGTCTGCTCGATCTGTAACTTGCTGAATGAACTACTCGGCCGAATGGGAGGAGTATGACCCATGGCCGATAGAATCAACTCCTTCAGCAATCCCCATTCGAACCCCCTCATTCGAGCTCCATCATTCGGCCATGCCTCTTTCTTCGGTAGCCAAGAATCTCATTCGGACAAGGACATTCGGCAGGCCTCATTCTCTCTGCCAAAGCCATTCGGCCAAGGAGCCACTGAGTTGGCCGGTGCCACCCTAGGCGGCCCACGGTGTCTTATCTGACCCAATTACTCGGCCCATCTCACTGTTCAGCCCAGGGTTTATTGGTTGGGCCTATGACCAACGTTCAGCCCACACACCCACCTCTAATCCATGTAATCATTTGGCCCACATGACTTGATTCGACCCATGTTAAGGGTCGGCTCAATTGATCCATGATGCAAGTTAACACATAAAATTTAGTTGTTAAGGATAACATGCATGGATAAAAAAATCCCATTTTACTACAAAGGTGGTGACGAGTGGGGTATAATATATTCAGAAAGTCTAAGACAATATATTTTTGGAATATGTTAAAACGTGGTTTTAAAGTGCTGAGACAAATGGAGCAATTATAATACAAAGGTATGTTACAAGATGCTAAGGATTAATAACATTTAGTCTAAAACCTAGGTTTTAAACTTGGAACCTTTGGTTACGACAGTGATTCAAATGGAACTTAAAATCAATAACAAAGTGTGTTAATTTAAACCTAGTAGATTAAGTGTTATCAAAATCCATAACCATTAAACAAGGCTGAATAATGATCAAGACTCACAAGTGTTAGCCAACTCTAGGGCTAACACATACACGCACATAAATCACTACAACTTATACTTATATGTTACTACAACATGAAATCAATACAGGATCATGAATACAACAACAAGTACAATCAAGAGCGCGTACATTCTTGTTTAGGCTAAGTCAACCACATCAGCAACAAGGTGAGTTCATACACCCCTTTTCTAATCTTAACTGATTTTAAACTCTCGGGGCTGAGAAACATGCTTAACTTTTATTTATTTAAAAGTTTTAGTTTTAACATATTGCTTATACTTTGATTTAGATAATATTGCTTGACTTATTATCGTTTATCATTGTATGCATGCTTGTATGATCATGATATGACAAGGACAACTAAGATGAATATGATATATAACTTCATAACTCATCAACACAATAGAATAACATAGTTGTAAGATTATATCTTACAACACTTAATTATTTTTACAAGAACAAACACTGAGATTATCACACGTGAACATGATGACAACAACAACAACAACACATATGAATGATATGAAGATAATATATCTTCATACTATCATTCAACACCAAAGTTAACGAAGCGTAATAAGACAATTTCTTATAACACTCTGCTTATAACTCGGTGCATACTACAAGATAACATGAAACAAGTATCATCCATCACTTGAGTCGACTAAGTGTAGTAAGACTAGTTCTTACCACACCTTAGTGACAACATGGTGACTATATGGAACAACAAGGAATGATAATCATGGTAACATAACTTCATGATAACAACATCATTCACACAACAATTAATATAGTATAATAAGACAAGATCTTATAGAACTTTGTTAACAACAACGAGAAACACACAACATTGAGAACAAACAAACATTGGTGAACACAATACAATTGATTACTATTGAACCGTCACATTATATCATTTCAATCATGTGCCATGTATTCAAGTTGATCATTGTAAGTCCCTTCACGAATCGCTGACCAGTTAATTTGACGTGACTAAACCGACGATAGCATAGTGGTACCATAGGTTTGACAAACCTCTAGCTTGTAGGGCTAGTATGTTGATCGTACTCATCATTGGCCGGTAACGTATGACCGGTGACAGGGCTACGAACAGTCAGGGTCTGGAAAGCGACACATGGTGATATTAATCTGCAGTGATATTGTAATTAATCCATCGAGTTCGGTTGACTAGTAGCCTGAGGAATTTATTTTCTCTCATGTCATCTTACTAGTAACCGTTTAGATGAGGCCTACGGTAATACAAAGTGGTAGAGGTAAATCGGATGCATTGTAATCTGATTACGTGAGGATTTCAATGGATTCCTTTTAGGCTCTATGCACTTCAAGTTAAGAACAAATATCAATTGGTTAACTAACACTCTTATTATTAAAAGTGATTAACAGTTAACCTCACAAGTAATAGAATAATAACAAGGATCAAATTACATTAATCTAATTTCCTTAATACATTGAGGGTTTATCTATACCTCGGTTTGATAACTAAACCTCTCTCGACATATTATTCTACATATGACACAATGATACAACGGATGAATATCAAACGGGATGAACAGGTGAAATGATAATGGGTGTCTATAGTTGTACTGCAGGTGGTGTTAAGTTCTATTAGATATGTGGTGGGATGTTGGCTGGGGCTTGTTCCCCTACATATGCCCTATATATAAGCATAGCTAATAGGATGAGATACTACTTGCAAATACAACTATGGAGAGGCCATTGGGTGAACGGGTGAATCAAATACTTACAATTATCATGTATGACATTGTGACTGTGGATGTGAACAAATCAATGTTTTCAATTATCAAACTTATGAACTCACCAACCTAGTGTTGAGTTTGTTTAAATGCATGTTTTCTCGGGTGACGAACAGGTTTAGTCATCAGGTCCCACTTTTGCTTGTGGTCTGCTTGCTTTAGGTGTTCACCCCTCTTGGGCAGCTTCCCCTGGGCCACTGCCTGATCGGTCAGGCGATGAGTAATGCAGATTTTCGGTTGGATGAGTGTGGGATCAGCTGTAGTGACCATGATTTGAATCTGCTAAGGAAGTCAATTGATATACTGCTCGATCTTTTTGTATTCCGGGGCCACCATTCTCAGGCACAACTTGCACAACTCATGGAATTGAGTTGTGTACTGCTCTATTCCGGATCCTTCCATCGTGTGGACCCAAAACTCCTTCTCCAACTTCTTGATTTTGTTATAGCTAGTGGACTTTATGAAGGCCTAGCTACTTTTTGGTGTTACATACTTTTGAATGACAAAATAGTGAATCATCTTTTGTATATCTTACAGTTACAAGATATAAACTCATTGATTCTTTGATTAGATTTACTTAGTTAAATTATGAGGAAACAATGTAATTTAACTTTGTAATTATATTTCATTGTCATGTTAGCATTTCTCATCTATGTATCATGTGCTATGTAAACAATCTGATCATTTCGATTATCAAACGATATCGCGCCCCGAGAACCTTCCGCCCGACGGGAGAGTCGATCCAGCCCGCCTGCTCGGGGTGTGATACATGGAAATTCTTAGCTGCATGCTGAGAATGCCTCTACAGGTGGACGACAGAGCTCATCACCTCAACGAGTCCCAGTTTGGGATGGGTTGAGGCGTATGCGGGGTTAGGCCCGCAAGACCACGGGACTACCTCCCAGGCATCATATGGCACAGAGAGATGTGCCTCCTGTTATACATGAGGTGGGAGAATCATCCACCAAGTCAAGCTCCGAGCCCAGTTACAGCAAGTCTCTCAGGACCTGCAAGGTGCATGACAGGATTTACAGCAGCATTGTGCCGCCTTAGAGGATACTCGTACTACGGTACTAGATATCCTTACCTCAAACCTGACTCTCATGGAGCAGGTTAATGCATTGGACACTGACACTAGGGCTTAGAGAGTCACCGTGGAGGATCTCCTGAGGAGGACGTGGAGACAGGCGATCATTGCTGCATTCTGGCAGCAGATAGAGGTGTTGAGGGCGGGGATGGTGAGAGCGAGGGAGATCATAGAGTGGTTCGGGATGATGAGTTTTGAGACTAGGATGATAGGACTGGCTGTAGTTATGGCGGCTATAGCCATGTTGATTGCATGCTTATCGTATTTTTTACGATAAGTATGACTAGGAGATGGTTAGTTTGGGACTCCTATTGTGAATAACATCAGTTTTAGTTGGGCAGGCTGAGTGTGTTGGGTTGATGGATGTCTGTATAGTTCTGATAGCACTTTTTGTACAAAACAGTGGTATAATAGTAATGACATGTTTCTCTTTTTGTATATTGGTTATGTTGTGCAATGAAATGTCTTATTTCTGTATATCTGTTTGTGTGTGAAATGTATGAGAACATTTCTTGTTTGACAACGTATCAAAAAACTGTATGAGAACATTTCTGTGTGAGAACATATCTATTGCCTGTGTGGCAACGTATCAAAGAACTGTATGAGAACATTTCTGTGTGAGAACATATCTATTGCCTGTGTGGCAACGTATCAAAGAATTGTATGAGAACATTTCTATGTGAGAACATTTCTGTATAAGAACATATCTATTGCTTGTGTGGCACATATCAAAGAACTGTATGAGAACATTTCTGTGTGAGAACATATTGGTGTCCTGTATGATAATATATCAAAAACATGTGTAATAATATATCTATATTACAATGTTGTGAGCTATGTAATACTTTAACAAGTTTTTGAATTAACAGGACAGAGTATAACTACAAACATCTGTATGGTTACTGTGTACTGAGAACATATCTGGATCTTTTTAATGTAGTTATACTATATTTCTTATAATCACATTTCAACATAAAAATTTTTAGTATAACTGAATATGATTGAATTTATGTGATCAAATGGGTTATATCTTTAATATTCTTGAACTGACCTGAGTTTGTTTGCATGTGAGTAGAAAAATGGCTCTGAAACGAGGTCGACTAGCCAAGAAAGCTGTCAGGAATATTACTAACCCTGAACTGAATCAAGTCCCACCTGTGAACGTAGAATCAAATCCATATCCACGTGTTAATCCGGAAGCAAACATGATTCCACCTGAAAATATGGAAACAAATACAGTTCCACTCGTAAACCCTGAAGTGAACACGGTTCCACCTGCGGGTGCAAGTGGATCTGAACTGAATGAAGCAATGATAGCCCGAATTGTGAGAGAACAGCTATCTGCTTGTGGAGTTTTGACACAACACCAACTACATATCACTACGGGTTCTGGTGGGGACCATGATCATACTAAACACAATGCTACCGGAGGTCATACAGGAACCCATCATACCACCAGTACAGCAACAATGAAAGCAACTGTTCCTGATCCACCACAGCAAGGATGTACTTGCAAGTACTTTGCTTCTTGAACCCTCCTACTTTCACGGGTAAAGAAGGAACGACTGAACTCTTGAAGCAGATCGAGGAGATGGAAACTAAACTCAAAATCAGCCAGTGTTTGGCGGAGCATAAGGTGTCTTATGCTGCCTGTACTCTGAAAGATTCAGCTCTAACCTAGTGGAATAACCAGGCAACAACTTTGGGCTCAGTTACAGTCGACTCGATGGGTTGGAACGAATTTAAAACTCTGATTATGTCAGAATACTTCCCAATCAGTGAAATCCAAAAGCTCCAGGAAGAATTCTGGAATCATTCTATGGTCGGTGCTGATTGTTTAGCTTATGCCGATCGTTTTCATGAACTTACTTGCCTACTTCCCAATATGTTTCCTGCGGAAGCAACTTTGATTAAGAAGTACATTAAAGGGTTGGTTCCCCATATTTTGGGAATGGTGACAGCAGTCGAACCTACAACTCTCAAACGTACAATTTTGTTAACCACTAAGCTTACCGATGAGGCGGTAAGGAGTGGTACCTTGTCCACAAAAACTCAGACGGCGGTGGGCCGTAGTGAGGCCGGTACCTCTCATGTTTCTAAAGGTACTAAACGAAAGCCCCAGTTGAGATCAGTCAAAACAAACCAACGGTGAAGAACTATGGTGCAACTATTCCTGAGAGGAGCGCTTACACCGGGCAGGCGCCCAAATGCAGCAAGTGTCTATACCTTCACACAAGATCATGTCCTGTTTGCCTGAACTGTAATCGAGTAGGACACTATGCTAGATACTGTAACTTTCCTGCTCAACCACCAAACCAAGCACCAAGACAAACCACTCAAACAAATCGGTTGTGCTTCAAGTGTGGAAGTCCCGACCACTTCATGAAAAACTGTCCAAACAACAATAACACCAATCCGGGGAATGATGCAAGGGGAAGAGCTTTTCAGATTGGTGCAACCGAGGCAAGGCATGATGCGAACATTGTCACTGGTACTCAACCTCTAAGGGTGTTGGGGTTATGTCAAGTATCTCACTAAAATCCTTAGATATAAAGCTTTTCTTAGCTCCAGTATCAAACAATACAGAAGCATAATTATCGTTCAAGAGGTACGTACCAGTTGCAAGGTTGGGATCCCTTCTGGCCTCCTTTGCCCCAATCACGAAGGCTCATCCCTTCGGACCGTGGTTGTTCCCGTTATTGTTGTTGTCTTTCAGATTTGGGCAGTCCTTCTTGAAGTTCCCTAGCTTTCCACATTCGAAGCAACCTTTTGGTGCTTCAAGTTGTTGTTGCTGCTGTTGCGGGGTCTTTGCCAGTATCTCGCCTCTACAATCCTTGGCGAGGTGTCCTCCTTTGCCACACCGTTGGCATCGGATAGAGCCGCATTGTCCCAAGGCATGATGTAAGTTGCATTTGTTGCACTTGGGGTGTTTGCCCACATAGGCTCCTGAGTTTTGATTGGTTGGGATGGGTGGTGTGTAAGCTTGAGGCGACCCAAACTTACGTTGTTGTGGTGGTGGTTGGAGAGTGGAAGTTTTGCTCAGGGTGTTATCCAATTTGCATTTGTTATCAGTGGTTGTGGTTACAGCACCACAGGGTGGTAAGATTCCTTGTGCGATGGTTGAGTCAGTGAGCTTGTGGGCTAGTCGCAATGGTAGGTGAGTTTCCCAGCTGTCTTGATACTGGTGTGGAAGCTGTTGTTGTAGGAGAATTCTACCAATGGTAGGTGAGTTTCCCAGCTGTCTTGATACTGGTGTGGAAGCTGTTGTTGTAGGAGAATTCTACCAATGGTAGGTGAATTTCCCAGCTGTTGCCGAAGTCTACTACGCATGCTCGTAGCGTATCTTCGAGGGTTTGTATCGTGAGTTCGCTCTGGCCATCAGTTTGTGGGTTGTATGCTGTACTCATATCCAACAGTGTACCAAGCTACTTTTGCAATGATTTCCAGAAATTTGAAGTGAATCGAGCATCTCGATCCGAGATGATGGAGATTGACACTCCATGTCGCGAGTCTACTTCCTTGACATAGATTCTGGCTAGTTTTTCCATCTTGTCGTTTTCCTTGATCGCAAGGATATGTGCTAACTTAGTCAGTCGGTCCACAATTACCCAAATAGTGTCACATCCACTAGGGGTACGGGGTAATTTGGTAACGAAATCCATGGATATTTGTTCCCACTTCCACATGGGGATCTTAGGTTGTGTGAGTAATCCTGATAGTTTCTGGTACTCAACCTTGACTTTGGCACAAGTCAAGCATTTGCTCACGTAGGTGGCGATGTCAACTTTCATGTGTGGCCACCAGTAGAGTACCTTCAGATCATGATAAATCTTATTAGATCCAGGGTGAATCGAATACCGGGATTTGCGAGCCTCGTCCAACACAAGGTCCTGTAAGTTTCCGTGATGTGGAACCCAGGCGCGTTCCATGAAATAATGTAAGCCATCGGCTTTCACCTCAAGTTGTTTCTCCATTCCCCTTAGTGATTTGGCCACTAAGTTTTCTATTTTAAGTGCCTCCACTTGGGCAATACGTATCTGCTCAGGGAGATTGGGATGGATGGTGAGTTGTAAGCCTCGTACCCTCTCGTGTTTCGAGGTATTTTTCTGACTCAGGGCATTGGCCACTACATTGGCCTTCCCCGAGTGATACTTAATAGCACACTCATAGTCATTTAGGAGTTCGAGCCAGCGACTTTGTCGCATGTTCAGTTCCTTCTGCTCGAATATGTGCTGGAGACTCTTGTGATCAGTGTATATCGTACACTTTGTACCATACATGTATTGTCTCTAGATCTTGAGTGCAAATACCACAGGTCCAAGTTCCAAATCGTGTGTAGTGTAGTTCTTCTCGTGGACGTTCAGTTGTGAAGAAGCATATGCGCTCACCTTCTCTCGTTGCATCAGCATGCAGCCGAGTCCTTATATCGAGGCGTCGCAATATACTACGAAGTCGTGTAAGCCCCAAACCCACCAACACATGCCACGTGTGTTTAAACGACAAATGAAAATAGGTCCCAGATTTTTCAAACCGACAAATGTAATTAACACCATAAACACTCCATTTACATACGACTTTACAAAATAATTGATGTTAATTAAACATTCAATAACAAAAATTATATTTGAGTTATCACCAAAAACCTTTGTTTAACACCAACAAAGTAAAACCACAAAAAGTGTTTGATCCGAATCCCTGCGAGGCAAACCGATCACGACCCCGTTCACCCCTTCCGTTCACCTGAAACACCATAATTAAGTCACCATTAGTTCATTAGAACTAAGTAAGATCACCATGCCCGACCACACGAGCTTACATGACCCAAAAAGTCAATTTTGGTCAAATTTTACTCGGGGCGTATGGTTTAGGCGTATCTGAGGCGTATCACAGACAAAATCAATAGTTGAAGCTGAAGGAGGCGTATGATACGCCCCCCCCAGGCGTATCATACGCCGGGCATCACCTGCACATCAATTTTTGCTGTTTTAAGCCATCTCAACCCCTTTCGCTCAAATACGACCGTTCCAATACCCCCATAAACATTATATAACACCATATAATCATATTAAACACCTTAATTCACCAAATTATAACCATCATGGTCATAATATCAAACGATTTACTAACGGGTCGTTTGCACCCAAAACTCCATTGAAATCTTATTCCACAAGATTTCTCAAGTTAAGTAAACCACACCACTTGTGTTTTACTAACTTGATTACACCCAACAAAGAACATTCACACACCATGTGAATAATTCAATGTCATAATCACACCACTTGTGATTCAAAACACCAAGATTAAGTCAATTTCAAATATAAATTCACACACCTTGTGAACTATTTGCATACAACCACCACATATAAAAATAAACACTAAGTCAATCATAGACTAGTATTAGAACACCATTTCAACAATAATCAAGCAACATATATCACCTATTGCTCATTATTGACTAGCAACAAGATCATAATCACCAACTCACCTAAAAGTCAAATCTTTCACTATAACATTCATACATGCATAACACCATTACACATAACAAGTAAAAGATTTGGGTGACTTACCTTGTTCCAACGTGCTATCCTCTATAACCAATTCCTTCCCGGGTCGTTTGGTTTCACCCACACCTTCACTATCAATTCCTATTATCACAACTAATAGGTTTAATATAAAGTTTGACCACAATTAGTCAACATACACCCCTTTCACCCCAATGTCAACATTTTCAATCTAATTTGTTTCCAATTGACCCTTAACCATATCAATTCACCATTGTTGATGTTATAAACCCACATAATTCACATCACCATTGGTTTAAACCAATTTTAAGTTAAATACCCTACTTGGCATTTCATCATACACCTTGTATGCACAAATTCATGTGCTAATGATCATTCATCATTAAAACACCTATGTAACTCCATTATTATGTTTAAAATTGATCAATATCAACAATTTCACCACAAACTACAACAATATAGTGAATATCATCAAATCCCCACCTTTAAACACTAACTTTACACACCATAGTCATCAACTCCATGAAAACCCCATTTCTCCCATTTTCATAACATGTAAATCATGAAAGAAAACAATTAAAAGTTGTTCCTACATGATTATCAACATCATTAACAACATTTAACACTCTCAAAACACCAAATTTGAGAGTTTTACCCATCAAACTCACACCCCCCATGGTGACCCACGAAAATCCCATCAAAACCCCCAAAATTTCATACCTAGATGTAGCTTGATGCAAGAAGAACTCCAATTTATGGTTGCATTAGAGTTTAGACCAAAACCCAAGCACCAATTTGATCAAACTTTGAAGTTTCTTGAGTTTTCTCCTCCTCCCTTCCCTTGGTTCACGTTTCCAGCCAAAACACACACACATGAATGTGAAATGTTGACCAAGTCAACATTAAACCCCTCTTGTAATTCAAGTTTCACCTATTGTCAATTCTAGCCCCTCAATTACTAGTTAAATCAAACTAGTTATAACTAACTAAGTTAAGTTAGTAAACACTCACCATATAATTGTAGCTAACAATTATTATTAGAACACCCACCAAATAATATTTAATATAATTAAATCTTATAAAACACCCTTATATTAAAATAAACACAATTCATACACCAATTATGTTTATTTATAATATTTCCCCAAAATGGGTTGTTACAAATTCTACCCTCCTTACAAAGGTTTCGTCCCCGAAACCTAATTACACCTCAAAAAGGAAAGGATAAAATTTCCGCATTTCATCCTCGGACTCCCACGTAGCATCCGAACCCCGCCTGTTCTTCTATTGCACCATTACTTGGTTAATCGTCTTATTCCGAAGTTGCTTGACTTTTCTATCCAAGATAGCCACCGATTTCTCAATATAATTGAGCTTATCATCAATCACCAAATCCTCCAATGGCACATAATCCGGTTCATCCGCCAAGCATTTTCGCAAATAAGATACGTTGAATGTATTGTGAATCTCACTCAACTCCTCCGGTAGCTCTAAGCGATAGGCAACCTCGCAAATCCGAGCTATAATCTTGAACGGTCCAATAAATCTTGGACTAAGTTTCCCCCGCTTTCGAAAACGATTTAAAGCCCTTCCCAGGAGAAACCTTTAGTAACACAAAGTCTCCCACTTGGAATTCAATCGGTCTCCTTCGCACGTACATATCCCATTTATATGGTCTTAAACCGCCTTCAAATGAATTTGGATTACATCAATCCATTCATTTATCATTTTAACCACCTACTTAACTACATGTTCTTGTTATCCACCCTCTTCCCAACTCCTGGAATATACTATATACTCCATATAGTATTTCTTACAGAATCATTACACACCTGGAATGATAATCGTTCTTAAACAAGAACTCCTTCAAGGGTAGACATTCATCGCAACTACCCCCAATCACCAACTATGCACACCCATAACATATCCTCACAGGCCTGAATGGTTCTTTATCTTTGACCATCAGTGTGAAGATAATACGTCATGCACAACAACAGTTTCGTGTACATTCTTAATATAATAGAATTCCTGGGTAAACACGAAACGAACGCTTTTAGTCAACCTGCCCACGATGAACAAATAATACCAAATAACACCATTAAGCATTGATAAGGTTCACACCACATGTGAATTCTCATCAAGTCACCCTTCTTATTTAATCGTCTAAACATGCTAATAACACCTTTCTTTCACCAAAATCCTCACCTTAAGGAATCACACTACTTGTGATTACCCACATAAATCCACCCACAATAAGTTAACATCTTAACCATCAACTCTAGATATGGTTATTCTTTCATTTGCACCTAAACTCCTCTTACTTATAATTACCACAAACACATCTGCTACTTAGATATCACACGCCCTTGTAATTTATCTAATAGCACACGATGTTATAGAGTTTCACACCACTTGTGAATTATCTACATCGATTTACACCCGACAATAATTATAATTTATGTTCGAATCTAGTTTACAAACTAACAGATTCATTTCTCCCAACCATAAACTCCTAAATAATGTCCATAATCTTATGGATCATCCCCAAGCATTCTCCTATCTTTTTAAAAGATAAACTCAACCATCTGTAATATCAACACACGCATACAGGTCATTTTTACCTCTTTCTGTTCAAACATTACAACACATACACATCTATATATAATCATAGATGTTCACACCAATCTATAAACATATATCATTTACCACATATTTCAAACAGGCACACCAGTTAACATAATCAAATGTTTATAGTCACCACTCCCTAGTTAAGACACTCTTGTCAAAACCTTTAACATTTCATAACGACACTATGTGTCAAAACCCTAGACATCATGTCTAAACCGTTAAACTTTTATAAATGACAGCTTGTCATTACCAAGTTTTATTCTCCCCATGGCATTCATGCCAAATTGTTTACAATTCTTTTCTCACCATCCCCCGTCCTTTGCCCAAGTCTATACACCTTCACTTTCTTGTTGCATCGAAGAAGCTTATATATAGGGTATACGTAAGGCATACACCCAGCCACCAACCCAACACCTCTTCAGTACAACATGATCATGGCATTGTTAGTTTCTTTGTAAGCCCCAAACCCACCAACACATGCCACGTGTGTTTAAACGACAAATGAAAATAGGTCCCAGATTTTTCAAACCGACAAATGTAATTAACACCATAAACACTCCATTTACATACGACTTTACAAAATAATTGATGTTAATTAAACATTCAATAACAAAAATTATATTTGAGTTATCACCAAAAACCTTTGTTTAACACCAACAAAGTAAAACCACAAAAAGTGTTTGATCCGAATCCCTGCGAGGCAAACCGATCACGACCCCGTTCACCCCTTCCGTTCACCTGAAACACCATAATTAAGTCACCATTAGTTCATTAGAACTAAGTAAGATCACCATGCCCGACCACACGAGCTTACATGACCCAAAAAGTCAATTTTGGTCAAATTTTACTCGGGGCGTATGGTTTAGGCGTATCTGAGGCGTATCACAGACAAAATCAATAGTTGAAGCTGAAGGAGGCGTATGATACGCCCCCCCAGGCGTATCATACGCCGGGCATCACCTGCACATCAATTTTTGCTGTTTTAAGCCATCTCAACCCCTTTCGCTCAAATACGACCGTTCCAATACCCCCATAAACATTATATAACACCATATAATCATATTAAACACCTTAATTCACCAAATTATAACCATCATGGTCATAATATCAAACGATTTACTAACGGGTCGTTTGCACCCAAAACTCCATTGAAATCTTATTCCACAAGATTTCTCAAGTTAAGTAAACCACACCACTTGTGTTTTACTAACTTGATTACACCCAACAAAGAACATTCACACACCATGTGAATAATTCAATGTCATAATCACACCACTTGTGATTCAAAACACCAAGATTAAGTCAATTTCAAATATAAATTCACACACCTTGTGAACTATTTGCATACAACCACCACATATAAAAATAAACACTGAGTCAATCATAGACTAGTATTAGAACACCATTTCAACAATAATCAAGCAACATATATCACCTATTGCTCATTATTGACTAGCAACAAGATCATAATCACCAACTCACCTAAAAGTCAAATCTTTCACTATAACATTCATACATGCATAACACCATTACACATAACAAGTAAAAGATTTGGGTGACTTACCTTGTTCCAACGTGCTATCCTCTATAACCAATTCCTTCCCGGGTCGTTTGGTTTCACCCACACCTTCACTATCAATTCCTATTATCACAACTAATAGGTTTAATATAAAGTTTGACCACAATTAGTCAACATACACCCCTTTCACCCCAATGTCAACATTTTCAATCTAATTTGTTTCCAATTGACCCTTAACCATATCAATTCACCATTGTTGATGTTATAAACCCACATAATTCACATCACCATTGGTTTAAACCAATTTTAAGTTAAATACCCTACTTGGCATTTCATCATACACCTTGTATGCACAAATTCATGTGCTAATGATCATTCATCATTAAAACACCTATGTAACTCCATTATTATGTTTAAAATTGATCAATATCAACAATTTCACCACAAACTACAACAATATAGTGAATATCATCAAATCCCCACCTTTAAACACTAACTTTACACACCATAGTCATCAACTCCATGAAAACCCCATTTCTCCCATTTTCATAACATGTAAATCATGAAAGAAAACAATTAAAAGTTGTTCCTACATGATTATCAACATCATTAACAACATTTAACACTCTCAAAACACCAAATTTGAGAGTTTTACCCATCAAACTCACACCCCCCATGGTGACCCACGAAAATCCCATCAAAACCCCCAAAATTTCATACCTAGATGTAGCTTGATGCAAGAAGAACTCCAATTTATGGTTGCATTAGAGTTTAGACCAAAACCCAAGCACCAATTTGATCAAACTTTGAAGTTTCTTGAGTTTTCTCCTCCTCCCTTCCCTTGGTTCACGTTTCCAGCCAAAACACACACACATGAATGTGAAATGTTGACCAAGTCAACATTAAACCCCTCTTGTAATTCAAGTTTCACCTATTGTCAATTCTAGCCCCTCAATTACTAGTTAAATCAAACTAGTTATAACTAACTAAGTTAAGTTAGTAAACACTCACCATATAATTGTAGCTAACAATTATTATTAGAACACCCACCAAATAATATTTAATATAATTAAATCTTATAAAACACCCTTATATTAAAATAAACACAATTCATACACCAATTATGTTTATTTATAATATTTCCCCAAAATGGGTTGTTACAAGTCGTCTGTTCCATCAGGAAGAGATAAGATAGGTGCACTACCGAGCTTCTGCTTGAGAAGTTGGAATTCAGCTTCTTGCTTGTCAGTCCAGAGATACTTCTTGTCCTTGTGGGTTAAAGTTGTGAGTGGTTGGGCTATCTTTGAAAATCCTTCAATAAATCTTCGATAATATCCTGCCAAGCCTAGGAATTGTCGCACCTCAGTTGGGGTCTTTGGTGCTTCCCAGTTCTTGATCGTCTCTATCTTAGATTTATCCACATGAATCTCTTGTTCATTCACAACGTGACCCAAGAATTGGACTTCTTGAATCCAGAAGTCCCACTTTGAGAGCTTAGCGTACAACTTCTCTTTCCGTAGTAGTTCAAGAGCCAATTGAAGATGCTCTTTGTGTTCCTCTTGGGTTTTGGAGTAGATGAGAATATCGTCTATAAAGACAATGATAAACTTGTCGAGGTAGGGTTTGCACACTCTATTCATGAGATCCATGAATACTGCGGGTGCGTTTGTGAGACCAAACGGCATGACCAAAAACACGTAATGACCATACCGAGTGCGAAAAGCAGTCTTTGGGATATCTTCCTCTTGAATCCTAAGTTGGTGGTATCGAGATCGTAGATCGATCTTTGAGTAGTAGCTCGATCCTTGTAGCTGATCGAACAAATCGTCAATGTGAGGGAAGGGGTAGCGGTTCTTGATTGTCACTTTGTTTAAATCTTGATAGTCGATGCACATACGGAATGTGCCATCCTTCTTCTTTACGAACAAGACCGGAGCTCTCCAAGGTGAGAAGCTTGGTCTAACGAAACCCTTGTCCAACAGTTCCTGGAGTTGGTTGGAGAGTTCCTGCATCTCGGAAGGTGAAAGTCGATATGGTTCTTGTGCGATAGGTGCTGCTCCCGGCACGAGGTCTATGCTAAACTCCACTTGTCGAGGTGGCGGTAGTCCTGGTAGATCCTCGAGGAATACGTCGGGATAGTCGCATGATAAGTGCCAGAATGGCTGGGTATCCCTTTCGCAAACATTTGTGAGTTTTCATGCATGAAATGATGTTCAGAGGAGTGTCGCTCCTTTCGCCGTTGATGTTTAAAGTTCCTCCATTAGGGAGGGGTATACGTACAACCTTGTCATGACAAACTATCTCAGCTTGGTTTTCAGACAACCAATCCATGCCCACTACGACATCAAAACTGCCTAGTGTAACTGGCATGAGGTCAATCTTAAATGTACGATTTGCTAGCTCCAAGGTGCATTCTCTCAGAATGTGCTTAGTTACAATTAACATACCATCAGCTAGCTCTACGGTGTACTCAACCTCTAAGGGTGTTGGGGTTATGGCAAGTATCTCACTAAAATCCTTAGATATAAAGCTTTTCTCAGCTCTAGTATCAAACTATACAAAAGCATAATTATCATTCAAGAGGTACGTACCAGTTGCAAGGTTGGGATCCCTTCTGGCCTCCTTTTCCCCAATCACAAAGGCTCGTCCCTTCGGACCGTGGTTGTTCCCGTTATTGTTGTTGTTTTTCAGATGTGGGCAGTCCTTCATGAAGTGCCCTGGCTTTCCACATTCGAAGCAACCTTTTGGTGCTTCAAGTTGTTGTTGCTGCTATTGCGGGGTCTTTGCCAGTATCTTGCCTCTACAATCCTTGGCGAGGTGTCCTCCTTCGCCACACCGTTGGCATCGGATAGAGCTGCATTGTCCCAAGGCATGATGTAAGTTGCATTTGTTGCACTTGGGGTGTTTGCCCGCATAGGCTCCTGAGCTTTGATTGGTTGGGATGGGTGGTGTGTAAGCTTGAGGCGACCCAAACTTACATTGTTGTGGTGGTGGTTGGAGAGTGGAAGTTTTGCTCAGGGTGTTATCCCATTTGCGTTTGTTATCTGTGGTTGTGGTTACAGCACCACGGGGTGTTAAGAGTCCTTGTGCGACGGCTGAGTTAGTGAGCTTGTGGGCTAGTCGCATAGCTTGTTGCATGGTAATGGGGTCAGCAGAGAGCACCGTACCCTGAATTTGAGGTGGCAGTCCCTCAATATACTTCTCTATGTGCTTGTAGGGTGGGGTTACCATTTCCGGACACAGGTCTGCCGGCTCATATGATCGAGCAGTGTATGCCTCGACCTTGGAACCAATCATCTTGTGGTTCCAGAATTAAGTGTATGCCTCGACCACGAGGACAGTATTCGTGGTTCAACATCCTCTTGAAATCATCCCAAGGTAGGGCGTTGGCTGCATCGAGCCCTAGGTTTTGAACATTGGCATTCCACCACGTGAGGGCAGCTCCCTCAAGAGTTCCAGCAGCGAACTTGACCCTGTCTTCGTTCCTGCAGTTGCTCGTGGAAAAGGTCGACTCCGCCTTTTCCATCCAGCGTAATAACCCGACGGCACCCTCAGTGCCGCTGAATGAGTCAGGTTTGCAGTCCAGAAACATTTTGAATGTCCATGGAGGTGGATTGACGTTTGCTCCTGCGATATGCAAGGAAAGAAATTGGATTCAAAATCCGTTAAAAACGCTGTATTGGAAAGGAGTGATTATGATGCAAGGTGAACGTGCAATGAAATTCGTTACCTTGGTTCAGTTTGCCCTGATTATGGGTAGCTTCTCGTGCAGCAAGCGCCTCTTCAACTCGCTCGTTGATGAGTGCGTTCAATTCAGCTGGTGTTAGACTGATGGTTTCGCTTCCGCCCGCATTCCTGCGTCCTCCGCGTCTTCCAGCCATGATCTTCATAGCGAGAATAAGTGTTAGTGTTTGTCTAATGACTAATGTAGTGTGTGCAGTAGGTACTGGAAGGAAACATGTAGAGCTATCGGCTCCTCCCCGTCATGCGCAATCACATGCGGTGACGATAGTGACATCATATCTATTATGCGCATAGTAAGTGTGCGTACAATCATGTATGCAAATATAAGTGCTTACGTAGATTAGTACTTTTGCTACTAGCCCTCTATGTGTGTGGAGACTAGTGGTTATAGACTAAGTTCACTAAATGCAAACCTAATTCGCAATAACCGGAGTCTCTGATACCAATCTGTCGCACCCTGAGAAATCCCGTCCCTTCCAGGGTGCGAGCGACAGACTGTCAGGATCGCAGTCTCCGGTCACACAATTGTGAGACCTACATGTCTGGTTTCATGCATACATCCATTAACTTGGATAAAACAGTTTTGTAAAATCAGAGTTGTGGAAGTAAAGTATAAGTTATCAAAACAGGTTAGAGTTCATAATTTGCGGAAGCGTTGTTAAAACAGTTTTCAAAACAAAACAGAGTAATAGTTTGCGGAAGCGGTTTAAGTAATAATCATTACATAACAAATCAAATGTTTAAATGTTCTCAATCCTAAGACACTAAAGCTGATGCTTGGGACTCCATCCTAGCATCCTATCCTCATGTGCGTCCCTTAGTTACCTGAGAAAACATGCGAGAAAAAGGGTCAACACAAAGGTTGGTGAGAGCACATGTTTTTCATAAGTAGTAAAAATCAAATATTTAAAGTAAGAGTTGTGATTTACATATCACTACAATGCAGTATCAATTGATAGCTAGTCAATACAGTTATATTATATGCGGGTTCGTACCGAAGCTGACAGTTGTTCCTCCCGCCATGTCCATCACAAGACAATGGCAAAGTGTTGGTCAATATTGCACCCATTCCGACCTCCAGTCAGGTTGGCCTCCTGGGCGCGATGGGAGGTGCTTGTCAGGCCCAAATAGCACTATTCAAGATTACCACGCTAGGCGCTACATGCTACTAACGGTTCGTGGAGTATCACGAGGACTTGTAGTTGTGATGTGGTCCACACATATACATATAGTGATAAAGCATGTCCATATGTAAATAAAATGAGTTGTTCATAAAACAGTTTATCATGCAATGTTTTCTCCCCCAAAGGTAGAAAAAGTAAAAAGGGGTCGTGAACTCTCCTGATTAAGCAGTTCCGGTTTATGTGTGCTCGCTACTTGCGAGTGCTAGCAGTCCTGCTAGTAAGCACCTATAACCATATAGGTGTGAGTATGTGTTTTGTGGTGCGTTGTATCCCATACAACTCCAAGTGTTGGTGTGCTCAACCGAGTGTGTGTGTTGACTTGTGTTGACTCGACGAATCGTTGATGACACGTTTGTTGTGTATGTGTCTTAATGCAAATAAGACACCAACATGCATCCTATGGCTCTAATCATGATGTTTTCACGAAATCAAGTTTTGAAAATCATAATGTTCCCGTTTCGGGAAACTTTCTATATTTAGAAGGTTTCTATTTTTGGAAGGTATAGTTATGGAATCCCATTTCATAAAACTAATAACTCTAGTATGTTTGTAAAAACACGTTTAAACACTTAAAGTATTTCATTTGCACATAAATCGCCATTTATGCCACTTTCCCCAAATAAAGTTTCCTAAAATAGCAAGCTCTAGTTTAAAAGCTTGTTTTCACAAATCCAAGTTTCCAATATGTTTAGAAATCATTTTTAAACATATTTCAATGATCACAAATCATCAAAACATCTTAAAACATCAAAAGCCCTCTTTTGATTTCAAAAAGTTTCCTTATATAGCAAGTTTCTTCGAAACCATGTTTTTAAGAAAATCAAATGCTCAAATGTGTTTCTAAACACTCCAATATACATTTGACATCATCTAGACATGTCTAACATATCTAGATCATCACAAATCTATGACTTGCAACATAAAAGTTTCCTTTTATGGCAAGCTCCACAAAAACATCATCAAATCAACAAAACCCAATCCTAGATGGTTTCTATCATCCATCTAATTCAAAATATATCAACAAACACTCTAGACCTACTGAAAATTCGTGTATGTGAGCGGATCGGAGTTGTATGTGATCTAAGACACTTGCATGTGGGTTTTTAGCCCTTGCATGTACGATCTAACTATTAATAAACTTGTAAAACTACCTTAGATGCTAGAATTCGAGTTGTAGCAGGTGTAACAAGCCCTGGAAGTGGCTGAAGGTGATCCTCTTGCGTGTTGATGGCTTCCAAGACTTCCTATGGGAGCTCCAATGGTCCAAAGCACTCCAAAGTTGCAAGAGATGACTTCAAATGGTGTTAACAGAGGTTTGGGATAGATTTGGCAGAGGTTTTGGTCGAGAATAAGTGAAGAAACTCGGGGGAAATGGAAGAAATCCGAGTGAAATGAGTTTGGAGTTGATTTTATAGTTCTTTTGATCTGCATGGCCTTCGCGTACCGCCGAGGCTAATCAAAAGTTTCTTCGCGTACCGCCGATGAATTCAGGTGTCTCGACTCCGGCTTTTCTTCGCGTACCACCAAGCTGTTCGCCAAAGGCCTTGGCGTACCGCGACGGGTCCATTTTCCAGTTTTTTGATTTTGCCGATTCGATTTCGGTCGTACTCGATTCCCAACGTTTATCCTAAACATCTAATGCATGTTTAGCACAAAATCCTACAATAGCACATAAGTTGTTTGATCATCAACGCTCGTGAGACTCGTGTGTGTGCTTCGATAATTCCTCAAATTATCTTTGATAGTTCGCGTTCGTTGCTACGAACCTTTTGCATGCTTGATTAACCAATATCAACATGTATCGCACAATCCAATAATTCCACGAATTATTGTTTTGCGTTTGTGTTTGTCACACTTGGTTTCCAAAACCAATGTGCAATGTATGATTCGATAGTTCCTCGAACTATCGTTTCGTAGTTGTTTGATTCTGACTCATCTAATTAAACATAATTAAATGAAATACAACAAGTATGAATATGAAATACAAAGTAGTAAGAGTTGCAATTTACCTGAAATTGTCGGGTGTCACATAAAGGTACCAAACGAAAGTGGTTTGGTAAAAACAAAACGAAAGCCCCAGTTGAGATCAGTCAGAACAAACCAATGGTGAAGAACTATGGTGCAACTATTCCTGAAAGGAGAGCTTACACCGGCCAGGTGCCCAAATGCAACAAGTGTCTATACTATCACACAGGATCATGTCATGTTTGCCTGAACTGTAATCGAGTAGGACACTATGCTAGATACTGTAACTTTCCTGCTCAACCACCAAACCAAGCACCAAGACAAACCAGTCAAACAAATCGGTCGTGCTTCAAGTGTGGAAGTCCCGACCACTTCATGAAAAGCTGTCCAAACAACAATAACACCAATCCGGGGAATGAAGCAAGGGGAAGAGCTTTTCAGATTGGTGCAACCAAGGAAAGGCGTGATGCGAACATTGTCACTGGTACGTTTCTTCTTAATAATCTATACGCATCAGTTCTGTTTGATATAGGGGCAGATAAGAGTTTTATCTCTCCTGAATTTGCATCATTACTTTCATTGCCTACGGTAGATCTAGAAACTCCTTATGTCATTGAACTTGCTAATGGCAAGTTAATCAAAACTAATAATGTTATTCAAGGGTGTTCCTTGAATATGAATGATCACCTTTTTAATATCAATTTACTTCCTATTGAGCTTGGGAGCTTTGATGCCGTTGTCAGTATGGACTGGCTTTCTGATAGCCAAGCGGAAGTTTTGTGTCAAAACAAGGTGATCCGTATTCCATTACCGTCAGATAATACACTGATAGTACAAGGAGAACGAGCTGGTAGAAAACTTGTTATCATATCTTGTATGCAAACTCAGAAATGCTTACGGAAAGGTTGTTAGGCCTTTCTAGCACATGTGATCGAGAACTGTTCTTTACAAAAACGTATCAAAGATATTCCGGTAGTCAAGGATTTTCCTGAACTTTTCCTGAGGATGTATCAGGATTAACCCCAGTGAGACAAGTTGAATTTTGAATTGACCTGATTCCAAGTGCAGCTCCTGCAGCTAGAGCTTCTTATTGTTTAGCACCCTTAGAAATGCAAGAGCTTTCAAGTCAAATGCAGGAACTATTAGATAAAGGTTTTATTAGACCTAGTTTCTCACTCTGGGAAGCACCAATTCTTTTTGTGAAAAAGAAGGATGGTTCATTCAGAATGTGTATTGACTACAGAGAACTCAATAAATTGACAATAAAAAACCATTATCAATTGCCATGAATAGATGATCTGTTTGATCAACTACAAGTGCTACTTACTTTTCAAAAATCGATTTAAGATCCGGATATCATCAGTTACGAATTCATGATGATGATGTTCCTAAAACTGCTTTCAGAACTCGATATGGACATTAGAGTCACACCCCGAGCCGGTGGGGTTGGATCGGAGTGATAATCGAAATGATCAGATTGTTTACATTGCACATGATATATAAATGAGAAACTTGCTAAATAAAATAGAATTACAAAGTTAAATTACATCAGCTAAGTTTATAATTTAACAATGTAAATCTACTATCACATCATAAATCTTCAATCTTGTATCTGCACAAGATATACAAAATAACTGTGTATGATGTCCAAAACTATGCAGGTTCAAAAAGCTAGGTCCTCTATCTGTAACCTAGTCCAAAAGAAATAACTCTTCCGTTGACCTGTTCGTCCCCTGAGAAGTCATGCAAAAATAAAGTCAACACATGGTTGGTGAGTTCATTAAGTTCTATAAAATGAGTTTGAGTAACCTGAATGACAACCTTAACCTCACCATTAACCACCTATACCATCCAGCTTAGTATCCTTATATATAGGGCATATGTAGGGGAACAAGCCCTAGCCAACATCCCACCACATACCAAACCACATAGTATATTGTTCCTGGTGATAATTAAGCATTTCATCCCTTACCTTTGATTCTTAGCATTTGACTCATAGAATTTGATTACCCTGAAAAGTTTACCTTGATCCCTCGAAATGACAACCTTAACCTCATCAACAACCATCTATGCTATCCAATCAAGTATGCTTATATATATGGCATATGTAGGGGAACAAGCCCCAGCAACATCCCACCACATACCGGACCACATAACATATTGTTATTGATGATAATTAAGTGTTTTACTCCATTCACCTTCAATTTAGATTTGATTTCCACAAATAGATTTACCATTTTCTTTTGAGTTCACCATGAAGTCATGATTTCCCCAAATCATTTGTAGAAACATGATATTAAATGTTTAATTAAATAAATGAATAAGCATTTAAATACAACTAGGACATGATGATTGGGCCTTACTTGACTCAATCAATTAGACCTAGTTGTTGGTGGTTGTCCAAGTTGTACCCTCTCACACGTGATCCATATCAGGCAGGACTCACCAGGAGCCTACCTGAGCATACCGGGATTTTAATGATGCCCATATCAGCTTGACCCAATGGTCTACTGTACATGCCGAGACTTTACGGATATCCTTTGATTCTTGACCTCTTTGATTCTTTTGATTTTGATTTTGATTTCATTTGATAGTTCACGTTATTGTCCATATATCTTGAATACAAGAGTCTACTATTTATGCCGGGACTTTATGTGCGTTACACGTGGTCTTGATTTCTATACAACTGACATCCACCTTAACTCAAGTATTAATGATTACATTAGATTGTAATGATTTCATTATTTCAATGATTCACACACATTTATGATTTCTGATCTCCTTGAGTCTCTTGATTTTTGATCTTTAGAATTTCCATGATTTCACAATGATAATTGATTTTTGATTAGAATCCTTTGTTTTCAGATCACACGATGAATTAGATTTATTTGAACATGATCTTTAGCTTTAATTCTTTTGGTTTCACTTTGAATTTAGATTCTTGAATTTGAACTGGATGGACTAAGGGTTTGTTTAGAGTCTTAGAATTATGGTATTACTCGTAGGAGTAATTTGATTAACTTGTTAGTTAATTCTGCATGGCAATTACCTAGACAGGAGTCTAGGAGTATAAACAAGCATATATAACATACAGTGAATAAAAGCATTTAAATAAACAATTTAAATAAAACAGTTTACGCATGCTTCTCAGCCCCGCGTTTAAAAACAAAATGTTTAGAAAAGGGGCAATGAACTCACCTGTGTTGCTATGTAATTGGTCTATTGCAAAATGCGCGCTCTTGTTGTGGTTTAGGTATCTTCTGATCCTGAGTTGTTTTAAGAGAGTTCGAGTACGATAATTATACATATTAGTAGTCGCATCTAAGGTTTAGTCTCGGTGTGTGTAACTAAGTGTCCTAATTATTAGTGTGCTTCTAGGGTTTCATCTAACTAACCTAACTCAAATTCCCATTCGTAAACCCAAATCCATAAACAATGACCATTACACCTTAGTGATGTATGGTTTACATTATTCCCATTCAAGGTTTATTAATTAAAACATTTAACTCTCTATTTTTTATGTCATTGAGTTAGAAATCATTTTATTAAATTAAAAGATTGTTTTAAATGAAAACTTATAGGTTACTTTAAGAATTTATGATCAACAAGTTAGGCTTAGGTTAGTCACATACAATTAACCTTAAATCTAACACTAGATCTTTTTTTCCCATAGTCCTTTGTTTGTCCGCGTATATAACTTAGCTTAGAGTGCACAATTGAACAATCCAATTTAGTTATATACATTCGTATGAGATTTCTAAGTGTTAGATGTAATTATTGAAATTAACCCCAACACTTTATGCAATAACATCCACTAATGTATGTTCCTTAATTCGTTCTAAGCTTTGAGTACTCGTATATTCATTTCCTTGTTCTTACAACTAAGTTCAACAGCCCCAGGTACTGAATTTCTTTGATTAGCTAACACTTTGGATTAAATCAACTCTGGGCAGCAAACCTATTGGCCAATTGGTGTAGGTTCGACGAACCTTCTGGGTTCGGCGAACCTTCTGGGTTCGGCATGCATGCAGGTTTGTCTGACTTGGAAGGTTCGTCTGAGGAAAAAGGTTCGTTGGTCAAAGGTTCGGCCATGTGCAGGTTTGTGAGTCAGGAGTACACAGGCTCGGCTTTGGCTTTGGTCAGAGTCGACAGGTTCGGCCACCTACCCACAGGTTCGTCTACCTATGAAAAGGTTCGGCCGATTGTCTGGTTCGCGAACTTGCTTCATCTTCCTCCTTTTTTGATCCAAATCTGTTACAGGTTAGTTTCGATAGTTTCCTAGTTGTGTATAAGTGTTTATCTAAGTGTTTTCTAAGTGTTATATCGGTTAAACAACAATAACTCAAAGGATTCGTGATTTACATGAAAACCGAAATAAAAACTAAGGTTTACCTCAAAATTAGTGGATAAAAGCTTGAATATCTTGTATTTTTGTGATCTATGTGATGAGGTGAACGTTTTGACTCCAACAATGCTTGAATCCGATGAGAATCCGCCAAGAAATCCTAGAGAGAAGTTGGAGGTTTCTAGAGAGAGAGGGAGACGAGATTGGGGAGAGAGAGAGAGAGAGAGAGGTTGGTGGTGATGTTTATGGCATTTAATGCCATATTAAAGGCTTCACATTACCCGGTTCGTTCGGTCTCGTTTGGTTTCGCGTAAAATATCGTTTCTCGTGTTTTTCGTCACGAAACGACATGGTTTATAGTTTAGGATTTATAAGTTATTATAAGTTGTTATTCCTAGTAAATTAACTCATATCTTTTATTTATTTTCAAAATATTAATTTACTGTTTAAATTGAATCGTACGGTTTTCGCGCGCGGCAGTGGATATCGATTCTTAATTGTGAGTTTGTTCAATTCGCGGTTTTCGATGCACATTCGGAATGACCCGTCCTTTTTCTTGACAAAAAAGACCGGTGCACCCCATGGTGAATGGCTCGGGCGAATAAATCCTTTATCAGTAAGTTCTTGCAGCTGACTCGCCAATTCTTGCAACTCCGAAGGCGCAAGTCTGTAGGGAGCTTTGGCGACTGGGTTCGCACCAGGTACTAAGTCGATTCGGAACTCAACTTGACGTTCTGGTGGAAGACCCGGCAAATCGTCTGGAAAGACTTCTGGAAAATCTCGTATCACTAGAACATCTTTTATTTTCTTTCCTTTCTCTTTCTTCTCCACTATATGAGCTAAAAATGCTATACATTTCTTCCTAAGGTACTTGTGTGCTTTAGTGCAAGACATTAGCTTAAGACCTTTACTAGCAGTTTCTCCAAATATTCTCAAAGTTTCACCCGAAGGTAACGGAATACGAATATACTTTTCATGACATACAATCTCCGCTTTGTGAGTGGCTAACCAATCCATGCCTATGATAACATCAAAGCTACCAAGATGCATAGGTATAAGATCAATTGGGAAAACGTGATCATTTAAGTTCACCGTACATCCAACGATAATAGTGTCAATATCAATAGTGTTTCCGTCAGCCACTTCCACATTGAACGGTTTATCTAAATATGTACGTGTTCTACTAAGCAAGCATTCAAAATCATATGAAACGAAACTCCTATCGGCACCAGAATCAAATAAGACAGATGCGTAAGAGTTGTTGATCAGAAATGTACCGTTGACGACGTCCTGGTTGGCTTGAGCAGCTGGAGCATTCAATTGAAAAGCCCGACCTCTTGCCACCCTTTGGTTATTCCCGGTCAACTTTGGGCATTGATTCCTGAAGTGACCCACTTCACCACACTTATAACAGGCTCTTGCCTGTGCCTGAGGTACCTGGCGAACGGGTGCAGCTGGTATAGGTTGTGCATGAGGAGCTGGCAGTGCAAGCGGTGCATGTTGCAACCTTTGTGCTTGCGGTGCACTCCGACAAACATTAGCAAAGTGACCAAACTTTCCACAGTTGTTGCAGACGCGACATGGCAGATTTGGTGCGTGATGATAACGGCAGGTGTTACACTGAGGAGTGTTCCCAGTGAAATTCCTGGCAGTTGAATTGTTTGATGATTGCTGCGCAGACTTAGCAGCAGGAGCAGTGACCATGAAGTTTCTGGTCTTTCTCTTCTTGTTGCTGCTTTTGGATGAACTAGCAGCTTCAGACTTCACTTCAACATTAACTTCCTTTGCAGTAGTCTTGGTGTCAGTCTTCTTGTATCCTTTCCTAGTGAGTGTTCCATTCCTCACATGATTGTCAGTAAGAGTTGCAGATAATCGGATCACAGCCTCCAGTGTTTTGGGATTGCTCTTGTAGACTGTATCCTGAATTTGTACCGGCAGTCCACTGATATACTTCTCAATTGCTCTCTCCAAAGGTGTCACCAGATGAGGTACTAGTAAGCTATACTCATGAAACTGAGTATTATAGATGACGTTCTCGCCACTATCTAGTTTGAGTTCCCAGAACTCAGTCTCCAGTTTCCTCATCTCGCTTCTAGGACAGAATTCAGTGGTCATCAGAGTCTTGACCTCTGTCCATGTCAGTGCTAAGGCAGCATCCACTCCCCTAGTTCGCTTTTCCCCATTCCACCAAGTTAGTGCTCTCTTTTGGAAAACACTGGTGGCATAGCGAACTTTCAGATTCTCAGGACATTCGCTGTTGATGAAGGTATTCTCCATACTCTCGAACCACTGCAGCAGACCAGTGGCTGATTCAGCTCCCGTAAATTTCAGGGGATTGCAGGAATTGAAGTGTTTGAATGTGCAAGTTGTCTGGTTTGCACCACCTCGGTTCTGGTTAGCATTCTGGTTAGCCTGAGTCAGTTGGCTCACCAATCCAGAGATAAGTGTGGCTAACTCTTGTATGCCGGAGTTGGCATTACCGTTGTTAGCTTCCCCATTGTTCGAGTCATCTTCGTTGTGACGGCGATGCGGCATGTTTCTGAAGGAATTAGAAACATGTTACTATCGTTTACAACGTAAGTTATACAAACAATGGTCAAATGAGTTCATTTAAACAGTTAGGATTACATATAGGAACTATATTTATTCCCTATCTGTTATTAAACTCACAGTGTCTACAAATTTTCCTAATATTGTTCTAAGTGTCCTAGTTGGTCATAACTAGTGTTAGCTAACTATTCCTAAGTCCTATACATTCCTCACCCCTATACTAACACTGACAACCTCCCAATACAATGCAACAAGCTTATATATAGGGCATATGCAGAGGTAGATCGCAATCTCCCCTACACCGTCCCACCACCGTTCCATTGCACCACGATTATGCCCTTGTTAGCATTTAGGGTGTGTCATGTATTTCACCATAAATCTCACTTCACGAACCTTATCCTTAATAGGATAATTTTGAGTGAAGTGATCTCTAGTTCCCTTGGGCAATTAGATTCACCTAATGTCTAAGTTCACCTGACATGTAGGTTTACCTATTTCTAAGTTCACCTGACATTAAGGTTCCCCTAATTGTCTAAGTTCACTAAAATCCATGTCAATCACAATGTCAATAATCATTAATAAGGGTTCATATCATCACAAAGTGCTCTTATTGTCACTAAGTGTTCATATCTTCCCTATAGTTTAATCTCATCAAGTGTCCATACCATCATTAAGTGTTAGTATCATCACTATGCGTTTATATTATCATCAAGTGTCTATATCCTCACCCAAGTCCATATCACATCACTAATCGTTCATATCGTTCATTAATCCTATGCACCATGCGTGTCCAATCTGTGTGTTTAATAAGTGAGTTTATAAATCTTTATCAAGTATGATCATCCATGAGTCAATCCCAGTCAATCCATCAAACATAACATCAACATCTACATCTCATCAATCTCAACTTCACAACAACTCCTAATAATATCCTAGTAATATCCTAAGTTCCTGACACTGACAGACTCCTAATATACTACAAATGGTATATATATAGGGCATATGTAAGGGTCAGTCGCAACTGCCCTAGCCAACATCCCACCACCTTTGTAGTATACCACGAGTGTGTCCTTTTCTGGTATTTACTGAATAAACAGATAATTCCTAAAGCAAGCAATTTCTTAAGCAATCATTTTCCTAAGCAAATAATTTCCCAAACGGGTAGTTCCCACATTCTTCAATACTGACATCCACCTAATGTACCGTAAATGGTATATATATAGGGCATATGTAAGGGTCAGTCGCAACTGCCCTAGCCAACATCCCACCACCTTTACGATACACCACGTGCATGTCCTTATCGAATCATTAGGGCACAAGTAGAACAAGTAAGCAGTATTTATAATTCAGTTGTATAACAGGAGTTCAAATAACATGTAATAAACACATAAGCATGAAATCCTGAATATACTAACTAGTGTATGAATTTATTCATACTAGGGTATCCTACGGTTATAGACTAGGTCAACCATTTCTAGTAACCTAATTCCCTATAACCCAGGCTCTGATACCAATCTGTAACACCCCGACTGGCGGCGGAATCGTCGGGATGCCACGAGGGATGTGTAGATTGTTCAAAAGCTCGTGGGCATCTAAATCAAATCATCATATATCATTTAATCAACCAAATTAATTACACAAAAATCATGTTCATCATGAATCAAGTACATCAATTACACAAAAGAATTAGTTAAACTAACTAAACTCTAATCGCCAGAAATTTAGTTAATTAACTAAGTCCAAGATCCTATATGATGATGTCCAAAATAGAAGAGATCCTCTCTTCATTCCTACTTGTCTCCATCACCTGAAACATGTAAGAAATCAAGTGTCAACTACAAAGGTAGTTGGTGAGTAATCATAAGTTTTTATAATTAAAAATGTTTTAGTAAAAATGAGTTTAAAGGTTTATAATTAAAATGGTTTTATAAAATGCTGTGTTTAAAACGAGTATAAAACTTATGATCTTCTTGAGAAAATCCATATGAATACCTGTATGAGATAATCCAACCACATCCACCAATTCAATAACCAATCACGTACACAATCACATAATCATATAATCAATCAGTCATAATCAATCTCAAATAATCATAATCAAACATAGATAATCAATCCACAAACAAATCAACCATTCACATCATTTATATTCTCCAATAATGTTCGTGACTATACATGATCATTTTGTAATTAACATAAGTTAAATACATTATTCATGGAGTGGTCGCTAACCACATGACAATACATGAAGTCAAAGCAATTAACCGAAGTCAAAAGCAATACTTCAAGGATGTGGAAATCCTCCACGTGACAATACACGATGTCAAAGCAATTAACCGAAGTTAAGAGCGATGATTCTCGAGGTTTGTGACAATACTTGTAATCTTTGTTATTGACCTAGGTCAATAACAATGTTTACATGGATATAAAATAATAAGAGATAATCCAATAATAATGATAATTTCAAATGTGAATATCATATTGATAAACAGGTATTAACCTTGTGTTATCAAAATAATATTTCATTTGGTATACATGTTTCACCTCCGAGTTTTAAAACCGAAAACAGTTTAAAGAAAGGGAGGTTATGAGAACTCACCTGAAGTCCTTAGTTTATGTATTCTGTATTATGCGCGCTCGCGTAGATAAACTCAAGGTTAACTCAACTATCTGAAATTAAATGTATGCCCGTACTCATGAGTATACTTGTTTCATCTCGATCGATTATTCACAAGTGTTTCTCTTTTAGTTAAATCATTAATGTTTTCTTAACTTAGCTTACTTAACCTAAGTTAAGCGATCTTTTAAATCCTTTATAAGTGTGTATCATCATTTCATAGTTTGGTCTTGTTAGTTTCTAACTATGTTATCATGATCCACTTGTTATAAAATCATAGGTATCCATTTGCATGCATGTCACTATGTTGACCACCTTAATTATATTCATAACACTGTGATTAAGGTTTAATAAAATCCATATTTAAGTTGATTATAACACAAGTTCAACATACATATAAGTCCTTATTTTCTTAACACTCAAGTTAAACGAGAAAGGTGATAACCATTTAAGTGTTCATGCATGCATGGATACATCCTCATCAATATATATGTATTTATACGTATAATCATGACCTCACTTACCCTCATCCCCTAGTTAGAACAAAATGAGGTTCTTATTTTCATGAGGGCAGCGAACCTATCTAGGGTTCCCATAGGTTCGACTGAATCATGGTGTAAGGTTCGGCCCAATGAAATGAAAGGTTCGGCCAATAGAAGCAGCAGGGTTCGGCCCTAACAGGTTCGGCCAGTTAACCCTTGTCCACATAGGTTCGTGTAGGGTTCGTGGCCTCCATGTGAGGGGGTAGGTTCGTTGATGAGCAGGGATCGGCAGAACCAGAAGGGTTCGTTGCTTCAGAATGGTTCGGCCCATCCTTTGCCCCGCCAAGAAGGTTCGTGACGCAACAAAGATTCCAGGTTCGTCCCTAACTAGTTCGGCTAGGGTTCGGCTGAGGCCTTTACTGAACAAGAGGGTTCGGCCGCCCCCTTGCTGTCACGAACCTGGCTGCATCATCATCTTCTTCGACCTGCACTCGTTACAGACCCTATGCACACTTGTTTCTAGCTTATATGGTCTCGTTTGTGTGTTTAAAACTTAGCAACCTCGACTCTCAAACAACAATCAAATAACGACCCTTTTTAGAGTGAGAAACCGTAGATAAGATGCAAGATTTACCTCAAATCGTGGCTCGGAAGTAGGGTTTCTTCGTATCCTCTTGTAGCTCTCGTTCACGCGGTCGTTTAGAGCCAAAGATCACCCGATTTCGTGGAGTAATGGTCAAGAAAATCTAGTGAGAAGGTAGAGAAGAGATATGTGTGTGTTTTAGAGAGAGAATGGGGGTTGTGGAAATGAAGAAGAAAGAGGAGGGTCTCTTCTATTATATCGCGTATTATACCCTCGTGCTCGGTCTCGTTTTATCGCGATATCATACATTAAATGTTCGGTTTTTACGCGTGACACATATTTAAATATTAAGCGTTTAAATATTAGGGTTTCATTAATTAAATTTATTTTAAATAATCATGGTCTCGTAAAAGATCTCGTTTAATACTTGTGAACTGTAACAACATGCTCAGTTTTCTAACGTAATATATTTAAAACAATAACTTATTTTAAATCAATTGGTTTTGCTTAAATAAAATAAGTTTAAATAATTTGCTTCGTAAATCGTTTTCGTTTCATTAATGTGAAATAATTATTTAATAATTTAAATTATTCCGATTTAATTTAAGTTGTGATTCCTAATAAATATTTTTAGTTTTAATTTATTAAATTAATATCGTTTGATATTATTCAATTATCTCGTCGAAACGCGTCACTCGCGTACGTATTTGTAAAGATCGTCACCTTTGCGAATCCGACGCTCGTATCGTATTTCGATTTGATTTACAGGTTGCGGAATATTGTTTCAGAATATTATCCTTAATAATTATATTCGTATGAATCGTCACCCACGCGAATACATTATTAAGTTAATGTCTCTGAATCAATACTCGCGTTTAATTATTGTTCGTAACCTCACATTGCGCAAATTAATTCCTATTATTTAAGAACTTTAATTATTATCATTTTCTCAAACCAACACCCACTAAACTCTAGTCACTGACACATCCATGATAGACCGAAATATGCATATATATAGGGCATATGTAAGGGTCAGTCGCAACTGCCCTAGCCACCGTCCCACCGCTATTTCGATAAACCATGTCCATGGGTCCTTGGCTATGTTTAGTAACCAGACTCAACCAAAATCCCAATCTCATCCCAAATCCATTCTAATCCAATAATCCTTCATCATAAGTAACAAGTAACTGCGATAAACACTACGGGTCTGTTTGATTGTATAACAACTAAACTTCCCGTGGTTTACGCGTATAATAAATGTGTTTTAACATGCATACCAGTATAGTGATAATATCAGTAATGAAGATCAATAATTTCATAATCATTAATAATTAAAAATCTTCGGTCGTAACAGTACATTCGTACGGATGTACGGACGTACGGACAACCGAAAGTACAGTGATGTTACACTCATGCTCGTCAAAAGAGTTATGCCGATAATCGTTGTAGACCTCTAGAATTCCAAATAGGTGACCGAGTAATGTTGAAAGTATCACCTTGGAAGGGCATTTTCAGATTTGGGAAGCGAGGTAAACTCTCACCAAGATTTGTATAACCATTCAAAATTCTTGAACGAATTGAATCAGTAGCCTACAAATTTGAGTTACCTCCTGAACTCAGTAACATTCATGACATTTTTCATGTATCAAATATGAAGAAATACTTAACTGACGAATCATTGATTGTACCTCTTGAAGAAGTTCAGATTGATGAAAAACTTCAGTTTAGTGAAGAACCAGTAGAGGTGATGGATCGAGAAGTGAAAGTGTTGAAACGCAGTAGCATACCAATTGTTAAAGTTCGATGGAACTCACAACGTGGACCTGAATATACATGGGAACGTGAAGATCGAATGAAAGAAAAGTATCCTTACTTGTTCTCATAAACAATTGTCATCATGTAAGTCTTCACTAAATTTTGGGACGAAAATTTTCTAATAGGAGAATTATGTCATCAATGACGAGAGCACATTTATTCGTGCGTGAAATCCACGTTGATTTAGCAATTATAATTATTACAGGTTGATAGTATGCAAGAAATGGTAAACATAGGCGAAAACCGTGCACAAAACGGAGTTCCAGATTCTCCGGAATCACAAAACGAAGAAAAGTACAAAAATGTCAAAGTCAAAGGAGCCATGCGGTACTAGTGGTGCACAAAAAAACCGGTTGCCCTAACCGAACCGGTTTTTTGACCGGTTTTTGGTACCGGTTTGGGCCTATTCGAAAAACCGCTAGTTTTAAACCGGTTGGGAGATTTTGGAGAGAAACCAATTCATCACCGGTTAGAGCATTTAAAAAAATAGCCGTTATAGCCGTTGGAGACAAAATATAGCCGTTGAAACCGGTTTAACCGGTTTTTAACCGGTTAACCGTTCGTGTGAAAAAAAACCGTTTTTGTTACCGTTTCTAGCCGTTTTAAACAATTTTTTGGACCATTTTGCCCCTAAACGTTAGTATAAATAGATGGGGATTGTTTTGGTTTGATCAGACAACATCTTACAGCATCTATTCTTCTTAAACGCTCTCAAACGATCCCTTACTTCTCGATTCAATCTCTTCTTCTATTACGTTCGTAAATCTTAATTCAATCTCTATTCCATCCATGGCAACCTCACACAGTGCTCAAAGTTCTGTTGGTGTTGGTGAATCCACTTCAACCGAACCAACCGTTGTTAGAATAAAAACTACAACGAGGAACAAAGATCTATTTCAACATTTCGACTTATGCGAAATGTCAAACGGTGTCTATAAGGCACGGTGCAAAGGTTGGTGTACTTTTCTTAAAGCGGAATCTAATTCGACTTTAAGAAGCCATTTGACGAAGCGTTGTGTTGTGGTCGAAAATAATCCGTCAAACGATCAAGCACAAATGTCTCAAGAGTGTGGGGTTTGGAATTTCGATCCCGACATGGTTCGTGAAATGATGGGGAACTTAGTAATTCAAGAAAGTTTGCCTTTCAATCATTTTGACAACCGACGCTTGACGAGGATGATTCAAAAGGCGCTACAACCACAATATCATCAAGTAAGTCGAACTACTATTAGACGTGATTGTTTGAAACGTTGGCGTCAAGCAAAACAAGAATTAAATTTGGGTTTTCAAAATTTAAAAACTGGTGTTAACTTAACAACGGATGTTTGGTCGGCACCTCACGGTTTGCCTGAATCGTACCTTTGCGTTACCACGCATTGGATTGATCCCAATTCATGGCAAATGATGAAACGTACGATTGCGTTCGAAATGTTTCGGTATCCTCACACGGGGGATAATTTGTTTTACATGTTAGATCGAATAATACAAACATTTCATTTACATGAGTAAATACTTTCAATAAGTTTTGATAATGCTTCAAATAATACGAATACGGTTCAAAAATTAAAACTTAAATATAAACCGATATGTAATGGTGCTTTTTTTCATACAAGATGCGTTGCCCACATTATTAACTTGGTTGTGAGTGATGCTCTTGCGGTTCCTGAAATGAATATGTTAAAAGAAAAATTTAAACAAATGTTAAAGGATGTTTATATGAAAAGCCGTAGAAGATATATGGAATATCAAAAATTATGTGAGGATACGAACTCCCTCTTTTTAGGTCCGTCTTAGGACGTACCAACAAGATGGAATTCGACTTGGCGTATGTTTAACAACGCCTTACGACAAAGGTAAACCTTGGAAGTATTTCATAACAATTTAGTGCGAGAACGTAAGGCTAAATCCTTTAATAGCCTATGTTGGGACGCCATAGGAGAATTCACTAGTTTATTTGGAGCTTTTAAAAATGCAACAACAATTTTATCGGGAGTTTATTATCTCACGTCTTGTTTGGTTCTTCAACAATTATTTATAATGACAAGAAAAATTAATGATTTTCCATCGATGGGTGAGAATAATGAGATATATAGGGGAATGTTACTTCCAATGAAAGTAAAACTATTGAAATACTTTCAAGAAATGCCGACCGTATTTACTTGTGCGACGGGATTAAAGTCATGTTTCAATGGTGCCGGCGTTGAAATATTAATTGATGAAATTGTTGGTACTTTTGGGTTTGGATGACCCAAACTTTGCAACAAACACTAAAAATAACTTTAACATCTTTTTTCAAAATATGTTTGATCATTATTTACAAAAGTATGGTGAAACATCTAACATACAACAAACAATGTATGCGGCTTCTAGTTTGAGTAGAAGCCAAGATGTTAACTTTGATTTGTTTAACACTTTAAGACAAGATGTAACTAAACGGGCCCGAGATACTAGCGCAAGTAGCGAACTTGGAAGGTACCTAGGGACAGATTGGATTTCCGGTCTTACTCTGGAAGAATTTGAAAACTTTGATATTTTGGCCTGGTGGAAGGAAAAGGAATCTCAATTTCCGATTATATCTGCCATGGCCCGTGATTTACTAAGCGTCCAAGCTTCTACGGTAGCTTCAGAGTCTGATTTTTTCTTAGTGGCAGGGTTTTATCGATACGAAGGACGAGGCTTACTCCTGCATCATTGGATATGCGTATTTGCTTGAAAGACCATTTGGACGCAATGGAACGTGTACAAAACCACACACTACTTGAAGGCGAGCTTGAGATAGAAGAAACAATACACGAGGTTGAAGTTGAGGAAGGAATGACTTTCCCACTTTCCGACGAAGAACAAGCAATGGATGAATGGATGCTGTTAAATAGCCCAGAACTACAATCCGAAGACAAATTTCGATTTTCGATTTTGTATTTATTTTTTTACTTAAAATCTTGTGTAATTAATCTATTTTAATGAAATATTGTTATTTTAAATTCTTACTTAATAAAGTTCATTTAATTTTATTTAATTAAAACCTTAAACTCATAATTACTAAGCCCTAATAAAACCTTAAACTAATCAAACTAATATTAAACTAATAACTAATAAAACCTTAAAATAATCAAAACCTCAAACTAATAATGACTAAACCCTAATAAAACATTAAACTAATCAAACTAATATTAAACTAATAACTAATAAAACCTTAAAATAATCAAAACCTTAATCTAATAATTAATAAACCCTAATAAACCTTAAACTAATCAAACTAATATTAAACTAATAACTAATAAAACCTTAAAATAATCAAAACCTTAAACTAATAATTACCCAACCCTAATAAAACCTTAAACTAATCAAACTAATATTAAACTAATAACTAATAAAACCTTAAAACAATCAAAACCTTAATCTAAATAATTAATAAACCCTAATAAACCTTTAACTAATAACTAAAAAAACCTTAAAATAATCAAAACCTCAAACTAATAATTACAAAACCTTAATATAACCTTAAACTAATCAAACTAATATTAAACTAATAAACCCTAAACACACTATTATTTAATAAAACCATAAACTATTAAGATTTTATTAGGTTTTAATTGGTTTAATATTCTTTTGATTAGTTTAAGGTTTATTAGGGTTTAGTAATTATTAGTTTAAGGTTTTGATTATTTTAAGGTTTATTAGTTATTAGTTTAATATTAGTTTGATTAGTTTAAGTGTAGGATCATATGTTCTCAGTTTGATCAGTATTAGGTTATAGCAGCGGAATTCAGAGTTGAATTAGCTTAAGAACTAGCAAGAATACTTGAATATCAATGAAACAGTAAAGAACAGTTATAGAGAGAGAAGTTTCTGCAAAAGGAATAATTTCATTCAATTCACTAACTTCGGCACTGATTACACAATGTCAACTGTCCTTTTATGGGAACAATGACGTCTGATGATGACAGTGACATCAAACAGACTTGTTACAACAACTGATCATAAAGAAACTACTGAAGATGTCTACAAAGTCTGAAGACATCTTCTTACAAAGACTGACTAAACACAACTACTGAATGTAAACTACTGAAGAGTAAAAACATCACAACATCTGAAGACTAACACTTCAGCTGTTGTGATCAACTTCAGATCTTGTATCTTCAAATCTTGTATAACATGAGTTGTTCTTCAGCTTTTGTGTTCTTCTTCAGTTGTTGTGTGCCTGTGAGACTTAAAGGTTTTTCTGATCAGGCTCATTGGTTCTTTTGGTCCAACAAACTCCCCCTGAACCAATGCAGCCAAAACCTTTAATTATTAACTGTCCCACTTATTTTTGGTTTCCCAGGCATAAAGATGTTGTCTTTTTCTTAGAGATCAGCTTCAAAATGACCAAATAAGTATAGGCCTGGTAGACAGCAGCTTCTAATAATCTGATAGGCAAAGGATGAGAGAGAACTCCATTTGGGGAATGGACTATGAGCATTAACCCCTCTCATTGAAGCTACTGCCTATGAATAAGTCTAAATGACTCTCTGACATAAGCTTCCAAGAGAGCTACTTGATCTTCAGTGGATAGTAATTCTGGTTCACCTTCAAAAAAGAACTCAGGCCCATAATATTTTGATAAATATCTGCCCGTGTACCCATCATACAGTTCAACCCTTGTAATTTCTCTATAAACAAATTCATCAGGATGCTTTCCTTCCAAAAACAATTGGAGTTCATTTTTCTTCAATCCTTGCAATTTTCTGTATACTAGACCCTTTTTAATCATTTTGTTTTCTAATAATTTTGGTACTCGTAATCCTGCATTGTAAACTTTCTTGAATTCTTCAATAATTTCCCATGGGTCCATGACAAATCCTGCCATTATTTCAGCACTTAATACCTTCTTAATCTTTCCTCTGTAAACAGATGATGCATTTCTTCTGTGGATTCTGTGTTGCACCCTTGGGTCTGGCAACACTCTGATAACTTCTTTTCTATATTGAAATGTATGCCTGAGTGCATACAGCCTTTGGGCCTCTTTCTTCATAGCCACAATTGTAGAGTTCTGAGGATATTCCTTGTCCACCATCCTCAACATATTCTCATCATATAGCTTTTGACTTTCTTCTTCTTCAATTTTGATTTTCACAGCTTGCCTCTGAGACTCTGGAGAAATCTTGGAAACTTCTGAAGACGCCAGCTGTTTCAATTTTAATTTTAGCACAGTGGATATAGGTTGCCTGTCTTCTTCATCTTCATTTTCTTCTTGAAGCCTCAACATCCTCCTTTTCTTGAGAGGTGTATCAATTGCATTGATTTGTTGTGATTGGATAATGGATTTGGTTAATCTTGAAGCAGGTTTTGAAGGATTCAGCATGCTGGATGTCAATTCTTGTTGTGTTTTCTTTATCAGTTCTTTCTTGCTTCCCAAGCCCATCACATCCATGGCCTCCACAATCATTTCCTTATTGTATGTCTTAGTGCTACAGATCTTGGTGGTAATTGCCAAGAGACTATTTCTGTTCCAAGCCCTGACTTAGCAACTGATCTTCCCAAAAACTTTGCAACAAATCTTACCATCACATTTAGTCTCTCACTTTCTTCTTTATCATACTTCTTCCACAAATTATCAATATGTTTTAGCTCCAACTCTCTGATCTTCTTATTCAGGTCTATTGGTTCAACATCATGTTTGAAGATCTGACTAATGATCTCATCCATGGCATTGAAATGGACTTGATCAGCTTGTTGGATCAGTTTCTGAAGTTCAGTCAATTCAGGCTCTTTGACATCAGCAGCCTTTTCCACTACAATCTTAGGTTCTTGAACTTCAGCAGCCTCTTCTACAGCTTTTTCAACCTCTTTCTCAGATTCTTTCTCAATCTCCTTCTCACTCTCCTTTTCAACTACAACTTCTTCTTCAACAACATTCTCAATTTCTTTTTCAATTGCTCCCTCTTTCTCTTTTTCTACAACCTTTTCAATCTCAACAGGTTTTGATTTCTTCTGCCTCTTGTAAGTAACCTGTATGCTTGGAGAGGCAGGCTTTTCAGGAACATTCTCCTCCTCACTTCTCCTTCTCTTTTTCTCACCCTTAGATACTTTCACTGACTCCCCCGTTTTGGCTGCAGTTGGTGAAGGTGTTTTAAAGCCAGAAAGTTTCTCTGCAACAACATCATCAATCATATTCTGAATTTGTGTTTGGGATGGAAGCCTCTCATCAAGAGCTTGGGAAATGATATTCTTTAGAATTGGAGTGATGAGAGGTAAGACAGTTATAAAGGCAGCAACCAATGCCTCTAGGGGGTTTGAACCCAGAGTATTAGTGCCTGAAGTAGAGGCTGGTGGTTGATTTGGTTGTTGAGTAGTGAATGAAGTGATTTGGGGACCTTCAAGAGTTGAAGGTGCCATCTGTGGGTTTGGAATGGCAGATGGACTTTTCTCCTTGGACATCTTGGTGAGAAGCTCATTGAGTCTGCAGACCTCAGCCTCAAGGAAATTGTTCTGAGTTAGAACATCTAAGAGGGACCATTGGTCATCATTAGCCTTGGCTAAATGATCTGACCTCCTGATTATATCAGGATTAACCTGAGTTGAGTGTGGCTCAACATATTCAGGTGCCCCTTTGTCTTGGTACTTGGACTTCCAACCTCAGGGATAAACCCTTCATCAGCTGTTGCCTCTGGCAGGGTCTTATTGATGTTACCACTATCAGTCAGTCCAAATGATGGAAATGATGAAGTGGCAGCCTTGTTAGAAATCAGAGTCTCCTTGTCCACACTTGGAGACCTGAAATTGTAGTCAAAGTCCTATGAGTTATCAGAACCACTTTGATCCTTCCCCTCAATGATGGAGATATTCCCAGTAATGATAGGTGTCTGGGAAGGGGTTGGAGTGTTAAGCTGATTCAGGACATCTTCAATAGCGAATGTTGGGCTATGTGGGGTGGTTTCGTAGGAGTTGGCTTTGAAGCAGATTGCACCCGGGGAGAATGGTGCTTTTCAATTGAAACCTTTTCAAATGAAAGAGGCTCTAGAATTGTGTCTTCCCCTTCAACAGTTGCACCAAGGTCCTGTGGAGAGGAACCTTGGGCGGTTTCAGCTGGTGGAGTCTGGTGCACCACTGGCTGACTACTGCCAGTGGGCATGTCATGCCTTGGTGAGGCATGGGCAGACTCAGGGGACTCATCTCCCTGAGCAGCCTTTTGAAGCTTTTTGGGAAGTGGTTTGGTGGGGACTTTGGATTTGGATTTGGATTTGAGGCTGTGGGTTCCCTATGCTTGGGTTTTAGCTTTCGGGCAGCCTCTTTGAGTGTAAGGTTGGTATTGTGCCGGGAATATACCTCTAGCAAAATGGCAGGAGCATCGATTCCCTGACCAACAAGGCCTTCTTGTTTTAATTGTTTTTCTATTATGGCCATTACAAAACGTGGGTAAAGAAGACATCTATTTGTAACAGGTTTTGCAGCATGTTCTGTTAATTCTGAAAATAAAATTTGTGAAAAATTAACCTTTTGTGATTCCAGAATAGAAAAATATACCTGCTGCCACCTTGAGGACATCTGGTCCCATGAGGATGATTTTGGGGCTAAACAAATGTTGATCATATGGAAGATGAGACGTTCGGGGTCATTGAAGTGTTTCTTGTAGAGAGTAGAGTCACTTAGATCACCCTGATATTCATGATTTGTAAAACAGAGATCGGTAATATTCTTTGGATATGTAGTTGCAAGATTGGCATCGTCTAAGTTAAGAACATCCCTAAGTTCTGCTGTACTCACATGCACATTTCTCCCATTCACGATAGATCTGAGGGATATAACTCCTGTTCCGACATTGATGAGTTCAACATTTGTCCAAAATTGATGAATGGATTCGACATAGAGTTTAGGATTTAGAAGGAAGGCTGTTTGGTATTGGGAGTTGTTCATAAGATCGACGGCGTCATCAAATTTCGACCAGAAGACTGATTTGGTCAGATAAGCAACAGAGTTGAAAAATGATGGAAAGTTCTGAAGAAGTGGTAATGAAACAACTGATTAGGGTTTGGTTCATATAGGAAAGAAAACGACTGAAGATTTGGGTTTTAGTCTTCAGTTGTTTCAGATTGGGAACAACAGTGGTTGCAACATCTGAAGAGTAAATTTACTCATCAGGTGTTGTCATAAATTCTTGTTCATCAGTTGTTTGGGTTTATCGAAACTTTTGAACAAGATTTTGTCAGCAGAATTTTATGAGGAAAGTTAGTCATCAGTACTTTTGAAAGCATCAGTCTTTGGAAAATATGATGACCAATTTACTCATCAGTACTTATGTTTGACCTTCAGTACTTTGTCAACCAAAACACATCAGTATTTACTGTAAATATCAGTAGTTTCAAGGTGATACAATTTTTTTTTTATTTTGCCATATTTGAATGTTTTTGGATTTTGAAAATTTTATCATGTGTTTGGAGTTTTCTTATTTTAAAATCCATTTTATTCTAACTGCAGCATACCAAGCCTTAGCACCAGATTTTGAAAAGTTGAAGTCTCTAAGGGCTTAGTAAAGATGTCTGCAAGTTCATCAGCACTAGGAACAAACTTTGGATCAATCAGACCTTTTTCAAAACAATCCCTTATAAAATGATGTCTGATTTCAATATGTTTGGTCCTAGAGTGCTGAACTGGATTCTTTACTATACAAAGAGATGAGGCACTATCCATTAACAATGGTGTCTTAGTCTCTTTGATGCCATAATCCAAAAGTTGGTTCTGAAGCCAGAGTATTTGTGAAGTACAGTTTGCTGCAGCAATGTACTCGGCTTCAGCTGTGGATGTAGCCACAGATGTTTGTTTCTTACTCTGCCAAGAAACCAAACAGTTGCCTAGAAATTGGCAACCACCAGAAGTTGATTTCCTGGTGAGTTTGCATCCTGCATAGTCACTATCAGAGAAAGCAACCAGCTTGCAGGAATGCCCAGTGGAATACCAAATTCCCAGTGATTGAGTTCCCTGCAAATATCTAAATATCCTTTTAACAGCAATCAAATGGGATTCTTTAGGTGCAGCCTGAAACCTAGCACAGACACATGTTGCAAACATAATGTCTGGTCTAGATGCTGTGAGATACATCAAGGAACCAATCATACATCTGTAAAGGGTGTCATCAGCTGCTTTACCTTTCAAGTCGGCATCCAGTTGTGTGGTGCTGCTCATGGGGTTAGAACAGGGTTTACAGTTTTGCAGATCAAATTTATTTAACAGATCTTTTGTATATTTTGACTGATGAATGAAAATTCCATCATAACTTTGTTTGATTTGAAGACCCAAAAAGAACTGTAATTCCCCCATGGTACTCATTTCAAAATTCTTTGTCATGAGCACAGTAAAAGCATCACACAACTTTGGATCATAGGAAGCAAAAATGATGTCATCAACATAGATCTGAACAAGGAGCTTATGCTGTCCTACTTTCTTTATGAACAAAGTTTTATCTATGGAGCCTCTAGTGAAGTTATTTTGAAGGAGAAAAGTGGATAAAGTATCATACCAGGCACTAGGTGCTTGTTTCAACCCATAAAGAGCTTTATCAAGCTTGTACACCCAATCAGGATGATTATTGTCCTCAAAACCAGGTGGTTGACACACATACACTTCCTCTCTTATTTTACCATATAGGAAAGCACTTTTGAAATCCATTTGAAAAACTTTTAGTTTGTGTAAGGCAGCATATGCTAAAAACAATCTAATTGCTTCCAGTCTGGCTACAGGGGCAAAAGTCTCATCATAATCAATACCTTCTTCCTGAGAGAACCCCTGTACAACCAGTCTGGCCTTGTTCTTAACTATTTGACCATTTTCATCAGTTTTATTCCTAAACACCCATTTAGTGCCTATTGCACACTTACCTTGGGGTAAAGGAACCAGCTCCCAGACTTGCTATTTCTTTAACTGCAACAGCTCCAACTGCATAGCCTCCACCCAGCCATTGTCTCTGAGTGCAACATGATAGTTCTTTGGCTCTTGTTGACTGATAAAGAGAGCATAGAGACAGAAATTTGACAGTTGGCTTCTTGTTGAAACACCAGCAGAAATGTCACCCATAACTTTAGCTAAAGGATGATCCTTCAGTTCTTGATAGGGAATAAGGTCAGTGCAAGTGTTGGCAGGAGGTTCAGTGGCTGTAGATGTTGATGAAGATTCAGGAAACAATGCAGCAGGAATTTCAAAAGATGTAGAGGAGTCCAGAATCTCATCAGCATTTGTAGTGGGAGGAACCACTGGAGCAGGAGGAGCATCAGGTTTAGCAGACATTGGCAGATTATCACTAAACCTGAACAGGTGAGTACTCTCATCATCATCATTAGTACTACCTTGTGGATTTCCCTTAGCAGCTGTTGATGGAACTACTTCAGGTGCATCATCTGCCATAATAGCAGACTCAGCTGGAGGTTGATATGAAACATATTGCAGTATATCCAAATCAAACATCTCCACAGGGTTTTGTGGGATATGATCTCTTGGAAATTCATTGAATTTGACATGGAGAGTTTCTTCAACCATCTTGGTTCTGCAGTTAAACACTCTATAAGCCTTGCAAGTTGAAGAATAACCCACAAAATATCCTGCATCCACTTTGGAATCAAATTTTTGTAGTTGATCTTTGGTATTGAGGATATAACAAGGACAACCAAAGGCTCTGAAGAAGGAAATCAAAGGAGTCAAATGATGAAGCACTTCATAAGGAGTCTTCAACAATCTTTGATTCACCAAAACCCTGTTTTGCACATAACAAGCTGTATTGACAGCTTCTGCCCAGAAAGTTAATGGCAAGCCAGAATCAGCAAGCATTGATCTGGCAGCTTCAATCAAAGTCCTATTTTTCCTCTCAACCACTCCATTCTGTTCAGGAGTTCTAGGTATGCTGTACTGCCTCTTGATTCCCTTTGAAAGACAGAACTCATCCAGAATATGATTTCTGAACTCTGTTCCATTATCACTTCTTACACACTTGACAGGAAGGGAATATTGTTTCTCAACATACAATACAAAGTGAATAATATACTTAGCAGCCTCATCTTTTGAGTGCAAGAAGAAGGTCCAGACAAACCTTGAGTAATCATCAACAATTACTAAAAAATACTTCTTCTTTGCCATACTCATGATCCTCACTGGCCCAAACTGTGACAATCCGAATTTTCGGACTAACTCTGTTAACTGAAGATGGTGATATTTCAGGCCCAACAGAACCAATGTAGGCCCAATAGAGCCAAAGAAGGCCCAGTAAGGCCCATTAAGGCCCAAGTAGGCCAAACAAGACAAAGTAGGCCCAATAAGCCCAAGAGTGGCCCAGTAAGCTCAAGATAGGTCCAGTGAACTTGATGGAGGCCCAATTGGATCAATCAAGCCCAATGATGTTTCAATTGGCCGATAAATGGCAAATTGGTATTCCGGATTAACTCCATTAATTTCTGAATTATCACAAAAATTGCATGATGATTAACTGCAATGGTTATGATAAAACAAAACAATTATGTAATCATTTAATTGTAAAGTTTTATCATGGAAATTTCTAATTTTGACTATTAAGGGTCAAAATTCGTGTTATATATCAATTGAACTTGAAATTGATATTAAATTCCTATAATTAATCGAGATTAGCATTCCTAACCGTTGTGATTATGATGAATATCAATGATCATCGGTTATTAGGTCCATAAATGGTCGAATTTAATCATTGGTAAGTTCAAAAGTTGTAACCGACACCATTAGAACCTAAAACCGTAGAATTCGAGTATAACACAACAAATTGGAGTTTCAGAAACCTTAGTCGATACTCTCTGAGTGCCTTGCATATCACAATTTCGTTGTAGCAGCTATTGATCGAAGAATTGAGTGTGAGCCGGCCGACTAAGCACCCAAAAGTAGAGATACTTCAATTAAGCATCAAAACAAGTAAGTCTTCACTTCTACATCTTCAGAAACCACCGAATAAGAATATCCCTAACCTAATTTCATCTATGTATTTCGAATTATAAGGGTTCGAGTTCTAGGGTTCATCCTTGAAACCGAATTGGGGGATCGGGTCAAGATGGATCTTAGAATCGAATTAAATAGCATGGTAAGTTTCAGAAAGTGCCGAATAAGCTAATCCCTATGAGTATTTCGTGTGTAAACATCGAATTGATTAAATTCTATAACTAGGGTTCATGCTTAAAAATGAATTGGGGATTTCGATACAAATGGATTATAGAATCCAATTAAGCGACACAGACAGGTTCGGAATTCATTTTAGATTAAAAACCAGGTGTCAATTGTTTGAAATGATAACGAATTAGATAAGTTTGAATTTAAGGTTCTTAATGGTGAACGAGTGAGGGATTTTTGATTTAATTGAACCTGTTAATCGAATTAGCCACTATGGAGAGTTTCGAAATTTGTTTTTAAATGAAAACCCTAGGAATTAGGAATCTGTTGATCATCAATTTGGCTAATTTGATGCGGGACTTAGGGAACTCGAGTTCGAACATGTTCATACTCGATTTATTGAGTTGAAATGAATAATTGTTCAATTAAAAATCATCCTTAGTGTCGGTTGAATGCCAGGAACAGAAGCCCCAAGGTCTTGGGTTCGATCGGGCTTGAATTAGGGACCAATTGTGGGTGTGGGTTCGGTTAAAGTGCACCCAAGGGGACCGGTTGGGTTAGGCTTAAAACATTTAATTTGAGAAGGCTATTGCGAAACCCTAGCGGGCTGAACTGGTAAGACGTGTGTGCATGGTGTGAAGGGTCGCGGGTTCGAGCCTTAGGGCTGCCGGTTTTTAGTATTTTCAAAACCTTTTTGATTTTAGCTCATAACTTATTCGTTTGAACTCCGTTTTAAACCGTTCAAGTTGCGTTGTAATCGTAACGGGAATACGAACACATTGGGATGTTAAAATTCATATTTTAATCCGAAACCGAAATCGCGTATAATTACGATTATTTAAATAAAATCAAATATGATTTTATTTAAACGATTTCAAAGTCACGCGTATTTACGTATGCACATTTCTGACACTTTAACATACGTGTGTTGACACGTATGTGATTTCAAGCACAAAACGACATCTCGAATAACACTAGGTTATTGTTTAAACACAGATTCTTCGTAGGAGGATTTCTTACACGAGCTTTTAGTGTGTGATCATTCTGCTAAAACCAAAGGTGCGTACACGTCCCCTTTCTTATTTTAAACTGTTTTGGGGGAGAAAACATGTGCAACAAACTATTTTTAGATACATATCACTTGCATGAGTTAGCTGTTTACATTATGTGACAACATAGCAATTTGAAAGTCCTTACACACCTCGAACCGTTTAGTTTGCCGTAGCGCAAAGCGTGGTAGTTGGAAATAGATCTATTAGGTTTGACAAACCTCACCTGGTAGATGGGATCTACGCAGGTGTTTGACTGACCAAACACAATTTTACTATTGTTGTGATAGACAATAGTGGCAAGGCGAAAACATGCTATAGCATGGCAATCCGTCAGCTTCGGTGTCGAACACTTATGTAAATAGTTTATATGACTAGCTATCATGACTGTGCATGTGTGATTATGTTATCTACAAACTTGTTATTCAAACTGTTGTTTTGAACATTGTGAATACTTAAAACCTGTGTTATGCACCAACCTTTGTGTTGACTTGATTTACATGTTTTCTCAGGACGCTAAGGCGCGCGTTAAAGCTGGAATGGACTAGGAGATAGAGTCTCATGCATTTTAAACATTTTGGATATTTGAATTTGAACATTTGAGTATTTTGTTTTGTAATGTTTACTTTACAACTGTTATTGGTTTTTAAACGCTTCCGCAACTTTTGAAAACTCTGATATTATGTTTTAAAGACCAAAGTATGTTTTGAAATTCATATAGAGGTCTTCACTATGTCTAATGATCTGAGATCCTGGTTTGTCACGTTCCCAAACGGTATGATTCCGTTAGTTGGAAATCGGGGGTGTGACAGATTGGTATCAGAGACATTGGTTATAGCGAACTAGGTTTGCATTTGTAGACTTAGACTATGACTGTTAGACATTAGACACATCTGCTTATACATATTGCTTAGAAATTACATATGACATTATGTAATTGACTTGTTTACATATTCCATGGCACTGCACTTACATATGGTATGATGTAACAGGCATGGCATCATCATCGGTACCTTATATTATTATTGATGATTCCGAGGACGAGGAACCGATAGTTCCGGCACCACCGTCATCACCACCACCACCTATTCCATCACCTCCACCATATGAGCAGGATGACTCAGATCCGGAGGAGGATCCGGAGGAGGACCCGGACGAGGACCCGGAGGAGGATCCAGATGAGGACCCGGATGAGGATCCGGAGGAGGAGTCAGAGGAGGGCACTCAGCAGATCCCTGCTGAGGGACCTTCTACACATTCACCACCAGTACTAGATGCTCCTGAGCCTAAGAGGCAAAGGACGGACGCGGAGGAGATCGCCAAACTGCGCGAGGATTTGGATGTAGCAGAAGACAGGATCATACAGAGATCTCAGGAACTATGGGATGCTATAAAGAGGCAAGAGGAACTTGCCCATCTGGTTCATGATATGCGGGATGAGATGATGAATATGATTGGTCGTCTCGAAGCTTCAGAGAACCGAGCTGAGTTCTTGGAGGGCAGGATAGAAGCCTTAGAGGATTTAGTGGCCTCTGAGAATGAGGAAGAGGATGAGGAGGAAGAAGGGGAGGAACCAGCACCAGTTGTTGAGTCCGATCCTGAATCCACCGTTGAGGACGATTGATTGTTTTTCTTTTCTTTCTTGTTTTGTTTAAACTTATTAGGAACGGGTTGTGTTCCTACATTAGTAGTTTGAAAACTTATATTTCATTTCAAAAGTATTGTACTCAAAGAAAGTTTCTATTTATTGAAGAGTTATTATTTATTTCCAACAGTTGTGTTGATTTATATTACGCGCTAACATTTCTTGTAAATAGGAAGGAAATGGCTGAGGGAAATGTACAGATGACAGTTGCTGAGCTCAACGAGCTAATCAACAACAGAGTTGCAGAGGCAATCGCACAGTATGCGCAGACACACAACACAGGGCCACATGGTCCAGCTGGGGGATTAGTTAACCCGCAGGCATGCACGTTCAAGATGTTCTTGGACTGTAAGCCACATAATTTCAAAGGGTCGGAGGGGGCCATAGGACTCCTTCGGTGGATTGAAAAGGCAGAGTCTGTGTTCGAAATGTGCAACTGCCCTGACGAAAGCAAGGTGAAATTTGCTACGGGAACATTGGAGGGTCCAGCATTAACTTGGTGGAACTCGAATGTTCAGACTCTGGGGTTGGGAGAGGCTAATGCCTTGACATGGAACAACTTCAAAACTTTACTGCAAGAGGAGTATTGTCCTCGCAGTGAAATGCAGAAGTTGGAGGAGGAATATTGGCACCTCAAGATGGAGGGGTCAAATATTGAAGAGTACACGACCAGGTCGCATAAACTGGCCAGACTGCTACCACACATGGCTACTCCAGTCAGCAAGTGGATTGAAAGGTACATTGGAGGACTAGTGCCTCAGATTCAGGGGTTGGTTACTTCAGCAAATCCCACCACCATCCAACAAGCTGTTCGTTTAGCGCATCAGCTTACTGATCAGGCAGTGTTACAGGGGACTCTGCCTAAACGAACATCTGCTACCAAGGTGGGAGATCATAAGAGAAAGTGGGAAGGTAACAACTTCAAGGGTAACAACCAACAATCATATCAGCAAAACAGGAAGCAAGACTCAAACAAGTCTTATCATAATTCCAGCAGTGGTCAGCAATCATCATCATTGGGGGGTTATATTGGTAAGCACCCCAAGTGCAACAGATGTGGTTACCATCATGCAGGTAATCAATGTGAGAGAGCTAAGTGCCAGAGGTGTGGCAAGATTGGACATGCGGCTAAGGATTGTCGCGGGGAGCTGCAGAACAACCACCACAACCAGAACAATAACCAGAACAACGCTCAGAAGGGTTGTTTTGAGTGTGGCAAGATGGGGCATTTTAAGAAAGATTGCCCACAACTCAAGAAAAGTGGGGACAATAATGGCAATGGCAATGGAAATGGCAACGGTAATGGCAATGGCACCAACAACAACAATAACAATAACAACAACAACAACGGTGCTAGGGGCAGGGCATTTGTGATTGGAGGACGTCAAGCGCGGGAGGATCCCAACATTGTCACGGGTACGTTCCTCTTAAATAATCACTATGCCTCTATGTTATTTGACACTGGTGCCGACCGAAGTTTTGTATCTAGTTCACTTGCTAAGTTGCTAAATGTTAGTCCCACTACCTTAGATAATCCATACACTGTGGAATTAGCTGATGGTAAGTTGATAGTAGTGGAAAATATCTTTAAGGGATGTATCCTTGATTTGATGGGTCAAACATTAGAGATTGATCTTATGCCTATTGCCTTAGGCAGTTTTGATGTAGTTATTGGCATGGACTGGTTGTCCAAAAACCAGGCTGAAATCGTTTGCCATGAAAAGATGGTTCGCATACCTCTTCCGCAGGGAGAGACATTGTATGTACAAGGCGAGAAGAGCAGTACGCCACTGCGTCTCATATCTTGTATGAAAGCACACAAATGTCTGCGGAAAGGTCATACGGCAGTTATAGCACTTATAACTGAAAAGCCGGTAGCTGAGAAGAAGATTGAAGATATACCTGTAGTTTGTGAATTTTCGGAGGTATTTCCAGAAGACTTGCCGGGATTACCGCCTATCAGACAGGTGGAATTCCGAATCGACCTTACACCAGATGCAGCACCGATAGCTAGGGCGCCTTATCGACTTGCACCGTCAGAGATGCAAGAGTTATCCACACAATTGCAAGAGTTGTTGGATAAGGGTTTCATACGACCTAGTTTTTCACCGTGGGGAGCTCCAGTATTGTTTGTAAAGAAGAAGGACGGGACTTTCCGTATGTGTATCGATTACCGGGATTTGAACAAGGTTACTATCAAGAACCGGTATCCGTTACCCAGAATTGACGATCTGTTCGATCAGTTGCAAGGTTCGAGTTACTACTCGAAGATTGATCTCAGGTCTGGTTATCATCAACTAAGAGTCCAGGAGGAGGATATTCCGAAGACAGCATTCAGGACACGTTATGGCCATTATGAGTTCTTGGTCATGCCATTTGGGTTGACAAACGCTCCAGCTGTATTCATGGATCTCATGAATCGTGTTTGTAAACCTTATCTTGATAAGTTTGTCATTGTTTTCATTGATGACATTCTCATCTATTCACAGTCTGAGGAGGAACACGCTGAACATCTTCGATTACTGCTAGAGCTATTGAAACAAGAACAATTGTACGCTAAGTTCTCGAAATGTGATTTCTGGATGCGAGAAGTACAATTTCTGGGTCATATAGTTAACGAAAAGGGTATACATGTTGATCCAGCGAAGATTGAAGCGATTAAGAATTGGGAAGCACCAAAGACCCCTACCGAGGTACGACAATTCCTTGGTTTGGCGGGTTATTACCGACGATTCATTGAGGGTTTCTCAAAGATCGCTCAACCACTTACAGCTCTTACGCACAAGGGAACGAAGTATAACTGGACAGATAAACAGGAAACTGCGTTCCAGTTATTGAAACAGAAACTTTGCAGCGCACCGATTCTGTCCTTACCGGAAGGGACGGAAGACTTTGTGGTTTATTGTGATGCATCTGCACAAGGTTTGGGATGTGTGTTGATGCAACGTGATAAGGTGATTGCGTATGCTTCCAGACAACTACGAACACACGAAAAGAATTACACTACTCATGACTTGGAGTTAGGAGCAGTGGTTTTTGCTTTGAAAATTTGGAGGCATTACTTGTATGGAACTAAGTGTACTATTTACACTGATCATAAGATTTTGCAACATATCTTTGATCAGAAGGAGCTTAATATGAGGCAACGACGATGGGTTGAGTTGTTGAACGATTATGAGTGTGCGATTAAGTATCACCCGGGAAAGGCTAATGTGGTAGCTGATGCTTTAAGCAGAAAGGATACTTCAACAAAACGGGTTCGTGCACTTATGATGACAATACATACCGACTTACCTGACAAGGTACGCGGTGCTCAGATCTAGGCCTTGAGAAAGGAAAACTTGGTACAAGAATCTTTACGGGGAATGGAAAAACAGTTGGATGCGAATTTTGATGGAATTCGTTATTTCATTAATCGAATGTGGATACCTTTGTATGGAGGTTTAAGGGAACTCGTGATGGACGAAGCACACAAGTCTAGATATTCAGTCCATCCGGGATCAGACAAGATGTACCATGACTTGAAGGCACTGTATTGGTGGCCTCACATGAAAGCTGATATTGCTAAGTACGTTAGCAAATGTTTGACTTGTTCGAAAGTCAAAGTTGAATATCAGAAACCATCTGGTTTGCTACAACAACCAGAGATACCGATGTGGAAATGGGAACAGATTTCGATGGACTTCATTACTAAGTTACCCCGTACACCGAGTGGTTGTGATACGATATGGGTAATTGTCGATCGATTAACGAAATCTGCACACTTCTTAGCAATCAAGGAAACTGATAAGATGGAGAAACTGACTCGCATTTATATCAAGGAAGTGGTAGCACGACATGGCGTGCCAATCTCTATCATATCAGATCGGGATGCCCGGTTTACTTCCAACTTTTGGAAATCTCTTCATAAGTCATTGGGGACTCGCTTGGATATGGGTACTGCTTATCATCCACAGACCGATGGTCAAAGTGAACGAACGATTCAAACGCTCGAGGATATGTTACGAGCTTGTGTAATTGATTTTGGTGATAGCTGGGAGAATCATTTACCGTTGATGGAATTCTCTTACAACAATAGTTATCATACAAGCATTCAAGCAGCACCGTTTGAAGCTTTGTATGGTCGCAAATGTCGTTCACCAGTTTGCTGGGCTGAAATTGGTGACAGTCAGATAACAGGTCCTGAATTGGTGCACGAGACAACAGAGAAGATAGTTCAAATTCGGAACCGTATGGCAGCGGCTCGGGACCGACAGAAGAGTTATGTAGACAAACGTCGTAAACCGTTGGAATTTCAAGTAGGAGATCGAGTTCTTCTAAAGGTATCACCTTGGAAAGGTGTGATACGATTCGGCAAGCGCGGGAAGCTTAGTCCACGTTACGTAGGACCTTTTGAGATTCTGAAAAGGATTGGTCCGGTTGCGTATCAACTCAAACTACCGGATGAACTCAGTGGAGTTCATGATGTCTTTCATGTTTCAAACTTAAAGAAATGTCTTTCTGATGAGACATTGATTGTACCGTTGGAAGAAATGCAAGTAGATGAACAGTTACGATTCATTGAAGAACCGGCAGAAATCATGGATCGAGAGGTCAAACAACTGAAGCAAAGCAAGATTTCGATAGTCAAAGTTCGATGGAATTCACGACGTGGTCCTGAATTCACATGGGAACGGGAAGATCAAATGATGAAGAAATATCCTCATCTATTCAAAACAGCTACTGCTAACACTGAGAGCGCACGTTAAATTTCGGGACGAAATTTCCTTCAACAAGGGGATGACGTGATGCTTTCACACATCAACACTACAAATTTCAAACTGTAAGCACAAACATTTTATTTAGTCAATTGATTTTGTTACAAACATTTGTGCTACATTACATTCTATATATTTTATGTGCTACATTTCATATGTTACATGTTATGGTAGTACATACACGATTAGCTACATACATTTTGCTATGTGCGGGGTTGCATAGTACAAACGGTTATAGACACTCACTATGTGTGAGGTTACACAACACAGTATGATCAAACACAAACAGTCACAGTTAGGTGAACTAACTAGTGTACACGCAAACAGTCACACTGAACGATCACATTTGAGTTGTGATGTTGCAAGCATTAGACTTTGTGTGTGAGTACACACAAGCACACAGAATGATCAAATCACACTAACATGTACGATTTAAACTCGTAAGTAGTTTCCTAACTACTCCTAACACTTACTAATTTTCGGGACGAAAATTCCTTCAACAAGGGGATGATGTGACAATCCGACTTTTCGGACTAACTCTGTTAACTGAAGATGGTGATATTTCAGGCCCAACAGAACCAATGTAGGCCCAATAGAGCCAAAGAAGGCCCAGTAAGGCCCATTAAGGCCCAAGTAGGCCAAACAAGACAAAGTAGGCCCAATAAGCCCAAGAGTGGCCCAGTAAGCTCAAGATAGGTCCAGTGAACTTGATGGAGGCCCAATTGGATCAATCAAGCCCAATGATGTTTCAATTGGCCGATAAATGGCAAATTGGTATTCCGGATTAACTCCATTAATTTCTGAATTATCACAAAAATTGCATGATGATTAACTGCAATGGTTATGATAAAACAAAACAATTATGTAATCATTTAATTGTAAAGTTTTATCATGGAAATTTCTAATTTTGACTATTAAGGGTCAAAATTCGTGTTATATATCAATTGAACTTGAAATTGATATTAAATTCCTATAATTAATCGAGATTAGCATTCCTAACCGTTGTGATTATGATGAATATCAATGATCATCGGTTATTAGGTCCATAAATGGTCGAATTTAATCATTGGTAAGTTCAAAAGTTGTAACCGACACCATTAGAACCTAAAACCGTAGAATTCGAGTATAACACAACAAATTGGAGTTTCAGAAACCTTAGTCGATACTCTCTGAGTGCCTTGCATATCACAATTTCGTTGTAGCAGCTATTGATCGAAGAATTGAGTGTGAGCCGGCCGACTAAGCACCCAAAAGTAGAGATACTTCAATTAAGCATCAAAACAAGTAAGTCTTCACTTCTACATCTTCAGAAACCACCGAATAAGAATATCCCTAACCTAATTTCATCTATGTATTTCGAATTATAAGGGTTCGAGTTCTAGGGTTCATCCTTGAAACCGAATTGGGGGATCGGGTCAAGATGGATCTTAGAATCGAATTAAATAGCATGGTAAGTTTCAGAAAGTGCCGAATAAGCTAATCCCTATGAGTATTTCGTGTGTAAACATCGAATTGATTAAATTCTATAACTAGGGTTCATGCTTAAAAATGAATTGGGGATTTCGATACAAATGGATTATAGAATCCAATTAAGCGACACAGACAGGTTCGGAATTCATTTTAGATTAAAACCAGGTGTCAATTGTTTGAAATGATAACGAATTAGATAAGTTTGAATTTAAGGTTCTTAATGGTGAACGAGTGAGGGATTTTTGATTTAATTGAACCTGTTAATCGAATTAGCCACTATGGAGAGTTTCGAAATTTGTTTTTAAATGAAAACCCTAGGAATTAGGAATCTGTTGATCATCAATTTGGCTAATTTGATGCGGGACTTAGGGAACTCGAGTTCGAACATGTTCATACTCGATTTATTGAGTTGAAATGAATAATTGTTCAATTAAAAATCATCCTTAGTGTCGGTTGAATGCCAGGAACAGAAGCCCCAAGGTCTTGGGTTCGATCGGGCTTGAATTAGGGACCAATTGTGGGTGTGGGTTCGGTTAAAGTGCACCCAAGGGGACCGGTTGGGTTAGGCTTAAAACATTTAATTTGAGAAGGCTATTGCGAAACCCTAGCGGGCTGAACTGGTAAGACGTGTGTGCATGGTGTGAAGGGTCGCGGGTTCGAGCCTTAGGGCTGCCGGTTTTTAGTATTTTCAAAACCTTTTTGATTTTAGCTCATAACTTATTCGTTTGAACTCCGTTTTAAACCGTTCAAGTTGCGTTGTAATCGTAACGGGAATACGAACACATTGGGATGTTAAAATTCATATTTTAATCCGAAACCGAAATCGCGTATAATTACGATTATTTAAATAAAATCAAATATGATTTTATTTAAACGATTTCAAAGTCACGCGTATTTACGTATGCACATTTCTGACACTTTAACATACGTGTGTTGACACGTATGTGATTTCAAGCACAAAACGACATCTCGAATAAGACTAGGTTATTGTTTAAACACAGATTCTTCGTAGTAGGATTTCTTACATGAGCTTTTAGTGTGTGATCATTCTGCTAAAACCAAAGGTGCGTACACGACCCCTTTCTTATTTTAAACTGTTTTGGGGGAGAAAACATGTGCAACAAACTATTTTTAGATACATATCACTTGCATGAGTTAGCTGTTTACATTATGTGACAACATAGCAATTTGAAAGTCCTTACACACCTCGAACCGTTTAGTTTGCCGTAGCGTAAACATGGTAGTTGGAAATAGATCTATTAGGTTTGACAAACCTCACCTGGTAGATGGGATCTACGCAGTTGTTTGACTGACCAAACACAATTTTACTATTGTTGTGATAGACAATAGTGGCAAGGCGAAAACATGCTATAGCATGGCAATCCGTCAGCTTCGGTGTCGAACACTTATGTAAATAGTTTATATGACTAGCTATCATGACTGTGCATGTGTGATTATGTTATCTACAAAGTTGTTATTCAAACTGTTGTTTTGAACATTGTGAATACTTAATACCTGTGTTATGCACCAACCTTTGTGTTGACTTGATTTACATGTTTTCTCAGGACGCTAAGGCGCGCGTTAAAGCTGGCATGGACTAGGAGATAGAGTCTCATGCATTTTAAACATTTTGGATATTTGAATTTGAACATTTGAGTATTTTGTTTTGTAATGTTTACTTTACAACTGTTATTGGTTTTTAAACGCTTCCGCAACTTTTGAAAACTCTGATATTATGTTTTAAAGACCAAAGTATGTTTTGAAATTCATATAGAGGTCTTCACTATGTCTAATGATCTGAGATCCTGGTTTGTCACGTTCCCAAACGGTATGATTCCGTTAGTTGGAAATCGGGGGTGTGACACAAACAGATCCATGTGTAACACTTGCAAGCAAGCAGTTGATTTTGGATCTCCAATTGGAGGAAAAGATACCTTGTGTTGCTTCCCTTTCAAGCAAGCAGAACAATTTTCATCACATCTAAAATCCTTCACAGGAAGACCTCTAACCAAACCATGTTTCACCAATTGGTTCATGTTTTTAAGATTTACATGACCCAACCTTCTGTGCCACAGGTTAGATTCCTTGAGAGAGGCCTTAGAGAATAGGCATGGATGACCCTTAACAGAAATTTTATTTGACAAATCAAAAGCATAAACCTTTCCCACTCGGTTAGCTTTAAGAAGGGTATATTCATCCAAGACTTTGCCAATCAGAGGCAACACTTCAGAGGACAGTATTCTGCAGTCTTGCTTGGTGAAAAGGGAAATGTGGCCCTTATCACACATCTGACTGACACTCAGTAAGTTATACTTGAGATTCTCTACATGATTCACATTATCAAACCTTAACTCACTATTAGACACATATCATTTTCCTATGATGTAACCCTTAGCATCATTTCCAAACGAGACAAATCCCTTCTTTCCTGCAAAGTAGTCATTAAGAAGAGATCTGCTCCCAGTCATATGCATGGACCCTCCACTGTCAACATACCAGATGCTCTTTTGGCATGCTGAAGGACCCTGCATACATTAACACACTCAGTTAGACTTTTGGACCCAAACCATTTTGGTTTTGGGTCTGTTATCACATGAAGGAACAAGACTAACAGTGTCATTTGAAGCAACACTTGAATCAGGCTTTTCAGAAGATTTAACCTTGACTTTTGACCTTGGTTTCTTCTTCTGAAATAAAGCAACAGATGCATCTGCTAGGTTGGCTCTTCCTAGCAAATGTTGCACCATTAAAACCAGTTGATTCTAGTTGTGAGTCAAGGTTCTGATTTCCTCAGAGACATCAGTACCTGACTTTTGATTTCTGTGCTTCATCACCTTAGCTTCTTTGGGTGATGAAGAAGATTTCAAGTGCTTTTTCTTTGAATTTGATAAACCCTTTTGACCTTTCTTTGGGTTGTTTTGATACACTCCTTTGGATTTTGAAGCTTCCAAAGATTTTCCAGATTCTGAAACTACTGAAGACTCTTTTACAAATTTGGAACTGAATTCATTTTTTATTTTTGTTAATCTCTTGTTTTTATTCTTTGTTTTCTTGAATTCAGAACCTCTTCTGTACCAGCATTCTTCAGAAATATGATTGAACAGACCACAAACTTCACAAAGCTTTCTCTTTTGTTTCTCCTTGTGAGTATCTATAAGTACTGAAGACTTAGATACTGAATTTTTGTTCTTCAGTACTTTTGGTTCTTCAGTAGTTGTAGATTGTGTTACAACTACTGATGTCTTGACAACATCTGAAGATTTCTGCTTCAGTACTTATCTACCAAAGCATATCTCATCAGTAATTGTATCATTTTCAGCTTTTTCTACAACTTCTGATGAGACACTCTGGCTTATCATAAGCCTTGCATCATTCTCTCCAGTGCCATGCCCATCTGACTCAAGCAGCTTTAAATTTAATTCATTAGAAACTTTTTCATCTGGCTTAATCTCAATTAAAACAATATCCTCATTTGTTTCACCCTGGAGGATATTTGTACATCCAACAGAATAGGAATATGTTTCAATATTCATGGTTTCAGATTCAGATTTGTATGCACTTGACTCACATTCAGATGTATCTTCAGCATCAGACATTTCTGAAGATTTGGTGGATTGGTATACACTGTCCCCTTCAGACTCACATTCATAAATTTTTGGTGTATAATCAGCTGGGGGGCAGTGTGATTGTATCCAATACCAAACTTCACATTTGATGCTGTTTGTTTTTTTTGTTTAACAACATCTCAAACCCCTTACATGACTCAACCCATTTTTCACAATCTACTTGGGTTGCTGCAAGTGGTTTCAGATCATTATGTTTTACAAGCATGACTTCCACCCTAGCCTTTTCATCAGACAACTGAAACTTGAGCTTATAAATTTCAGACTCTTTTTCATTCAAAACTTTCTCAAATTCAGTTTTATTCTTAGCCACAGCCTTTTCTAACTCAAATTTCTCATTGAATAATTCAACATTTATTTCTCTGATGGAAGCAAATGCTGAAATACATGATTCTGAACACAACTTAGCTTTTGATTCAGATGATACCTGTGAAGTTGAAGAAGTTGAGCATGAGGTTTCATTTGAATCTATAGCCATCAAAGCAAGATTCCCGAATGGGTTGTCTCCACCATGTGGACCAGCTCCAGAAAACAGCTGTTCATTGAAATCAGATAAGTCACCAGGTAAATTGCTCCAATCAGCTACACCTGGGGTGAAGAAGCTTTGATGTAGTTGTTGAGGCTGTAGATTGGTTTGAGATTGGCTAGTTTCAGGAAGAGCAGGAGATTGTTGAGTTGTGAGCGCTTGATTTTGTGTGGGTTGTGGCATATAGAAGCAGGGGTATGGATAAGGCATGGGACTTTGTGGTACAAAATGAGCTGGATAGAATTGTTGTTGGCCAGATCCAGAAGATTGTTGCCCTTTGTTTTGTGTGTTGTTTCTAGGAAAGGTTACAAAGGGTGCAGAAGAGCTAGATCCAGCGAATTTGCACTCTTTTGCAAAATGTCCAAGTTTGTGACACTTGTGACATCTCAACTTCCCTTTGTCAAAACCAACCTTGGTTTTTCCAGTTAATCCGGGGAATTTTCTTCCAGTTCTTTTATAGAATTTTTGAGATCTGATGTTTATCATTGCCATCTGACTTAATATATCCATCTCCTCCAGATCATCATCTGGGATTCCCTTCAAATCATCCATCACAAAGCACCAATTGTCTCCATATGTACCTGCATTACCATCAACTCTGTAGGTCCGAAATCTGATCAAGATCTAAGCTTTTTGTTGCCAAACATCATCAATCACCTCTATTGTGTGCGGAATCCATAATAGAGTGAAATAAGAAGCAAGATGAAGCAAGAAGAATAAGAAAGATCAAAACTTTGAATATATTCAGTAAGTATTCGAAAATGTGACTCAATACGTCTAGAGAGCACACCTCGGGATTCGTGTGTTACACTGTACAAAAATACGTCTATTTATACTAGATACATCAGTATTCGAAGTTCAGGTTCGTGTACTCAAACCAGGTTCGTGTACACGAACCTGAGTACACTAAAATACTCTGAAGTCATCCAAAATCTGAGTGTTGACTCTTCCTTGTTGACTTTGTCAGTCTTCATCGATAATTGGGCTCTACAAACTCCCCCTAGACTGGCGAAGTCATCCAATCGGAAGAGTAACTTTGTGCGGTTCTGCTCCAGCGTATAACTTCAGCTTTATAGCAAATGCAACAGCTCTCGTGAAAGGCTTGGCAAGCTCATCATTGCCAAAGTATACTCGAATAGGAGAGTTGTGCAGCTTCATCATGTCATCCTTTCCATACTTCAGTATATCCATAGGATCAAGAATAATGTCCATGTCATCAACATCATCAATGTTCCTAAGGATAACTGCATCGAGATTTAGCTCATCAAAGTACCATGATAGAAACTTAGCCAAAGAGTTATCAGGAACTCTAGGCGAGACGGGCACTGCCTGCACTACGTGGGGAGGAGGGTACTTGTAGTACACCCAAGGCTTCCGCGTCTTAGGATCTATGATGCATGAAGAAACAAATCGTCGTCCTTTAGCTGTGCGCATCACAGGAAAGTTCTTCTCACACTGATCTTTAACAAACTTCGCGAACAGATCAGCCTGGGAGTCCTTAGACGGGTTAAAGAACATAGCCTTGTCCATACTTCTGATGTCGACCTTAGGCAGTGAACAAAAATCTCTTGGTCTTTTGTAGAACTCGACTTTTCTGCTCATCCGTTTCACCAAGTAGATATCTCTTGGTTTGTCGTACATCTAGCAGCATATATTTGATCTATCGTTGCGAACTGCAAAAAGGTTTCTGTCATCAGAAATGAATGTATGCTCTGGATGTTGATCTCCCATTTCTTTAAACCATGCTTCCTTATCTACAGGAGGAGCCGGCGTCCAGTCTTTCTTACGGTCAAACCAGCTATCTATCACTTCATTTAGCGAAGTGACCTCATTTCCCAATGCATCGATGTATTTGTGGGCATACAAATAATCAATATAGGGGTCTGAAGATACGTTGCCAAGGATGATGTTTTCTGGTTCTTCTTCTACAGATGCCCCTGCAGAAGATTTGGCTTGATCGTTCTTCGCATCACTCGGAGATCCAAAATCAAAAGTATCTGGAAGATCATCAAAAATGCTGTCAAGTCTGGCTCCAGTCTCGTCAGGCTGTACACAATCGCCAGAAAGGATGTCATCTGGAATGTCTCCAAATAGATCATCATATAGACCCGATGGCTTTCCAGAAGAAGAAGGATTTCCAGATGCTCCTCCTTGGTCTTTGTCATCTGAAGGACCTTTGTCTTTATCTTGATCATCTCCATCTTTATCAGGTTTGTCATCTTGGTCATCTTTATCGTCCTTTTCATCTTTGTTTTCCTGTTGACCCTGATCATCATCTCCATCATCAGCATCATCATCATCACTATCATCGCTGTCATCACTAACGTCCATGGCTTCATCTTCAGACTCAGACACCTCTTCACCCTTGAGTCGCTTGATTTCTCTTTGCATCTTGTGGTTCTCAAGGAGAAGGATCCTGATAGCCTTCTCGTGAGCCTTCAATTTTCCTTTACATTTGTTGAGATGAGAGCATATCTTTATCTTTCCCTCTCGTAAGTTCATGATCATCCTGTCTTTTCTCTCAGCATCTTTCTCCAGCTGATAGACTCGCTCCTGTAGTCCAATCAGATCAACAGGCACCTGTTGAGGCTCATAGGGGGAATCGGAGCGCAAAGGAGATTTTCCTTTTCCGCTTCCGGATTGTGGTGTAGGTGATTTGGGTTTGGTTTTGGTTTGAGGTTGAATGGTGATGGATGGACGTGAGGAGGGAACTCTGATGATGAGTTTGGTTTTTGAAGGTTTAGGTGTAGGTTTGGGTTGTTGTGGTTGAAGTGTTTGAGTGACAAGTGAGGGTGATGGCGGTTTTGTGACGTGAGGTGGTGATGGAGGTAATGAGATGTGAGGTGGTGATGGTGGCAAGGAAATGTGAGGTGGTGATGGTGGCAAGGAAATGTGAGGTGGTGATGGTGGTTTGGTCGCGTGAGGTGGTGATGGTGGTTTGGTCACATGAGGTGGTGATGGTGGTTTGGTCGCGTGAGGTGGTGATGGTGGTTTGGTCACATGAGGTGGTGATGGTGGTTTGGTGATGGGAGTAGGTTTAATGGGTGCCTGTGTCATGACAGCAGCAGCAGAGGAGAATGATAAGCTAGATAGAGCAGACTGAAGTCTTGGATCTCTGGCCTTTCGCGCCATCGTCTTTAGTCTTTTCTTCTTTGGCGGAGACTCAGGAGTAGGAACGTAGTCAACATCTTGAGCCTCTTCCTTTTCTTCTCGTGTGGGAGGTGGCTTTTCTTGGACAAAATCTTCACTTGATGATGAAGAGGAGACATCAGACACAACCTTTGAAGATTTGCTCACTTTGGCCTTAGAGCTCGCAGCCTGAGTGTCGTGCTCTTGTGCTACAATAGCCACTGGGGTTCCTGGCATATCCTCATCCACCCCATCTCCCACAAATCTCCCAAACTTGATCAAAGGTCTCTGACCAACGTACTGCTTCTTTCCCCTTTTGCTCATCTTCATGTAGCCGAAGATGTCGTCTCGCATCCTTTTAACCTCCAGCGAACCGAATGTACGTTGTAGGTTCGGATATCGTTTATCCAAGATGATCTGAATGAATCTTGGAAAGGCCAAGAATCTTTCCTTCCTCCTGCCTTTTATGTTCGCGTACATATCTTGAAAAATCATCCTTGAGAAGTTAAAGTCTTCTCCAAGTGCCAGAGCCACCATGCATGAACTCAGGGTCTGATTAAGTACATCATATCCGCCCTTACGACCAGACAAACATTGAGTCACCACATGTGCCAGATACCTCCAGTACGGGTGCAGCAATTTCTTCTCAAGTGGAGGGTAGGCTCCTTCATGTCCCATCTGGTAAACAGTTCTGTTTACCAGACCCTGATCTAGTTCCACAGGATCTGTATCCTTGTCTCCGAACTGCAGACACTCCCTGATAATCTGCTCTGTAATAACAATAGAGTGACCATGTATCTTTCCCACGATGCTCAGGTTTCCATCTGCATCAGTATTCTCCTCAACCGATCCCCAAAACTCTCGAATGAATGAAGTAGTGATCAAGGGATACTCCATAATAGCGTAGTTGACTGGTGAAAGAATCAGCCCATCTATCATGCTCTTGAACTCGGAGTGTTTGGCAGGTGGTTCCCTGAGAAATGCGATCATGTTGTGATCGTGCACGAACCTTAAGTCAGCCATCTGAAAAAGAAAATAATCAAGTGAGTTTAATCCATACTCGAAAATTTCAGAAATTTTTCGAAAATTTTTCTAAGTGTTGAAGAAAACTCCTTGTTGCAACTGATGTACACGAAGTTGAAAGAGTATACGAAATATGTTGAGTACACGAACAGACTTGAGTATGTGAAACTGGTTGAGTACACGAACTCTTTTGAGTATACGAAGTTGTTCGAGTATACGAACTCAACTGAGTATACGAAGTTGTTCGAGTATACGAAGTCTTGAAAATTTTCGTGTACTCAAAATACTTAGAAAAATTTACCATTTTGGCTCCTTAGAATTTGTAGATCGATTCAATATACTCAAAATTGTGAGGCTTGCAACATATTCAAGAATTGCCTTCCAATTTCAAGTATTTCTATTTTAAATTGACTAAACACCTATCAGTACACGAACTTGCGTACACGAAGATTGTTTTGGTCCATAACTTTCAAATTTGCGGTTAAAATTTGACAAAAATCTATACCTAAGGTCGCCTAATGATGATCTATAAGATGGCCGGAGTAGAATTTTGAAACTTGGTCTAGAACTCAAAATTGCCTCAGAGAGTACACGAAGTGCAGAAACGAGTATACGAAATTTTGGTACACGAAGTGACTGGTCTTCTGGTATTTATAGAGTCAACTTCGTGTACTCGATTTCGTGTACTCATTTTCGGATACTCGATTTCGAGTATGTTCCCTTTATTAAATTTAAACTTAATTTTCTTATCTCGAGTAAAAATTCTAACCTTTCTAAAATAAAATAAAATAAAAATAAAATAAAATAAAATAAAATAAAATAAAATAAAATAAAATAAAATACAATAAAATAAACTTTGAACAAGTTTTTCAGTTTAATCGGTTTAAATTTATGGGATCGAATCTGTTATCAAAAATTAACTATCCTATTTGAATTTCTTAAAGAATCACAATCTTTAAATAGTTATTCCCCACCAATTATTTCCACTCGTTATTTCATCTCTTAAAAATCAGTTATATAACCAAGTTTTTCAAAAATATCTTATGGGAAATTTGTAATCAATTAGATTGAAGGACCAGATTATTATGCAACCTATCATTCTTGTTAAATACTTTGTTTCAAGCTTTGATTGTGTTTCAACGAACTTAAAATCATTTTGACAGAGTTTTAAGATGAGAAAAGAAAAGAACAGATCCATTAGATTAGAATCAAGAACAAGAAAGGGTTCTATCATCTTGTGCTCATTGGCATCTTTTATTTACTGATCTGCAGACACATTGGCCTTAACGTCACACATTCAGATCCTTGCTTACGCAAAACATAGAATGCTTCAGTAGGTATTTCCCGCTCTTTGTTTGCACAAAACATAGAAAATACCCGAGTTTTTCAAACACAATTTAAAGTTTATAGAAACACAATCTCGTTTTGATTCAAGGATTTAATCAAAAATCAAATAGTTGTCACACATTTCTAGTTATCTAATGATCACAATTTCACACTTATTTATGTATATAAATGTAATTTTTAAGTTTGATCAAGTCTGATTATTTAAGTTTTGAAAAACTTGTTTCAACTTCTTAGCGTAGAATAGATACTCACGATTGTAATTCCTTTCGAAATCATATCAAGATAGTAAAATTTTGATCCTTAGAGATTATTTCACTTCCCAATTTGATCGATTTACTTTGCTTGTCCAATTAAAATCTTTTTGTATTTTCATAAATGTTGTAAAGTGTAAAGTTAAAAATCTTTTTGTAATTTTCCTTAAATAGCTAGAGACAAAATCTTTTCTTTTTCAGATTTCAAAACTTTACTCCCCCTAAACTTATAGATTCTCTTAGACTGACTCAAATAATGAAAAAAAAAATCTTTTTGTTGTTTTGTAAATTTTTGACTCAAATAATGAAAAATCTTTTTGTTGTTTTTGTAAATTTTCTCCCCCTAAATTTGTGACCAAGGTAGGACACAAATTTTAGTGTATTTACAAGATTGCTTTTAATCAAAGCTTATTAATTTGAGGGAGGCAAGCAAGTGATGGAAACGTGCTGTATCGAACGGTTTTGTGAAAAGGTCCGCGAGATTTTCATCAGTATGGACCTTCTCAAGATGAATCAGCTTTCGTTCGAAACAGTCACGAATGAAGTGAATCCGGATGTCAATATGTTTAGTTTTGGAATGTTGTACCGGATTCTTGACGATCTGTAGGGCTGCTTCGTTGTCACAATAAATAGGGGAGTCAAGAAAGTTCAAACCGTAGTCAAGGAGTTGTTGTTGCATCCAGATAACTTGAGAGCAGCAACTGGAAGCAGCAACATATTCGGCCTCTGCAGTGGATGTGGATACGGTTGTCTGCTTCTTGCATTGCCATGAAACAAGGCGATCTCCTAAATACTGACACCCACCGGTGGTTGACTTCCTATCCAGGTTACATCCACCAAAGTCACTGTCTGAGTATGCAAATAATTGAAACTCAGAGTTCTTTGGATACCAAAGACCGAGCTTAGGTTTCCCGACTAGGTACCGAAAGATTCTCTTGACAGCTATGAGGTGAGATGCCTTCGGATTTTCTTGATATCTGGCACACTGACATACTGAAAACATAATGTCTGGACGACTAGCAGTCAGATACATCAGAGAGCCAATCATCGAGCGATAGAGATGTTGATCAACGTCTTCACCATCTAAATCCGAAGTTAAGATAGGACGAGCAGCCATGGGAGTGGATGCTGGCTTAGATTCCATCATTTTGAACTTGTTCAAAATATCCGTGACGTATTTTCCTTGGTGAATCAGCACGCCCTTACAGTCCTGCTTTACCTGCAGACCTAGAAAGAAGGTCATTTCTCCCATCGCGCTCATTTCAACTTTCTTCTTCATCACCCCTTCAAATTCCTTGCACAGAGCTGAGCTGGTGGAGCCAAATATGATATCATCCACATAGATTTGAACGAGAATTAAGTCATCCTTATCTTTGCGAACAAATAGAGTTTGATCAATGGCTCCACGGGTATATCCATTTGCAAGCAGATAATCAGTGAGAGTTGCATACCACGCTCGCGGTGCCTGATGAAGACCATAAAGAGCCTTGTCTAACTTATAGACATAGTCTGGAAATTGGGAATCCTCAAAGCCTGGAGGCTGACATACATAAATTTCCTCCTTGACCTTCCCATACAGAAAGGTTGTCTTCACATCCATCTGATATACAGTGAAGTTCATATGTGAAGCATATGCTAAGAAGATTCGTATAGCTTCAAGTCTTGCAACCGGTGCAAACACTTCTTCATAATCTATTCCTTCCTGCTGATAAAATCCCTGAACAACCAGTCTGGCTTTATTTCGAATGATTACACCAGAATCATCTCTCTTGTTTCTGAAGACCCATCTGGTTCCTATAGTTAGTTTTCCTTTGGGCAGTGGAACCAGATTCCAAACTTTGAGCTTCTGAAACTGCATCAGCTCCTCTTGCATTGCCTCAACCCAGCTTGACTCCTTAAGAGCCATTTTGACGTTCTTGGGTTCTACCTGCGAAATAAAACAAGAATATAAACAAGAATTGATAGGACCTGATTGACTGCGGGTGATTGTCTCTTCTGGCATAGGATTCTGAACTGTGATTGATTTGCTTCTGGTGAGAACGCCTTCTGAGAGCGGTCCAATGATATTCTCCACCGGATGATTCTTGTTCACATTAAGAGTTGGCACATCATCGACTTCCAGATTGTCAAGCAGATTGCTGATGTTATTGATGTGGTCTTCACTGGAAGAAGAAACACGATCAACAGGAGTCGTTTCACTTGCCTCAGCTATCGGATCTACACAGTGTTCCTCAGGTATATTAGCTGAGAATAGTGGATTGTCAAAAACTTGTTGAGAAGACGATGAGGTTTGATTGTCTTCAGTTGACTGAGAAGTATTGGTTGCTGATGGTAGAACCTCATGAATAGGTGCTGGTTGAGCTGGAGGGGCGCGATTGTACAGACCAGGAGGGTCAACTGTTAAAAGATTTGGATCACAGGGAACGTAGTCAACCCTATAATCTATGTCATCATCTTTAGAAAAACCATCATTCTGCCCAGGTGTACCAGCATTCTCTGATGTAGTATTGAAAGGTCTGAATGTGGAATCATACTCAAATAGCCAATTTGGACCCGAGCCGGCATTTGTGGAGTTCATTTCTTGCCAGTCTATGTAATATGATTCCACAATCACTCTAGTCTTCTTGTTGTAGACTCTGTATGCTGCCTTTTCTGATGAATACCCCACAAAGTAGCATTCGTCTGCCTTGTCATCAAATTTGTGATTTGGTTCGGTGTGAAGAAGAGTACACGGACATCCGAACGACTTGAAATGGCCAACCTTGGGTTTTTGATTGAAGAGAATCTCATAGGGAGTCTTTTGATGACGTTTGTTCAGCAGAGCTCGATTTTGAACATAGCAAGCAGTGTTAACTGCTTCAGCCCAGAAGAAGATTGGTAGTTTTGATTCTGACAGCATAGTGCGAGCAGCTTCTATCAACGTTCTATTTCTTCTTTCAGCAACTCCATTTTGCTGAGGAGTTCTGGCTGCACTGTATTGCCTGGCAATTCCCTTTTCATCACAAAAGTCTATAAGAGCTTGATTTCTGAACTCAGTACCATTATCAGTTCTGATTACCTTAACTTTCAGATTTCTCTGATTTTCAATTAAGGTAATAAACTTCTTCAGAATCTCTGGAGTCTCATCCTTCTTAGCTAGAAAGAATACCCAAGTGAATCTGGAATAGTCATCAGTCACTACTAGACAGTATGATTTCTTCCCGATGCTCATAACATTGACTGGTCCGAAGAGATCCATGTGAAGAAGCTGTAGAACTGAGGAGATGGAATTGAACAATTTGGGCTTATGAGGTCTTTTGTGTTGCTTTCCCTTGGCACAAGCAATACATTTCTCAATAGATGAAAAGTCTTTAGAGGGCAAGCCAATAACATGATCTCCTTTGGCCAATCTATTGAGATTCTTCAAGTTTACATGACCTAGCCTTCGGTGCCACAGCAAACAATCATGTTCCGATGCTTTTGAGAACAAGCAAGTGTTCTCAGTGAAGGAATTTGAGTTCATATTTATGATGTATGCATTGTTTATCCTCGGAGTTCTCATCAAAATCCACTTCTCCGGAACCACAAACCCAGGTTTGAGAATAAGACACTCCTTATTTGTGAAGTGTGTAGAAAAACTCTTGTCACAGATTTGAGAGACACTCAGAAGACTGTGATTGAGCTCTTCAACATAGTATACATCTTCAAAACTTAGAGTTCCATTTGTTACTGTGCCTTTAATACTTATCCTTCCTCCTTTATCTCCAGCAAATGATATGTATCCTCCATTGAATGGTGTGACTTCATGCAACTGGGAGAAATCACCAGTCATGTGCCGGGAGCAGCCGCTATCTACGTACCAAACATTTTTAAGATTGTTTGGCTGTCCCTGCAATTCACATATAATTAATGAGAAACAGGTACCCAAATCATAACAGATTTAGGCACTTCGATAAAGGAAGAAAGTCTGTCTTTGGGTCTGAATTTTGGTCTGTTTTTGGGCTTTTCTATGTTGTACTTGACCTTTTCTGTCATGTTTCCACTGCACTGATTAGTTTGTTTTAACCCATTTATGAAAGTTCTTTGGTTTTGTTTATAAGACTTAGATGATTTGTTAGATTTCATAGATCTCTTTGCAGTGGAAGGAATTTTAGTTTCCTTCTGAAAGGTCATCTTAGGCTTGGAGGATTGTACAATTCTTACTTGATTAAGTACTGGTTTAGCCTTAGGGATGACCTTCTGATTCTTCCCATAGAAGAATTCAGTAGGTCGATGTAGACAATGTCTAGCAATGTGGCCTGGTTTCCCACATGCATAACAACAGACCTTTTGGTGAAATTCAATTGGATCAAAGGGCTTTACATCACAGTTACTCTGGTTAGAGGATGTTGAGGGAATGTAAGGTTTACTGTTAGGATTTAACAGTGAACTTTCCTCTTTGGTAACTGTGGAATGAGCCGGTGCAGTCTGTGTTGGTAAAGGAGAGAAAGTTGATTTTATAGCAAATGTTTTCTGAAAGTGTTTAGGCATATCACTAATATTAATGTTAATTTCATCAAATTTTCTAACAAAATTAGTTTTTGAAACAAAAGATGATTTGCTAGAAGATGATGAACAATCTGTGCTCCTCCCTGCACTTCTTTCTACCTTCTCCTCCTTTAAACCTGCAACACTTAGGTTTTCTGCACAAATCTCAGAATCATTAGTTATAACAGGGTCAGCCGTAAGCATGACTGGTTCTGTGGGAAAGTCACAAATACGACTAGAATCCAGTTCCAAGTCATCAACAGATGTGTTGATTCTTGGCATGCTTGAATAGTTATGATTGAAAGGTGGTTCACATTCATTATACCCAATTCCACTACCCTTCTTGAATCTGATGGATGTCATGTTTTCCAAAATTTTGCTTGAATAATCAAATCTTTCACACTTAATTGAAGATTTAGCAAGCTGAGATTTGACATCGTCCAACTCTAGAGTGAGCTCGTCATTTTTTCGTCGAGCATCTCTATAGTTGGACTCTTTGTCACTTAAGAGTTCTTTTAACCTCACCACATCCCGACTCTCAGCCTCAAGCTTTCTTTTAAAAATTCCTTCATTTTTAATAAATTCTGAATTAAAGTATTTTAGCTTATTTACCTCTTTGATTAATGATTCATTGTGAGATCTATACTTAAATACTTTGTCTATGCAAGATGTAGAGCAAAGATTTTCAGTTACCTCAGTGTGTTTTTCATCCACCTCAGCCATGAAGGCATGACTCAGAGTTAGTTCCAACTCCTGCACTTGATCACTCCAGTCATAGGAATCAGTTTCCTGAGTCACCAATGCTTTTGACGAGCTAGCGTTTCCTCCAGCAGTAGCATTTCCCGTTTTCTCCTCTGGTTTCTTCTCTCCTCCTTCCTTAGCCACCTTTGGCTGATTGCATTCTCTGGCAAAGTGACCCAGTTGGTCACAGTTGTAGCATCGCAGTTTTGACTTGTCAAAGCCGAGTTTCTTTCCTGGAGCATTTCCAAAGCTGTTTCTTCCATACTTCTTGATAAACTTTTTCGCTCTGAACACTGCCATTGCCATTTGCCATGAGATATCCATTTCTTCAACATCTGCTGGGTTGATCTGCTCTAGATTGTCTTGAGTGAGATTTGAGGGTGCCAGTTCTCCCGCTATGAAAGCATTATAGCTGTTCATGAATCCCTTGAATAGCAGCAGGTTTTCTTCACTCTCAGGGTTGACTTTAGGTGCCGACATACTTTGTCCTGATAACAAGAAAGCAGTTTCAAAAGGAACTCCATGAGATGCAGATGTCTGATAATGTTGCATTCCTGATGTTTGAAGATTGATTGCCGATAGAAGAGCAGAGTTTTCAGAGGTGGGTGCAATGCCCATTGAGCTGGCATGATTCAGTGCTCTCTGTTTATCATCCATATCATAGGAGTTGATGATTGAGATTAGCTCGCTTAAGGAAGTCTTGTACATATCCTTGGTCCTTTTGATTGTTGTGCAGTTGGAGTTCCAAGTATAAGGAAGCGAATTTAGCAGCTTCTTGTTAACCTCTCCTTTAGTCATCTCAATTCCAGAGCTAGTCATCTCAGTCATCAGATGAGTGAACCTATTCAGTTGTGCTTCAAGAGTCTCTCCTTTGATATGATTAAACATATAGAATCTTTGTCTGAGCATATCCTTTCGGCTTTCTCTCATGTCTTCATTTCCTTCGAATCTTTCAACCAGAGCATTCCATAGCTCTTTTGCTGTTTTGTGCTCCTTAAATCCGTGAGCAACGTCGGTAGATAGGGCCATAGTAATAGAAGCATACGCCTTCTCATCCTTTTCCATGAGCAATATGTCATTGTCGGTATACAACTCAGGGTCCTTTGGAACAAGAGGACCATTGATTTCGCTTTGGTAAGAAGGAACATAAGGTCCGTCCTCAATTGATCTCCAAAGTTTTGGATCGGTATACTTGATGAATGACTGGAATCTGAATTTCCAATCTTGAAAGTTATCTCCTGACACAAGCCTAGGTGGCTTTGTTCCGGTGCCAATTTCATTGTCCAGATTGAGCAAGTTGGACAAGTTAGTCAAATTCTTTGAGGCCATGATGATCTGATATTTTTCTATCTTCAGTACATGTATTCTACTGTTACCACTCCATAAAGTTGCTCCAAGTCTTCTAAGTATGCGAAGTTCCTCTGAGTACACGAAGCTCCAGTATGCGAAGTGAGGTCAGTACACGAAGTCAGATAAGTACACGAACTAGAACGAGTATACGAACTTGTTGGAGTACACGATCTTGACCCAGTAAACGAAGATTCTTGAGTACACGAACTTGCCCAAGTATACGAAATCTTTCTTCTACTCGAAAAGTATTTATACTTCGAGTACTCTGACTATACTCGAAATAGCACTACTCGAAAATTTTAGAACTTGAACAATACTTAAGAAAAATTTTATAAAAAATTTTTCTTAAGAGTTAGAGTTCCAAATTTTTACAGCTGCTAGATGGAGTATAGAGGAGTAATAAAGTATAAAACTTGCTTCGAAAAGGCACTACCTTGATGATGAAAAGAGCACTCAAGCTCTGATACCACTTATAGGTCCGAAATCTGATCCAGATCTAAGCTTTTTGTTGCCAAACATCATCAATCACCTCTATTGTGTGCGGAATCCATAATAGAGTGAAATAAGAAGCAAGATGAAGCAAGAAGAACAAGAAAGATCAAAACTTTGAATATATTCAGTAAGTATTCGAAAATGTGCCTCAATACGTCTAGAGAGCACACCTCGGGATTCGTGTGTTACACTGTACAAAAATACGTCTATTTATACTAGATACATCAGTATTCGAAGTTCAGGTTCGTGTACTCGAACCAGGTTCGTGTACACGAACCTGAGTACACGAAAATACTCTGAAGTCATCCAAAATCTGAGTGTTGACTCTTCCTTGTTGACTTTGTCAGTCTTCATCGATAATTGGGCTCTACAAACTCCCACAAAAGCATGTTCATCACTATTAGTAGAGAAATCAATATGTTCATCATAAGAACACTCAGACGCAGCATACTCTGACTCTTGACCTATCAAGGCAGTATTGCCAGGAATGAAGTCATCAGTTAGCTTGCCAGATGAAGACAACTTTCTCTTCTGTTCTACCTCTCTATCAAAAGTTAAACGTTTCCCGTGGAGTTGGGTGAGAGAAATATTCTCTAGATTTGCATTAGAGCGTAAAAAAGTAGTATAAGTGTTCCATCTCTCAGGCAATGACATGAGAAATCTGTTGTTCATCTGACTATTGGTATACTCCTGCTTAACCATTTTTAATTCATAAATCAGGCAGGAGAACCGCTCAAACTGCTGAGTCAGTGACTCACCCTTTCTATGAGAGAATGTCTCATACTGTTGAGCGAGGATTTCTCTAGTATTTGCTAAGACCTCATCGGTTCCATCGAATTGCTCCTTCAGTGCAACCCAGAGATCATGAGCAGTATCATGATGCATCAAGCCTGAGTAAATTTCATTAGGCAAGGCCATAGCCAGAATACCATGAGCTTTTGCATCAATCTCAAACAATTTTATATCCTCATCCGAATACATATCGGATGGTTTCGGAATCATCGTTTTAGTTTCAGGATCACTAATCATGGGTTTATATGGACCATGCACCACAGATTTCCAACATCCTGCACTATTAATTGACAGGTGATGTAGCATTCTACGTTGCCAAATGTTGTAATCACTCCGAACCAGCATCGGAGGCTTGGTTGCGGAGCCTGTGTTGTGCGGGTCCTTGTTTGGAGTCGTCATAATCTCAGATTCAATCAATTTCAACTAAATTCAAATGAATTAGACACAAACTCAACAAATTGATTCAAACAAATCGATGTTGAAAAACAAATCAACAGAAGTTATCAGAAAACTTCAAACTATAACAAGTTTTTACTAATCAGCTAATTCGATCTAACAGAGAACTGAAATGAGCAGTTTCAGAGATCAATTGTTTAATCGATCAGTGATTAACCTGCTCTGATACCATTTGTAGGATCATATGTTCTCAGTTTGATCAGTATTAGGTTATAGCAGCGGAATTCTGAGATGAATTAGCTTAAGAACTGGCAAGAACACTTGAATATCAATGAAACAATAAAGAACAGTTATAGAGAGAGAAGTTTCTGCAAAAGGAATAATTTCATTCAATTCACTAACTTCGGCACCGATTACACAATGTCAACTGTCCTTTTATAGGAACAGTGACGTCTGATGATGTCACTTGACAGTGACATCAAACAGACTTGTTACAACAACTGATCATAAAGAAACTACTGAAGATGTCTACAAAGTCTGAAGACATCTTCTTACAAAGACTGACTAAACACAACTACTGAATGTAAACTACTGAAGAGTAAAAACATCAAAACATCTGAAGACTAACACTTCAGCTGTTGTGATCAACTTCAGATCTTGTATCTTCAAATCTTGTATAACATGAGCTGGTCTTCAGCTGTTGTGTTCTTCTTCAGTTGTTGTGTGCCTGTGAGACTTAAAGGTTTTTCTGATCAGGCTCATTGGTTCTTTTGGTCCAACATTAAGGTTTACTAGGGTTTTGTAATTATTAGAGTAAGGTTTATTAGTTATTAGTTTAATATTAGTTTGATTAGTTTAAGGTTTATTAGGGTTTAGTAATTATTAGTTTTAGGTTTGATTTTTTTAAGTTTTTTATTATGGTTTTATTAATTTAACTTTAAGGTTCAAAACTTAGAAAAAACGGTTCAATACGGTCAATCAGAATAACGGATAAAAAAACCGGTTCGGTTCCATACGTTAGGGATTTTAGGTTAAAAAAACCGGTTAATAACCGAACCGGTTTTTAGGAAAAACCGGTAAACCTTATATACCGGTTAACCGGTTCGGTTAATTTAAAAACCGGTTTGGACCGGTTAACCGATTTGCGCACCACTTGGCACGCCTCGCCCCGCCCCAGCCTATCCCGTTAGACAGTACGCGCGAAATGGGAAAAATATCTAGGAATCCCTGGACCCACACTCTATGCCCCAGGCCAAACGCCCACGCGGGGCGATGCGCCTGGCGTGTGGCGGTTTGGTGGATCTGATTAAAACACCAGATTTCATGCAAAGAAATTCATTTTCTTCCTCTCGAACTTGCTAGCTTCCACAGGCGAAAATTATGATCATCCAGCATCTAAATTCCATTTTTAAGCCACCAAAACTCAAGGATTGTGCTAGGGAACTTGTTTACAACATCTGATCATCATCTGACAACCAGAAATACGTCTGATTAGGTAATGGTTCGTTTTAACCTACTAGTTTGATAATGGTTGATTAGATCTTGTTTTTAAACGTAATGGTATAGTTAGGATTGTTGATTATTGCTTAGATGATGGCTAGGAATGATTATAAACAAAGAACTTGATGTGTTAACAGGTAAATCCTTATTTTGATCCGTTGTAATGCCCGGTTTTCATGAAATCATAACAATAGTTATAATGGTTTAAACCATTTGATTGTGACAATGTATGTGGTTAGTTTGGTTAATCTTTGAAATGCAAGGTTAAATCCAAGTGTTTCAAACTAATCACAATCATTAACATTCATTGGAATGATTATATGATGTTTATGATAAAAGTCATATTAGTATGTTAACCATGGTTATTAAACCTATTCCAATGTCACATTATGATATTTCATGATATCTGGGCAATCAATAACAAGGATTGGTCGTTCCTAAGCCATAAATTCATCTAGAAATTGTTTCAGCACCATAATCAACAACATTACCTGTTTGGTTAATCTGAGATTAGTCTAATTAATCAAATGTGTCATCAACCTTGTATTAGGAATCTGAATCAGTATAGGTTCTTACATTGTCCTACATTGTATGATATAACATTAATTAAATAATTAAAAACCTAATATCGGTTTGATGACTTTCAAGGCAATGTCCTTGACATTGGACGTTCAGAAAGATCTAATCAGTAAGTTAAAACATAAATAACTCATTAAACAAAAACTAATGCAGAACTTAGCTACCATTATCATTGTGCGTGTGATTTCACTACTCTTCTGACTTTAGGTGAGTTTCGTACAACCCCTTTTCTTTTTAATGTTTTATAAACACCGGGGTACTACTGTGGAACTTTCTTGATCAAATGATATGTGTCTGTCACACCCGAGCCGGCGGGTTGGATCGACTTCCACGTGCGGCGGAAGGTTCCCGGGGCGCGATATCGGGAGTGATAATCGGAATGATCAGATTGTTTACATTGCACATGATATATATAAATAAGAAACTGCTAAATGAAAATAGAATTACAAAGTTAAATTACATCAGTTTAGTTTATAATTTAACAATGTAAATCTACTATCACATCATCATTCTTCTATCTTGTATCTGCAAAAGATATACAAAATAAATCTGTAAAATGATGCTTCAAAATATGTAGGTCCAAAAAGCTAGGTCCTCTAACTGGTATCCTAGTCCAAAAGTAATACCCTCTTAGTTCACATGTTCGTCACCTGAGAAGTCATGCAAAAAGATCAAGTCAACACATGGTTGGTGAGTTCATATAGTTTTATAAAAAAAAATTTTAATAACCTTTGAATGACAACCTTAACCTCACCATTAACCACCTATACCATCCAGTTTAGTATGCTTATATATAGGGCATATGTAAGGTCGAACTTACCGCCCGCCCAGCCATCGTCCCACCACATACCAAACCACATGATATAATGTTTCTAGTGATAATTAAGCATTTCATCCCACTTCTTTGATTCCATAACCGTTGATTCTTAGCATTAGACTACCCTGAAATGTTTACCTTGATCCCCTCGAAATGACAACCTTAACCTCATTAACGACCACCTAGGATATCCAATCAAGTATGTTTATATATAGGGCATATGTAGGGGACAAGCCCCAGCCACCGTCCCATCACATACCGGACTGCTTAGCATATTGTTGTTAATAATAATCAAGCATTTCACTCCCTTCACCTTCAATTTAGATTTTTGATTTCCACAAATAGATTTACCTCTGATCTCTTGAGTTCACCATGTATTCGTGATTACCCCAAAGCACTTGTAGAAATATAATAAATGTTCAATTAAATTAATAATTAAGTATTTAAATACAACTAAGACTTGATGATTGGGCCTTATTTGACTCAACCAATTAGACTTAGTTATTGGTGGTTATCCAAGTTGTACCCTCTCACACGTGGCCCATATCAGGCATGACCCACAAAGAGTCTACCTGTATGCGTCGGGACTTTCATGATGCCCATATCAGCTTGACCCATTGGCCTACTGTACATGCCGGGACTTTAAGGTTATCCTTTGATTCTTGATCGTCTTTGATTCTCTTGATTTCGTTTGATAGTTTAAGTTATGCCCATATAGCTTGACTATAAGAGTCTACTATTGTGACGGGACTTTCCGTGTGTTACACGTGGTCTTGATTTACATACAACTGACATCCACCTTAACTTAGGCAATTAATGATTTCATTAGATCTTATGATTTCATTATTTCAATGATTCACACACGGTTATGACTCCCTTGATTATCTTGGTTCTAATCTTTTGAATTCCATGATTTCACCATGATTATAGGTTCTTGAGTAGGATCCTTATTTTACTGATCACACACTGGATTAGATTCCATTGCATTTGATCTTTGGCTTTAGTTCTTTTGATTTCACTTTTCATTTTGATTCTTGAATTTTGAACTCGATGGACTAAGGGTTTGTTTAGAGTTTAATATTAAGGTATTACTCATAAGGGTAATTAATTAACTTGGTAGATAATTCTGCATAGCATTTACCTAGACAGGAGTCTAGGAGTATAAACAAACATATGTAAAGCATATAATAAGTATAAACATTTACATAAAAAAATTTAAATAAAAAGGTTTACGCATGCTTCTCAGCCCCGCGTTTGAAAACAAAATGTTTAAAAAAAGAGGCAATGAACTCACCGGTGTTGCTTTGTATTGAATTACCACAAAATAAGCGCTCGTTGTTGTAGACTATGTTTCTTCAGTTCCTGAGTTGTTTTAAAAGAATTCGAATACGATAAGTACTTATAATAGTCGTCGTATCTAGGGTTTGGTCTTGGTGTGCAACTAAGTGTCCTACATACTAATGTGATTCTAAGATTTCATCTAACTAGTCTAATCGTATTACCCATAACTAACCCAAATCCTTTAACTCATTATAACAAGTTCTTAATTTAAATCGTTTCTAATTTAACTTACTTTAAGTTAAACATTTTTAAGTTATTTCCTTTTAGGTTAATTATTTAGAAAACTTCATTTAATGTAATTTAATAAAGTTTATAATTTAATTCCTTTTATTAAAAACATACTTAACTTCAAAAGAGTTATACTTCAATATGATGGGCTTGTGTTAATCCAATTGGATTAACCGTAGGCCCGTTACTAGTCATCGATTATCCACGATTTCCTTGCTCGTTTCCTTACATACCCCTTCGAGGTGGTTTGTATAAAACACCTAGTGTGGTTAAGTACACTCATGAGTTGGCTAAGCGTTGAGTGTTCATGATCACATCGACACTCATAACCTTTGGCCAATGTTTTGGCCCTTAATAAATTTTCAAGTGTTTTGAATTCAAATGAGGTTATCACCCCATAGGTAGTTGTTAGTGTGATTTAAGGAAACCATTTTCTATTAGTAACCCTACTTCCTTGTTTTTCTTATAATAACTCATATTTAAAAACTCAAACCATGCATGCATCTTGTCACCCAACCCATGCACACACACCCCTACATCCCATGCATGCCACGCACTCCCCATCCCATATTTGCGATCACCTAGCCCCACTCCGAGCATTCGACCAAATGATGAGGGAACCGACGACTAAACCAGCCCATCCGAATGATGGGTGGCCGTATGAGGCTTGGGCTGTTTAGATCTTCGCCAAATTAGGTAGTAGCGCCGACCGAATATCATCGGCCGATCGAATGGTGGGTCTCGACCGAATCAACTTGGTCTGCGAATGGAGGGTGGGCCGGCAGAACAATCTGGGCCGACAAAATGGATAGGCCCACCGAATGATGATCCCTTCGGCAATTGGTCTTTCGGCGAATGAAATGCTGAGTCGGCTAAGGCTATTCGGTCGAAGATGTTAGATGGGTGCCATTCGGTGAACTGGTGAGTTGACCATTCGGCCACTCAACACCCAGTAACACAGCCAGGTTTCTTCAAACTAAGGACTACCCAAAGGTGTACCATGAGTTCCCAACTCCCTCTAAGTGTGTATTATGATGATCCTCTAAGGGTTTGAAGTGTGTTGGTCGGTTTCAAGAAGGGTTTGAAATAGGGTTTTCCAAACCCTCAAATCGCAACTTGAACATGATTTTTACCTCGATTTTGCTAGATAAGAGCTTAGATCGGTTGTACTTCTATGATATACAAGTGATGGTGGTTGAAATCCTAGAGAGAGAAAGTGGAGAGAGAGAGAACGAAAATGGGGTTTTGAATCTTGTTGGTGGCGATGAAAGATGGCATTAATTGCCATCATAAATGAAGATGAAACACCCGGTTATGTCCGGGTTCGTTTGGTTCCTCTCGGTTTCGCGTAAATCTTTGGTTTTTTGTTATTTTCGTAACGAAACGACTTGGTTTCTAAGGTAAGATTTATAAAATAAACTTTAGGTGGTTATTCCCAGAAAATTAACTAATTATCATTTGTTTATTTTAAATTTCCAGAAAAATTTAACATACTGTTTAAAATCGAATCGTACGGTCGTCGCGCATATTCGTTCGAATCGTCACCCATACGAACACGACGATAACTATACTTTTCAATATGTTTTTCTAATTATTGGATATCATTCAGAACGTTAAACTTTCAGACATATTCGTACAGATCCTCACCTATACGAATAATCCGTCGATTTAGCATTCACGTAACGACATCCGTGTTGTTTTGTTCTGTAAAGCCTCACATACGTTTATGCGTAATAAAATCCAAACACATAATCACATGATGGTTCTGTAATGCTAGATAATTTTCTGGCTGATAAACCACAGTTCTGAGGTTTGTTTCTCTGAAATGATTCTGAATTCGCTCTTTGATAACAGAAAATGATAATGATATATGATATGAACATGACATACAATGAAACACGTATAGTTTGTACCTGATTACTGTTCAAGTTACTGTTGAGATCACTATTCTGGTGACGTTTCCGGCACTGATGTTACAGTCTCCCCTTGTAAGAGAAATTTCGTCCCGAAATTTAAGAATCGTTATCAGGTACGTCTTCCTCTGTAAACAGTTGGGGATAGTTGGACTTCATATGATCTTCGCGTTCACAAGTAAATTCAGGTCCGCGCTTTGAGTTCCAACGAACCTTTACAATCGGAATACGGCTTCGCCTCAGTTGCTTAACTTTGCGATCCATAATCTCCAAAGGCTCCTCGATAAAATGTAACTGTTCATCAACTCGAATTTCTTCGATTGGAATGACAAGTGACTCGTCAGAAAGGCATTTCTTTAAGTTTGAGACGTGAAACACGTCATGCACACCACTGAGTTTGTCTGGTAATCTCAGACTATACGCCACAGGACCAATACGTTCAATGATTTCGAACGGTCCAACGTATCGCGGTGCTAACTTGCCTTTCTTTCCAAAGCGTACTACACCTTTCCATGGGGATACCTTCAACATGACACGGTCTCCCACTTGAAATTCCAACGGCTTGCGCCGTTTGTCGGCGTAGCTCTTTTGTCTGCTTCTTGTAGCTTGTAATCTTCGTTGAATATGGGCAATCTTGTCAGTAGTCTCCTGAATAAACTCTATCCCAGTTATCCGGTTATCTGCAACTTCGGTCCAACAGATCGGTGATCGACATTTTCGACCATACAAAGCCTCGAATGGTGTGCATCCGATGCTACTATGGTAACTGTTGTTGTAGGAGAATCGATCAGTGGCAAATGAGAATCCCAATTTCCACCGAAATCCAACACACAGGTTCTTAACATGTCCTCCAGGGTCTGAATCGTACGTTCTCTTTGACCGTCCGTTTGGGGATGGTAGCGGTATTCATATTTAAGTGCGTCCCTAGAGATTTCTGTAATGATTGCCAGAACCTTGATGTGAATCTGCTGTCTCTATCAGAAATAATGGACAATGGCACACCGTGGCGTACCACTATCTCATTGATGTACAATCTCGCCAGTTTATCCATTGTGAAGGTCTCACGCATTGGCAAGAAGTGAGCAGATTTTGTCAAACGATCAATTATCACCCAAATCGTATCATGAGCACTGGAAGTGCGGGGTAGCTTGGTAATGAAGTCCATTGCTATTTTTCCCACTTCTAGAGCGGAATCTCAGGCTGTTCCAGTAAACCAGACGGCTTCTGGTGTTCCGCCTTTCCCTTCGCAAATGTAAGACATCGACCGGCGTACTTGGCTATGTCTTTCTTCATCCCCGGCCACCAATAAAATCCACGTAAGTCTTGGTACATTTTATCAGCGCCAGGATGCACCGAGTATTTAGTCTTGTGTGCTTCATCGAAGATAAGTCTTCTCAATTCGTCTACCGCCGGAATCCATATACGATCCTGGTAGTAGATCACTCCATCAGGCTTAGTAGATCCTCGATCAATTGATTCTTGTTTTTCCTGAATAATCTTGTCTCGTATACTTGTCTGCACCGTCATTCCCATTGTTCTGACGCGCAAGGGTTTGACTCGTTTCTTCCTGCTTAAGGCATCAGCTACAACGTTCGCCTTACCCGGATGGTACTTGATCACACAATCGTAATCATTAAGGAGTTCAACCCAACGTCGATGTCGCATGTTGAGCTCCTTCTGATCAAATATATGTTGCAGACTCTTGTGATCAGTAAATATGGTACACTTGGTGCCATATAAGTAATGTCTCCAAATCTTCAATGCGAAGATTACAGCTCCCAGTTCAAGATCATGAGTAGTGTAGTTCTTCTCATGAATCTTTAGCTGTCTTGATGCATAAGCGATAACTTTGTCCCGTTGCATCAATACACAACCAAGTCCCAGATGGGAGGCATCACCATAAACAACAAAGTCATCACATCCTTCTGGGAGAGATAGGATTGGAGCATCATATAACTTCCGCTTCAATGTCTGAAAGGCATCTTCTTGTTTCTGCTACCAGACAAACGGTTCACTTTTCTGAGTTAGCTTAGTGAAAGGCAAGGCTATCTTAGAAAAGTTTGAGATAAACCTTCTATAATAACCTGCCAATCCCGGAAAAGACTGTATCTCCGTAGGTGTCTTCGGAGTACCCCAGTTCTTTATCGCCTCAATCTTGGCAGGATCTACGTGTATCCCCTCGCTGTTGACTACATGACCCAGAAATTGAACTTCTCTTAGCCAAAACTCACACTTAGAGAATTTGGCATAGAGTTTCTCCTCTTTCAACAGCTCCAAGATATTTCTGAGATGTTGCTCGTGTTCAGCTTTGCTATTCGAATAAATCAGTATGTCATCAATGAAGAAAATGACAAAGTGATCTAGATACGGCTTGCACACTCGGTTCATGAGATCCATGAAAACCGCTGGTGCATTCGTCAATCCGAAAGGCATCACCATGAACTCGTAATGCCTGTATCTGGTTCGGAATGCTGTCTTCGGTTTGTCTTCGTCTTGAACTCTGAGTTGATGATATCCGGACAGTAGAGCAATCTTCTAGAAATACCGTGCTCCTTGTAGCTGATCAAACAAATCATCAATCCTCGACAATGGATACCGATTCTTAATAGTCAGCTTGTTCAACTCTCGGTAGTTGATGCACATCCGAAACGATCCATCTTTCTTCTTCAAGAACAAAACCGTAGCTCCCCATGGTGAGTAGCTCGGTCTGATGAATCCTTTGTCAAGTAGTTCCTGTAACTGGTTTGACAATTCCTACATCTCTGAAGGTGCTAACCTGTAAGGAGATTTAGCAACAGGAGTTGCTCCAGGAACTAAGTCAATACAGAACTCTACCGGCCGCGCCGGTGGCAACCCCGGTAGGTCTTCAGGAAATACTTCTGGATACTCTTTCACTACTGGTACGTCATGAATCTTTTTCTTGTCCTTCTCCTTTTCCACCACATGAGCCAGGAAAGCTACACACTGCTTCTGTAAACACTTACGCGCCTTCATGCAAGAAATGATTTTGACATTTCGTTTTGCCTGATCCCCTCTAACTTCCAATACACGATCATCCGACAATGGAACTCGAAGCAACTTTTCAGAACAGATGACTTCCACTCGATTAGAATAAAACCAATCCATTCCAACAATGATGTTGAAACTACCTAACTACATCGGTATCAAATCGATGGTGAATGTATGACCATAAAGTGTCAACGGGCAATTCCTGTATACTGTACTAACTGTGATCTATTTCCCGTTAGCTACTTCTATGATTTAAGGGGAATCTAACTGTTCCTCTATAGAATCTAGTTGGCATGCAAAATCGGTAGAGATAAAACTCTGATCTGCACCAGTGTCAAACAGAATAGATGCATAAAAGTCATGTAAGAGGAATGTACCAGTGACCACGTTCAGGTCTTGGAGTGCAGCTGGAGCTCCTATGGCAAACGCTCTTCCACGGGGTGCTGGAACTGACTGGTGTGCCTTCTTCGGGCAGTTCTTTACAAAGTGGCCCTGTTCGCCATAGTTATAGCATCCACCGTCGTTCTGGTTGTTGGGTGGAGGGAGAGCTAAAGCAGCATTGTTGACTGCTTGGTTGGGAGTTATTCTACAATTCTGGACCTAGTGTCCTTTTCTTCCACATCCCGTGCAGTGACGGCAGGGATTGCTTGCAGCATGATGATACTAGCACTTGTTACACAAAGGGTGTGGGCCAGTGTACTATTTCTTGTGCACCTCCTATGGTGCCATGGCTACTTGATTGAGCGGAGTAGCCATGGTGTAGTTCTTTATAACCTTCTGTTTCTTCTTCTGGTGTTGGTGATGATGAGGTTTCTTGAAAGATTCTTCCTTTCGCTTGCCAATGTCAGCCTCTTTCTTCAGAACTCCTGAGGCTACTATAAGATTAGTGAGTTTCCCAGACAAACTAACACCAGACTCCAAAGTAACAGGGTTTGCTGCAACAACTAAACCCTGAATGTAGAAGGGAAGTCCACCTACATATCGGTCAATTTTCTTCTCCAGGGTTGGTACCATGTCTGGCACCAAGGCTACCAACTCATGATAGCGGGTAGTGTACCCCAGATGATCAGCTCCCTTCATCACATGATTGGACAGTTCAACTTCCAACCTTTGCAGCTCATTCTTGGGGCAGAATTCATTCCCTAATAGTGTTTTGAATTCTTCCCATGGCATTGTCATTTCCTCTTCTCTTCCTCTAGCATTGATCTGTGAGTTCCACTAAGTCAAAGCTCACTTGTTAAATGATCCAGCAGAGTAGCGAACTTTGTGGTGCTCTGGACAACTGCTAATGTCCAAAGTGGTCTCCATCTTTTCCATTGGATTAAACCAACGTGTTCTTCAGTACCGCTAAAGCTTGGCGGCTTACATCCCACAAAATACTTGTAGGAGTAGCGTGATGCATTTCTAGTGTTACCACTAGCTTCCCCTGATGAGTTCCCAGTGTTGTTGTTGTCATTCTGAAAACGGTTAAGCATATACGGTATCATTTCCTTCAGCTGATTAGTCAGCTGACTGCTCAATAGAGTTGCCAAAGCAACTGTAGCAGGATCTAGTATCTGAGTCGCGTCCGGGTTTGGAGGAGGATTAAGTGGAGGAGGAGGAGGTGGTAAAGGTGAGTCAGCTGGTGATGGCGTCGACGAGTGTGGAGCTGAATCTTGTGGTGGTGGAGGTAACTCTACTGAGCAGTCAGCTGACTAATCATTATTTACAAAAGTATGGTGAAACATCTAACATACAACAAACAATGTATGCGGCTTCTAGTTCGAGTAGAAGCCAAGATGTTAACTTTGATTTGTTTAACACTTTAAGACAAAATGTAACTAAACGGGCCCGAGGTACAAGCGCAAGTAGCGAACTTGGAAGGTACCTAGGGACAGATTGGATTTCCGGTCTTACTCTGGAAGAATTTGAAAACTTTGATATTTTGGCCTGGTCGAAAGAAAAGGAATCTCAATTTCCGATTCTATCTGCCATGGCCCGTGATTTACTGAGCGTCCAAGCTTCTACGGTACCTTCGGAGTCTACTTTTTCTTAGTGGCAGGATTTTATCGATACGAAGGACGAGGCTTACTCCTGCATCATTGGAGATGTGTATTTGCTTGAAAGACCATTTGGACGCAATGGAACGTATACAAAACCGCACACTACTTGAAGGCACGCTTGAGATAGAAGAAACAATACACGAGGTTGAAGTTGAGGAAGGAATGACTTTCCCACTTTCCGACGAAGAACAAGCAATGGATGAACGTATGCTGTTAAATAGCCCGGAACTACAATCCGAAGCACAATCCGAAGACTAATTTCGATTTTCGATTTTGTTTTTTTTTTTTACTTAAAAGCTTGTGCAATTAATCTATTTTAATGAAATATTGTTATTTTAAATTCTTACTGAATAAAGTTCATTTGATTTTATTTAATCAAAACCTTAAACTCATAATTACTAAGCCCTAATAAAACCTTAAACTAATCAAACTAATATTAAACTAATAACAAATAAAACCTTAAAATAATCAAAAACATAAACTAATAATTACTAAACCCTAATAAAACCTTAAACTAATCAAACTAATATTAAACTAATAACTAATTAAACCTTAAAATGATCAAAACCTTAATCTAATAATTAATAAACCCTAATAAACCTTAAACTAATCAAACTAATATTAAACTAATAACTAATACAATCTTAATATAATCAAAACCTTAAACTAATAATTACTCAACCCTAATAAAACCTTAAACTAATCAAACTAATATTAAACTAATAACTAATAAAACCTTAAAATAATCACAACCTTAATCTAATAATTAATAAAGCCTAATAAACCTTAAACTAATAACTAATAAAACCTTAAAATAATCAAAAACTCAAACTAATAATTACTAAACCCTAATATAACCTTAAACTAATCAAACTAATATTAAACTAATAAACCCTAAACATACTATTATTTAATAAAACCATAAACTATTAAGATTTTATTAGGTTTTAATTGGTTTAATATTATTTTGATTAGTTTATGGTTTATTAGGGTTTAGTAATTATTAGTTTAAGGTTTCGATTATTTTATGGTTTATTAGTTATTAGTTTAATATTAGTTTGATTAGTTTAAGGTTTACTAGGGTTTTGTATTATTAGTTTAAGGTTTATTAGTTATTAGTTTAATATTAGTTTGATTAGTTTAAGGTTTATTACAGTTTAGTAATTATTAGTTTTAGGTTTGATTTTTTTAATTTTTTTATTATGGTTTTATTAATTTAACTTTAAGGTTCAAAACGTAGAAAAACGGTTCAATACGGTCAATCAGAATAACGGATAAAAAAAGTTTAAAAACCGGTTTTTGAACCGGTTTGGCTAGTTAACGGTCCGGTTTATACCCAGTTCGGTTCCATAGGTTAGGGATTTTAGGTTAAAAAAACCGGTTAATAACCGAACCGGTTTTTAGGAAAAACCGGTGATGGGTTGTAAAACACATCCGGTTTTTAAATAGTTTTTAGTTGATTTTAAGTTGTAAATATGTCGTTTTTGTTTATTTTTAGATTCTTTTTACATGTTTCTTGTTTTTACAGGCTTGTCGAATGAAATGAACGAAAATCGAGTTCGAAACCCGAAGGAATCGAGTCCCGGTTGAAATCAAGAGAAAAAGACAAGTTTTCATCATTATGACGTCATCGCGGTACGCGATGAGTAAGAAAATCACCTTCGTGGTAAGCGAAGGATTTCGGGGGTTCCCCGCTTGTTTTGTCCATCGCGATACGCAGTATGAGTTTGAATTAGTCTTTGCGGTACACGAAAGGTTTGAAATATGAAAAAAGTCAAGATTCAAGTGAGATTAAATAGGAGACGCTCCCCAGCCGTTTGAGGCATCATTGTCGACCATTTTTGGAGCAGGAGAGCATTCCAGGAGCTTGAGGAAGCATTTGGGAAGCATTGGAGGGCTAGAAGACCTTGTTTACATGTGAAATCATCTTGGTCACTCTTTGTTCTCATTTGTTTTTAATTTTCAGTATTCTATTTCATATTTTTCTGTTGTTTCTGAGATTTCTTGACTGATGATGATGTTAGTAGGCTAGTTCTTTGATTCTACTTAGGTTAGAATGATTGTTTAAATGAGTATTGATGATTATTGACTATTTTTTGGATTGTTGATGGAAAACACTTTTGTAACAGATCTTATTCTGTCATTTTGATGAGATTTGCATATCTAATCTTGATTATATCAGTTTATATCATGTTCCATACGTGTTTATTGAATGTCTTTCGGTGTTAGACACGTATTAGGTCATCGAGTTGGTGTTATGACTAGTTTATGGTTTGTTTGATATCACTAGCCATAGGAAAAGATATAATTGATGTTTTTAGGATTATTTGTGTATCTAAGTTTAGAAATCCGGAAGGTGATAGACTTGTCGGGTGATCTTTAATATTAGGGTTTTCATGATAATTATCCGGGAGGGTTGTTTAATTGAAATACTTAATGTTATTGTCATTTCGTGTCAAATTAGACATTCTAAGATTACTCCTTGCATCTTAGGTGTATTGGAATGAGAAAATCAGGAATGTGACTTGTTCAATTGAGTACAAAGTGTTATTGGAAAAATCCGAGAGGTGATTCAATTAACTAGTGTGTTTAGTGCAAGATTAGGTTTTCTTAATCGGTTATATTTGGTAATTAATCCAAAATCCATTAAGTCACTTATATTTTGCTGTTTAAGATCCTAGTTCCATCATATCAAACAAAGTCAATAGTGTCAATAATCGCAAACAGGAATTCTACCTAAGTAGAGTTTTCCAAATTGTTTAGGTTTTTCTTAAATTGTAAATCATTTCTTTTAATTAAATTCATTAATCTGTTTTAGGGTTTAAATATTAGTTAAATTGCTCTTTTTAATTTAATTAGGATAAATAGTTTAATTGAATTGTTACTTTTAATCAAAACCCCCCATCTTTGTATTAAATCATTTTCTAATCTTGTTTCGTTAAGTCAGTGTCTCGTGGGTTCGATATCCGGACTTTCGTTAGCTATTCTACAATTGATAGGTACACTTGCCTGTCGTAGTGGTTTAGTTTAGGATTTTCGGTTTTAACTCGTTGTAACTAAGTTGAGTCTAGGTTAGTGTTTGTAGTTATTTTCTTAGACCACTTTCGAGGACATCAAGTTTTTGGCGCCGTTGCCGGGGATACTTGGCAATAGCGAAGTTAGCTTAGATTTTGATTTTAAGAATTAGTAGGTCTGATTTTTTTTAGGTTTTGAGTCTTTTCTTTTCTTTCTTATGTGCCTTAATTATTTTCTGTCTTTTAGTTTTTAGGTTTTTCTTTGTTTTGTTTGTTAAAATCCTTTACTTGTAATTGTTTACAGTGCATGCCACATACTCGATCACAAGGACCACCACCAGTTTTAGCTTTTGAAGAACCGGAGAAAGAGTTTCACACGAACCTTAGGAGTCGTTTTTCCCAGGTACGTGTTCTTGCCCCGATTTTGTTTTCACCTTCTTGTTCTACACCTAGTTCACCTTCACACACACCCACTTCACCTTCCCCAATCTCACCCATTCGCTTCGATATGGCCGAGGAGATACCACCACCGGTGAGACGTACCGTTCACGACTGAGCATGCGATGGATTCACCGGAGTTCGCAACCCGGTCAATCGTCCCGTCTTTTCTAATGATGCTACTTGGCAATTCCCTTCCTACATTATGACTGCTATCACCAATTCCATTCAGTTTAATGGTCTTGATGATGAGGATGCTCTCGGACATTTTTCCCGTTTTTCTAGGATCTGCATCACTTTCAATCTCCATGGAGTTTCTGAGGATAACATCTGCTTACAACTTTTCCCATTCTCTCTTGCTAGTCGGGCATCCACCTGGTTCGATAGCCTTCCTGAGAACTCCATAAGCACGTGGGATGATCTTCGAAAGAAATTTCTGAAGAAATATTTCCCACCTTCCAAAGCTGCTCGTCTGAGGGACCAAATCCATTCCTTTCATTTGGAGCCCGATGAGTCTTACTCTGCAGCTTGGGAGAGATTCCACACTTTGCTTAGCAAATGTCCACAGCATGAACTTTCTGAATGGGCACTTGTAGAGAAATTCTACAATGGATTGACACTTGAGAAGCAAATCATGTTCAATACAGCTGCAGGAGGGCATATCATGGAGATGAAGGATACATATGAGTGTATTGACATGTTTGAGAGTTTTGCTAGAGCCGAGCAGCAGCAGAAGCCATCCACTAGATCATCCACCACTAAGGCTACCAACACCTCATCAGTTGCTCGAGGTGTTTATCAGGTCACTCCTGACACTAGCCTTGCTGCTACCATACAGTCTCTAGCAAGAGACATGAAGGAACTGAAGACACAGCTGAAGAAGTGTGAGATATGTCGAGGAGGACATGCGACTGCCGAGTGCCCTATTACTGATCAGGAGCAGTTAGATTCCATTAATTCTGGTTGGAACAAGCCTTTCACTTCCAACTTCAATTCCAATTCCAATCCTAATTGGAATCCTAACTCGAATTGGCGAAACTCCTACAACAACTGGCGTGGTAACAACTCCTATCAACCACGTCAGAATCAGGCAGCGAATGAGAATTCAGGAGCGGGTCCAAGTAGCAGTGGTGACCCAGAAGTGAAGGACATGTTCAAGCAGCAGATGCAGATGCTACAGCAGTTGATTGCCAAGGATCAACACACACAGGTGAAGCTTCAGGAGCATGATACATTGCTGAGGAATCAACAGTCAACATTTCTGGATCTACAGCGATCGGTAGGTGACATTGCGAAGAGGTTGGATGAGAGGCAGGGTGGATCCTTCTCGGGGAATACTGAGGCAAACCCGAAGGGTCATGTGAAGGCTGTGACGACTAGGAGTGGTCGTGGAGGTGAGAAGGAGGTGGAGAAGTCACCGGATGTCGATGTAGAGGAACCGGTTGACGAGGAGATAGAGTTGGAGACTCCTGATAGGGTGCACCAGAGGCTAGGCCCAGCAAGTACAACACCAGTAGGAGAGTCTTCATTTGAGAAGAAGGGAGTTGAGGCAGAGAAGAAGAAGATGGAAGAGAAGAGGACTCCCGAGGTTGATATAAGCAGCCTACCATATCCGGCACGTGCATTGCAGCAGAAGTATGCACAGGAGTATGGACATTTCTTAGAAATGTTTAAGCAGCTTAAGATTAACCTCCCGTTTGTAGAAGCACTCCAGCATATGCCCAACTATGCTAAATTCTTGAAAGATCTTCTGTCTAACAAGAAGAAGTTGGAGTCACTTTCTACAGTCACATTAGGAGCTCGATGTTCTGCGTTGGTCCAGAACAAACTGCCCGAGAAGCTCGATGATCCAGGGGTGTTCACTATCCCTTGCTTATTTGGCAGTTCTTCTGTGAACCATGCGTTGGCTGACTTGGGTGCTAGCATTAACTTGATGCCATATTCGACTTATCAGAAGCTAGACCTTGGAGACCCATCGCCGACGCGCATGAGCATCACTTTGGCCGATCGATCGGTCAAGTATCCACGGGGAATTGTGGAGAATGTTTTGGTGAAGGTTGATAAGTTTGTATTCCCCGCGGATTTTGTCATTCTGGACATGGAGGCCGATGACCGAGTCCCGCTCATTATGGGACGTCCTTTCCTGCGCACTGCTAAGGCAATGATAGATGTTTTTGAAGGTAAGATTACATTGCGTGTGGGTGAGGAGAATGTTACATTCGACGTGAGGAAGTCGATGAAGCATTCGAACGGCCAGGATGATTCTGTTTATTTTCTTGATTCTTTCATTCCTTACATAGATCGTTGTCTAGATTACATTTCTGGATCTGATTTATTGAAAGATCAAGACCTGGGTAAGGAGAACCAGGCTGTTGAGATTGATGCTTCTTTTGAGCACATTCCGAGCAGTCTGGCTAGTAAGCCTCCTGAGTACCCCTTTTGAGCTTTTGAGGTTTTGAGAGTGCAGATCCGGTTGAGAAACCATCTGTAGAGGCACCACCATCCCTAGAGCTTAAGGAGTTGCCATCTCATTTGGAGTATGCATTTTCTGGATGGTGATTCTGATTTGCCCGTCATTATTCATCTCTTCATTGACGGAGGAGGAGAAGTCGAAATTGATTGAGGTGCTTAAAGCCAATAAGCAGGCGATTGCGTGGAAGTTGATGGACATAAAGGGCATACACCCTTCGTTTGTACGCATCGCATTTTGATGAGGAGGATTACAAGCCGTGGTCCAACCACAGCGACGGCTAAATCCTAACATGTTGAAGTTATGAAGAAAGAGGTTCTTAAGCTCTTAGATGCCGGATTGATTGATCTATCCCATTTCAGATTCAGCTTGGGTCAGTCCGGTACAGGTTGTTCCAAAGAAGGGAGGCATGACTGTCATTGTGAATGAGAAGAAGGAGTTGATTCCGTCTAGGACAGTCACTGGTTGGAGAGTATGCATCGATTACAGGAGACTGAATGATGCCACTAGGAAAGATCATTTCCCACTGCCTTTCATTGATCAGATGTTGGAGCGGTTGTCAGGACAACAGTTTTACTGTTTTCTTGATGGTTTTTCAGGTTATTTCCAGATCCCATAGCACCGGAGGATCAGGAGAAAACCACGTTTACATGCCCATACGGTACCTTTGCGTATCGCCGTATGCCGTTTGGGTTATGTAATGCTCCAGCCACATTCAGAGATGCATGGTGGCTATATTTCAGATATGATCGAGACTTCCATGGAAGTTTTCATGGACGATTTTTCAGTGTTTGGAAGTTCGTTCGATCATTGTTTGCAGAATTTGGATAGGATGCTTGCTAGATGTGTGGAGACTAATCTGATGCTGAACTGGGAGAAGTGCCATTTCATGGTGACTGAGGGTATTGTGCTAGGGCACAAGATTTTCGAGATGGCATTGAGGTAGATAGGGCTAAGATAGAGACATTAGTAAACTCCCACCACCGACGAACGTGAGAGCGGTTTCGTAGTTTTCTAGGTCATGCAGGGTTTTATAGGCGTTTCATTAAAGGCTTTTCTAAGATTACCCGACCGATGACCCGACTTTTGGAGAAGGATGTGGAGTTTGAGTTTAGTGAGGAGTTCATGAGAGCGTTTGAGTTTCTGAAGGAGAAGTTGGTGAATTCTCCTATTCTGATAGCCCCCGATTGGAGCCTTCCTTTCGAGTTGATGTGCGATGCTAGTGATTTTGCAGTAGGGGCTGTGCTTGGTCAGCGGAAAGATAAGCACTTTCATCCGATTTACGCACGCAAGTAAGACCTTAGATGATGCTCAGGAGAATTACACGACTACGGAGAAGGAGTTGTTAGCGGTCGTGTATGCGTTCGATAAGTTTAGGTCTTATCTTGTTCTTTCCAAGACCATTGTTTACACCGATCATGCGGCCTTGCGATACTTGTTCGCGAAAAAGGACGCAAAACCTCGTTTGATTCGGTGGATTCTCCTCCTTTCTGAGTTTGACATAGAGATTAAGGATAAGAAAGGAGCTGAGAATGTTGCAGCCGACCATTTGTCGCGGCTTGAGGATCCTGCGGGAGAAGAGAGAAGATGAATGAAGAGATGATTGGAGACACATTCCCACATGAGACTTTGATTTCTGCAGACACAGAGATAGTGGGATTGGTGAGTGCAGGTGAGCAGGGATTACCATGGTTCTCAGACATTGCGAATTACTTGTCTGAAGGTTACATGTTGAAGGGTCTGACTTCACAGCAGCGGAAGAGGTTCTTTACTGAAGCAAACCATTATATATGGGATGCTCCATATTTGTTTCGCGAGGGAGCAGACGGGATTTTGAGGAGATGTGTGAGTCGTGAGAAGGATTAGATCCTAAGACATTGTCATGAGGGATTGACTGGAGGACACCATGGCCATCGTACACTGCGAAGAAGGTGTTTGATTGTGGATTTTATTGGCCGACAGTGTTTAAGGATGCACATGAGTTTGTGAGGAGATGTGATGCGTGTCAAGGACTGGAAACATCTCACGTAGGAATGAGATGCCCCAGAACCCCATCCAGGGGGTTGAGGTCTTTGATATTTGAGGTATTGACTTCATGGGACCGTTCCCTTCATCCCGAGGGAATCGATACATCCTTGTAGCTATTGATTATGTTTCGAAGTGGGTAGAGGCTCAAGCTTTATCCACGAATGATGCACGAGGAGTTGTAGGATTTCTTAAGAGATTGTTTTGTAGGTTTGAAACCCCTAAGGCACTGATAAGTGATAGAGGCACGCATTTCTGTAATGCACAGTTGGAGAAGGTACTGGCACGATACGGGGTGACCCATCGAGTGTCGAATACCTATCATCCACAGACTAGTGGCTAGGTTGAGAATGCCAACAGGGGTGTGAAGAGGATTCTTGAGAAGACGATAGGTAGAAACCGTAAGGATTGGGCAGATAGGCTAGACAAGGTGTTGTGGGCGTTTAGGACAACTTTTAAGAATCCGATTGGGACCACACCTTTTCGGATGATCTATGGTAAAGCGTGTCATCTGCTAGTAGAGTTAGAGCATAAGGCTTTTGGGCGTTGAAAGTGTGTGAATCTTGATTTGCCGAGTGCTGTGAAGAATCGGTTTCTACAGTTGCATGAGTTAGAGGAGTTGCGTAACGAGGCGTACGCACGATCGTGGAGTTATAAAGAGCGTACGAAGGCGTTGCACGATCGTAAGTTGAGAGGAGTAAAGGAGTTTAGGAAGGGTGATCAGGTGCTAGTTTATGATTCGAGGCTCAGGTTATTTCCAGGTAAGTTGAAGTCCAAATGGAAAGGACCGTTTGTTGTGCATGAGGTCTTTCCACACGGAGCAGTTGAGCTTGAATCAGAAGGTCGGACATGGAAGGTTAACGGGCATCGTTTGAAGCTATACATCGGAGGACCGATCGGTACTGAGAAGGAGGTAGCACTCCTTGAGTTGCGTAAGTAAGGATAGTGCCTCATTTGTAGAGTTTGTAATATAAGTTGCGTTGTTTTGGCATGTTTGTGTTTTCATGTTCTTCGATAGGACTATTTCGGGAATTAAATGTGGGTATTCGTTACGGTTTTCGTCTATAACGTCTACGCATATTGAAACCGAACCTTAAGTCGAATCGTAACTCGATTAGGTTTA